>CM052542.1:31315005-31350783 GCA_028533065.1 Trachops cirrhosus | reverse complement strand
GGGTTTACAGGACCAAATATAAAGGACATATGGACAAAAACTAGGGGGGTTGGAAATGGGAGGGAGGAGGGGAGGGATGGGTGGGTGGGCTGGAATGGGAGTAAAGGATAGAAACTGTACTGAATAATGACTAAATAAAAAAAATTCTAAAAAAAGAAAATCCAAACCCTTGGCTTGGAGTTAAAACTCCTGTCATCTGGCTCCTCCCTCCCTCCCCAGATCACCAGCCCTGCCCTCAACACCACACAGCCGGAGCTGTCCAAAGTTTCCTGAAAGCATTCACTTTCTCCTCTGGCTTTGCACACTATTCCATTTGCTCTGAGTTACTCTTCCATCACAACTGGACTCCTGCCACCTTCACTTTCTGTTTGGACTTCAGCTCTTCCCAGATGGTTTCCCCAGCCATTGCCACACCCTCCAAGTTGGGTGGCCGTGCTGTGAATCTTCAGCCCTGTGCTGCCCTTCTCAAAGTGCTGGTCACTCAACTCTCTAAGTTTTGGCTCACATGATTTGTGCCCCCCACCCTCCAACCCCCAGACTGTGAGCCTCCCAGAGGGTCTGAGAAACTTATATCCTCAAGGCTTAGCAAAATGACTAGTATGTGGTAAGCACACAGTATTGGGACTTATTAACTGAATTTAAACAAAGACAATGGTGTCCATGTGCTAAAAAGCTGGTCACTTCCATCTCTAACATCCAGTTCATCTGGGAGCATTGTGAGGGCAGAGACCAGATCGTAATTATCTCATTTCCAGAGCCAGCCCAGGGTTGGCACACAGCAGTCGTGCACCCAGTGGCTACTGAAGCAGTTAGTTAATTGGAGCTGGAGCAAAACCAACTGGAGCTGCTGAGAAGAGACAAAGAGTAAAGGAATTGGGGTTGAGTACTAGCTGAGCCCTGCACCATTCTGGGGACTCCATGCACTCTGTCTTAGCACACCATTTTCAGAATAACTGGAAGGTCACTACTATCAGCATCCTGATTTTACAGTTCGGAAAACAGGCTCAGAGAAATTATGTCACTGTCCCAGAGACACACAGCTAGTAGTGAGAGAAGCTGAGCTTCCATTCTGGATCTGAGGCCAAAACTCAAGCCTTCTCTGTTTACCCTCAAGGATGAGCCCCCCCCCCCATCTGCTTCAGTAGCTGTAACTTCCAACCCACACACTCCTTCCCTTGCCTCCTAGGTTACTGCATTTGTTGGTTCTCCTCCCACCTCTCCGCAAGGGCCCCTCAGAGTTTTCCTGCTCTGCTTGCCTGTGAGGTGTTAGCAGTCCCTGAGCTCCTTGTTCTGCCCTCTGCTCTTCTCAAAACTCTCCTGAGAAAGGAAGCACTTTGTACTTCTGAGGCTCAGTTCAGATCTGGCCTAAGGTGTAAACTCTGTGAGGCTAGGGTCCATGTCAGTCCGATTGTTTTATCCCTCCGCACAGACCTGGCACTGTGTAGCTGCTTGATAAATAGCTGCTGGTAATATAGTGAACATTAATATCATGTTTATTGCATACCAGGCACCAAGTGCTTTACGGGTATTAACTCATTTACTCCTCACGACAACCCTTGTGAAGTAGTACCTGTTACTATCCCACTTTACGGGCAAGCAGACTGAGGCACAAGAAATGATTTGCCCAGGGTCCCACAGTCAGTAAACCAAGGAGCCAGGATGCAGACACAGGCAGGTTGACTCCAGAGTTTGGGCTGTTCCCACTCAACTCCTCCTCCTCCTCTTCCTCCTTCCTCCTCCAGGAAGCCTCATGAAATCCCCAGGACAAGTTGGGGGCCTCTTCCAATCCCTGTAGTTGCCCCTAGCAGAGCACATATCACATTATTGTTATTATTTACACAGAAATCCTCCCCTGTGGACTGTGACAGGTCTGTCCCCACTGGGCCTGGCACAAGGCACAGATAACAAATGTTATATGAATGAATGAACTAACAAAAGTACCTGTGGTGTAGAACATTCTATCCCTCTACGTACCTGAATGTACTGAGGCTTAGACAGTTGAAACTCTTTGCCCAGTATTTCATAGCTACTATGTATAACACCCTATCTGCACAGCAAACATTTTTTCCACCCTGTATTTCCATCAGGGCAGCACTTAAGTGCAATTTAAGTGTCCTTTGCCTTATGAAGTTTGGGTCAGTCTTGACTCATCCATTCGTCACATAGGCTTTTTGCTAAACACTGGATTCTCAGCTTCCACCCTTGGCCCAGCACTCCCAGGCGGGGGCAGAACCGCCTATTTCAGGGCAGTGTGGTCAGTGCTAGAGGAATCCCAGTCCAGGTGGTCAGAAAGGCTTCTAGGGAGGGAAACGCCCTCTAGAAGCTCTGGCCAGAGTCCACTGCCCAAGCCTGACAGTCTGAGACCCCAGAGTTAGAAAATGCAGGCATCCTACAGGATCAGAATGGTGCCTACCCCTCTGGGCCCAGGTCCCCAGGCCCCCGCAAATGTTACCTGCCTTACTTGGGCACACACTGGTAACATTTGCATAGGACTTTTCCGAGGAGTTAGCAACAAGGAGTCTTACTGAAACTTTTACCTGTGTTTTTGGAGCCTCGGGTGAAAGTACATGGAGAGGGAAGCAGGTGTGGGGGCCAGGGACTTTGCTGTATTTCCGGAGGCGGACGCCAAGGCCTCAGCTAAAGGGAGCATCCCACACAGGAGTCATCTTCCTGGTTGGGTCTGCATATCCTTTTCTCATAACAGCATTTCTGGGTACGGAAGGTCCACCTTTCGTCATTCTACAGATGGAGAGACCAAAGCCCAGAGCAGTGAAGGGCCTCCTTCCTGGCAGGCCTTCGACCGCACCAAGCATCAGTGAGGAACTGGTTTGCACAGGTATTGCCTACATGTCTCAGTTCCTTCATATAAAAACCGAGGTGCTCTTTATGTTGTCACACACTGTGGGAGGTCACAGACACAGAGGGAAGACATGTTCTCGGGAATAAAAGTAGTACAGAGCCCAGTCCCTGCCTTCGGGGAGCCCCACTGGGAACCAGCAGTGCCACAGTGTGCCCCAAATAGCAGAGGTCCTGAGAAGAGACAGGCCAGGGTGCTTCCAGAGGCAGCGCGGGCTCTGGGCTATGCCGCTCCTCCTTCCTGGCGCAGCCGCTTTGTGCCTCGTGCCCAACACCTGGTTGGTGGATCCCCTGGAGAGGGTGGAGTGCACAGGCACTTGGAGAGCGCTGGGGCCAGCATGTGCCTATTGTGCCTCTGGCAGGAGACAGTGGGGCATCCCGGGACGGGCCCCACAGGGTGAGGTTCTCCAGGTAGCTGACCCCCCTGGAGCCGGGAGCCTGCAGGAGGCGTCTGTGCACCAGTGCCACCTCAAGCCTGGAGTCTGACCACTCATTGGGGCAAAAAAGCCAACTGGAAGGCCCACCCCTTCCCCAGACCCCAACACACCAGGAAAGAGATTTAACGTGTTGGGCTCCAGGCCAACCAGTGTGGGGCCCTGAGCTAGCCTGCAGCTTGAAACGCCACCACCATACACAGCCTGGAGGAGACTGCACAGCCCCAGCGGGGAATGGGAGGCAAAGGGTGTGGTAGGTGGGGGGTGGGTGTGGGAGAATTCGGGTGGAGAACTCTCTGGGGGAAAGACGCCACCGGTGAGTGTGAGTGTGGCCTCGGTGGATGGATCAGGTCTCCACCTCCTAGCCCCATTTCTCCCTCCTGTCTTCATTTGGGTCATGACCTGGAGCTACGGGCAGGAAGTATGCGGCTGTGGAAGGCTCTTCCCTCAACACACTTCCGAGGAAGGGTGGGGACCCAAACCCGGGCTGATCCAACCCCAGAGACTAGCCCTACCATCCTTCCTCTGCATAGCTCCTCCCGCCTGGCTGCTGCTGTCCTTCCGCAGGCCGGCAGTCTCCCAGTCTGAATCCAAGGTGGCCGGGAGGCGAGCCCAGAGAGGGCTGGCGACTCGCCCACGGTCACAGGTTACACAGCCGGGGAGGCTGTGAGTCTGGGAGGCGCGTTGGCCCGGGGTTGATTCTGGGGGTCGCTGTTTCCAAAGGTACTCTTGGGGGATGGAGGCCAGGAAAAGGAAGGTCCAGAGAAGTCCACCCTGCAGCGCACACCGTCCCCAAAACCCCGGGAGGGCCTGCAAATCCCTTGGGCCTTTGCACGTTTTTCTCCTGGCAGAGTCGCCTCTCTCTCCCTCACGTCCCTGGCTTGGTAAATGTTGGGTCCTTCCAAACTCAGCTTTGGGAAACTGTGAGAACGAATTTTAAGTGAGTGTGGGTGAGGGGGGCGTCAGAAGGGAGGCTGGTTGAAAGATGAATATACTATAATCAGTAACTTTCTTATGTTCCTGTCGTAATCAGTGAGATGTTGTAATGGGTGAAAAGATATTCTTCACGATAGCTACATCGAATACCATGGAATGTGCTTCAGAAACAGAACTACAGGAACAAAATGACAAAATGTATGAAGGGGCACAGGAGTCCTGAGTAAAACAGAGCCACACCTGGTCCTCGATGGAAATATCCCACATTGTGAAGAAGCATGATCTCCTTTAAATTAATGTTTAAAAGTAGTTTCGTCAAATTTTTCAAAGGGTTTTTAATTTTTTTTAATTTTCCCTTTGAAAACAGCTTTAAAATTTCTAAATATATGTACTCAGAAGACTACATTTCCAAAACACCCATGAGAATTTTGAAAACGAATCAGGAATCAGAGGATAACTTGCCCTCCCACGTAGGACAGAACCACAAAAACTGAAAGAACAAGGCTGGTGCGAAGGTAAACGGCTGCCTGGAGAGGACGTGCGGACGCCACCTCGGGCCTCTGGGAACCCCTACCCAGCTCACGGTGGGCAGGAGGGGCCGTCACTAAGTGGTGCTGTGCTCACTGGCTTATCGTTTGGGGAAAATGCAGTCACAGACTTACTTCACACCTTCCACCAAAATTAATTTCAAGTGAATTACAGATATAAATAATGAAAAGTGCTAATATAAAATAGACAGGAATGCTTTTAGAAAGTTAGATTTGAAAAAACCCTTAAGTATGACACTGTAAATAGAATTTATAAAGAAAAAATGACAGATTCGGCTCCATTAAAATTTTAACTCCTGTTGAACAATAACAAAACGGGATGAACAAGAAGTGGAGAGATGCAGCATATATTAGAGGTAAGAGGATACGGATGTTTTCAATATATAAACAGCTACTACAAATTAAAGAAAGGAAAGTCTCTATGATAGAAAAATAAGCAAAGGGTCCCTGGCTAGTGTGGCTCAGTGGGCTGAGCACAGGTCTAAGGATCTAGAGGTTGCTGGTTCAATTCCTGGTCGGGGCACATGCCTGGGTTGTGGGCCCACCAACCAATGGTTCTCTTCCTTTCTTTCTCCCTTCCTTTCCTCTCTCTCTAAAAATAAATAAATAAAATCTTTTTTAAAAAAGAAAGAAAAATAAGCAAAGGGTATACACAGATTTTTCTAAAAACATGAGTGACTAACACATAGATGAAAAACTAAGGAATAACTAAGGACATGCAAATCACAATGACAAAATATTTGCTTTTTTGCTCAGATTAGCAATGATTACAAAGCACTAAGATTCACTACTGCTGAGAGTGTTTGTTGACATAACCTTTCTTAAGGGCCATTTGACAGGTAGCTATTAAAAGCCTAAAAAAGCCCCTGAACAATCAATCCTATTTTTAGGAATTTATCCTAAGGAAATAATAAGGCAAATTCACAAAGAATGTTCATTGCAGCAATGCTTATTATAGCAAAATTGGAAACAAACTTAATATCTATTAATAGGAAAATGGCTAAAATAAGATACATATATAAAATAAATATTAACCAATTCTTTTAAAAGATTCTGTAGACATATTGATTAATATGAAAAATGTTTATTGTTTATAAATAAAAGGCAACAAAAAGTAAATTTTTGTAAATATAGGTACACACAAAAAATTCCAAATACACTTTGCCGAATTGTCTAAAATGTTTTACGTTTTTTACTTTATCAGAGCAAGCAATAATAATGTTTCCATGTGGAAAGCCTAACGTCTCATGTCAGGGGTCTCTTTCTTCAGTTCCTTGACCCCCAACACCGCATTCCCACCGCAGCCCCGCTCTGTAAGGTGGGTGACTGTGTTTTCGGTTGGCGAACCAGCTCTGTTAGGGCCCACCCATCACGGCTGGCTCATCTCCCTCGGGTCCTCAGGGCCTGGCACTCGCTAGTGCTCCACAGGAAAGAACAAGTAGTGAAGGAAACGCATGGCCCCGTTTTCTCACGTTTCCGTGAATGATCGGTGAATGGATGGGCTCAAAGCGACCGAAAGGCCCTAGCGCAGAGCCTACCCTCCCAGAACTGAAGGTGAGAAGGAAGAAAAATCTAGGAGCGGGAGTCGGATCTGGGTTCCCATCTTGCTCGAGGCTCAACAACCTTGTGACCCCGGGTAAACCGGTGTCGCCGAGCCTTGGCCAACCGCTTACCAAGCAACACAGCACACACCAAGCTTTTGGCCGAGGGGTGGTACACAGTAGGCGCTCAAAAACAGGGTGGTACACAGTTGGGCGACGGACACCACTCTCCGTGCGCTCGTCCCCAGGCTCAGAAGCGCCCGACCAGGAGGTTGCGCAGACAGGAAGCCTGGCGACACTGGGGTTCGGGCCGCGCGCTCAGCGAGGGTGACTTCGCTCTCCCGCCTGGGGCTGCCACTTCTCCCACACCTCTGGGGGCAGGGGGGTGGGCAGAGCCCCGGAAAAGGACGAGCACAACGGGTCCTGTGGTCCCCGAGGGTGAAGGCACGGAGAGGGGCCGCAGGCCGGGCGTCTGTCCGCTGCATTCTCTTGAGCCCGCGCCTGGAACTGAGAACTTGGGCCTGGGGTGGGGGGTCTCTCTTGGCACCCCTGAGTTTGAATTCTGCCCCACTCCTTACTAGTTGTAAGATGTGGGACAGGTCACCTCGCTTCCCTGTCAGTGAGGCCGTGGGACTCGCCTGCGCAGAGGGAGCGGCGCGACCTCACCAAGACCCTGTGCGGGGTCCCTCGCGCAGAGCGCCTAAGTCGCCCGCCGAGACGGGAGGGGCTCTTTCTGGCTGCAAAACAGTGTCTGGGGCCCTGGCCCTGGCCCTGGCCGAAACCGGAATCGTGGCTTTGACCACCCAAAAAGCCCGTTTTTGTTGTTGTTGTTTTGGGGTTTTGTGGGCTCGGGGGCAGGGACAGCAGAACCTGCTGCACTTCAACCTGTCCACCCCGGAGTTCCCGAGAGTGGATTCGAAGGAAAACGTTGTTGCGCGTGTCTGTGAGTTGCAGGTGTGTGCACATTCGCACGCATGTCCGTGCGCCCAAGAGCGTCTGTGGCCGTGCGGGGAACAGGGCGCGGGGTGGCCCGCGGAGGCTCCTTCTCCCGAAGGGCCCTGCCCTCCTTCATCTGCGCCTCTTCCCGGTTAAGAGTTTCAGCCAAACTGACGGAATCTGGCGCGGCCTAGGGAGGGGCGGGGACGGGAGGGGCGATTTCGTCCCGGAGCCACTGGTTTGGGGATAATTACTTTTAATGTCAGAAAGATTTAGTTTAATATCATCTCTATTAGGCTGCTGGGAGGATAATTAAACGGGACGCGCCGCAGCCGGCAAACAGATGGCGTCTGCTTGCTCCGAGGCCGCGGACAAACAGCGCAAAAGTCAGTGCCTCCCGGGTCCCCTGTCGGCGAGCGCCCGGGGCCTCGCTCCTACTCAGCGCCACTGCGTGGAGACTCCAGCCTTCTCCCCTCCCCGTCAACCCCCACCCCCAGCCTCACCCTGGGTCCCCAGCAGGGCCTCCCCTGGGGTTCCCACCACTGTCTGGGGGAAGGGATGCGTGGGGATGGGACGAGTAGCGAGCAAGGGTGGAGGTGGATTTTTGTGGCTGGAGGTGGATTTTCGTGCCTGGGAGCGCTCATCCGGGGCCCCAGGCCCTGGCAGAGCAAAGGCGTCAGTAAATGAATCTGAGCTAAGAGGACATGTGTGAGTGAGTTTGTGTGTGTGTGACTCTGTGAGAATGGGTTTTCTGCCCTCAGCTGCCTCGTTTTGTCCGGGAGGGCTGGCTTTCTCAGCCGGGAGTCCAGCGACCCGCAGGGCCCTGGGGTAGGGCTAGGGCGGCAGAGGAGCGAGGGCGCACGTGTGTGAGTATATGCTCCTGTCAGGGTTCAGTTTCAGGTGGGAGTCTGTGGGCGCTGGGTGAGAGGTCACACACCAAGCGGAGGTCCCAAGGATGTGGCCTTGCTTATGCAAGTGCTGTGAAGTCAAAGGAACTTTCTGAAGGGGTACCCTTGGGTGGGAGGGCAGCCTCTGAAGTGAATGCACCCCCTGGGTGGTAATTGCATGAAGGTGTGAGGATGTGTCCAAGACTTTGCAGAATGAGGTCACATGTGCAAGTGGTGTGTCTAGGTGTGAAGCCACACTCTGCTGTGGGTAGAGGGGTAGCCCTTGCTGTCTCAGTCTGGGCATGCTCTCCTCGATGCTGGTGGCTCAGTAGGGCCACCCCTTTCAGTCAGCTCCTCTTCTGACCTGAGTCCAAATCAGGACTGGTCCCAGAGTGGTCCGAGGAGGTGTGGGTGCAGTGACCCTGTTCCAGCACATTGCTCCACCACCCTCCAGACACACTCGCTCACATGTGCACCCCAGCCTCGCACGGGAAGAAAGGCTGTGGGGCCTCTGACCTGTTGGACTGTGGACAGGAGGAAAGAGGATGGAGAGGTGCCTGCTGTAGGGGTAGGCAGATTTCTCCAGTTGGGCTCGTCTCCCGGATGTGTCCTCTCCCCCTCCTGAGAAAACGAGCTTCCTTAAACACCAGCAGGAGAGCTCTGGGTTCCGCAGTCGGAACCTTTAGCTGGACCCTTGGCAGCTGCAGGCTCACTCACACCCAAGTGAGGGACTCTCACAGTGGCTTGGTTTCAACAAGGAAGAAGGCCGTCTGGACCATTGCCCCGGGAAGCTAGGCTGATTCTGTAGTTCATCTCATTTGAAGTTTAAAATAATTTCTGTAAAATTTAATCCAAGCGTGCTCTGGAAGGAGGCACCTGGCTGCTCCCTCTAAGGATCTGGCTGCGGTCCTCTCTTCCTACCCCCAGCCCCCACCTCACCCCACCAGCGTGCACTTAACGCAGAGATTTCCTGGACCTCATAACCTCAAGGTGTTGGAAGTTGGGGTCTGGGTCCTATGCTCATGAAGAACATATCATCCCGGGCTCACTCCCTTACCCTCACTCCACGCGGGAGGCCCCAGGGACCTGACTCCTTTTGCTCCCAGACACATTTGTAGGCTCCAGCGAGTGGAATTTGTCAGGAGCAAATAACCTGGTTTCTATCGCCGTCACAGACTGCTCGGGTCGCAGTGCGCCCTCCCGGACTGATCGACTTCTGGAAGCTCTCCGCCACACTCTTACGCACACCACGCTCGTCCTTTCCTCCCTTCCCGTTTGGTCCTGGGTTCGGCTTCCCGAAGGAACCCGCGCGAAGTTCTGGGGTCTTCTGTGGGGACTGGCTCCTTGAGCCTTCCTCTGGATCCTCAGCCTCAGGCGTCAGAGGCAGCTGAGCTGGCAGGGTGCGATGCAGTAGTCGTGCCGGGTGAACCTGGCAGTGTCCTGAGGTTCCTGGGCCGAGCCTGCGCGTCCAAACCTCCGATGGCTCAGGCCAGAACCCAGTGGCCCTGGAAGTTCGAAAGAACGACGCGGAGACGCATGATCTGGATTCGAGGGAGAATATGGGAAAACGCATTTTTCTTGTTAATTAAACGAATTTTCTTTACTCTGAACGAGAGAGAAAAGTGGGTAATAAAAAATGAAGAGTGGGAGACTATTACAAGGAGGAAAATAGAAAGAAAATGCACAGAGAACCCCAGATAGAGAAACCCCAGGCGATCTCGCCCGAGGACCGCCGCATTAATTCCAGACGTTGCCATTCAAAAGGTAAACAAAATCTGAAACCTGTTACCTTCTCTGCAGACCTAGCTGTGTGTCAGGGCCGTGACGTCAGGACGCCAGAGTCAGGCGAAAGTCGAAACTGCTGTTGAGGTTGCGGCGACCTTGTCTCTGGCCGGATGGACAGACGGACGGTTGCGCGTCCTGCTTCCAAGAGGATCTGGGGAGGCAGGGAGGTCACTTTTATTTTTGTTTTAAAAAATTAAACTAATTGTTAATTTAAAACAACGACAAAATAATCCCGCCATCATATGAAAAGAAATCGAAATGTTGCAGAAGCGAGCAAAAGAAAGAGCAGGAGGGGCGGAGGGACGGGGTGAGGGAGGGTGGAGAGGGGACAGACGCAAAGCGCGCCAGGGACGCGGCCGGCGCGGACAGGAAGCGCAATATCATTCCTTTTCTCCGGGCTCCCCTTCAAAAGCAAAAATCCCTATTAGCCACACTTACCCTCCATGATCTATTATCGTATCAGGACTTTTAAAATAATTTACCTTTTAAAGGCGGCAGGAGAAGAAACAAAACAAGCCCCTGACTAACCCAAATGCACAGGACTCGAGAGCACGCCGAACAGAGCCGGAAGGAAACTGGGAAATCTTCTTGGCATTTCAGGGTACACCCTCCCTTCCCCGCCCCCGTCTCACCCCCACCCCGACCGCGGTAATTGAATTGTCACCTGCCCCCATCTCGCCCCGGGCCGCCAGGGACACTTGAGAAAGTCGGCCTTGCCAAGCGCCCCCAGCCAGTGAGAGCGACGCAGCGGAGCCCGCGCCCCGAAGCCGAAGGGTTACACAGGTCTGCGCAGAGACGCCACCGAACACGGTAATTAGGCGCAATTCACACGCTCTCCGGCGCACGGAAACTACTTGTCACGATACTTTCAACGCTCCTTCTTGCCCACTTTTCCCCACTTCTTCCCTGGTGCGCCCCCTCCCCTCCCAGAGACACTCGACGGAGCCTTTAGAGTTTCGAATCTTTCGGACACTGCAGAACGCGGGGCTCCCCGGGCGCGGGTCCGGCCAATCAGAGTGCCGTCTGCCTCCCCTGGCCAATGGCAGGCGCCACATTGTTGTCCAATTCTGTCTAATGGAGCCCTAAGGAGCAACAATAGAGCAGGCGAGCGGCTCATTGAGAGTCTGGCAGCGCCGGGCAACGGGGGCCCAGCCGTGCGCAGCGTCCGGCGCGCTCCGCGAGGGGATGCGGCGCAGCTAGGGCCGGGCCCCGTGTTCCAACCCGTCGGTCCCTAAACGGTCCCCGGCTCAGATTTCCGACGGAAGGGTTGGACTGCGCAGCGTTCTGAAGGGGTCCGCCAGTTCGGACATGGTGACTGAAGGAGGGTGACGTGGTCAGATAAGGGGCCGGGGGGCAAAGAGAAGAGGCTAAGAGCGCCAGCATCGCCAGCGGAGCTGGGAGGCGCACGCAGCGCCAGCCGGAGGAGGATCCCCGAGCCCAAGGCAGGTAGTGGAGGGCCGCAGGGAGGGCAGGGGAGGCGGCCCGGCCTGCGGCCCCCCCGTAGACGAAGCTCGGGCCACGCTGGCCTTAGGAACTGTGCGGCCCGAGGGGCCTGAAGGAAGAGGCAGCGCGCGTAGAGAGGGGAGGGTTCCAGGGTTGTCGGGCGGCGACTCCGAAGGAACCAGAGGAAGTTGAGTAGGAAGCTCGGAGCTGGGCCTGCTTGGGCCTTCTGGGGCCACTGAGCAGGTGGAATTCCTGCGTTCGCTCAGAGCCAGTTCCTGAGGCCATTCCCCTGCCTTGGTGCTGCCTGCTAAGCCACCCAAGTCCCAGGAACCCAACTCTGAGACCAGAAAGCAGGAATCTGCGCCCGAGAGGGGTCCCGCGAGGCCTCAGGATGGGGAGGGCGTTTCTGACGACTAGGCGCCTAAACCGGGATGGGAGAAAGAGGCAGTGTGAGGGGGTCAGAATCTCCCTCCTGCAACACCTAACTTCTGCAATTACTTTTCCCTCCCTGGCTGCTCCTCCAGACTGTGATTGTGCCACAGGCTTTACTCCATCCCCATCCCAGACTATGGCTGCGGGAATTTTTTTTTCTCAAGCATACCCCTCTCTTCCGCGTGAACCCCGGGGCCCAGGAACCCAAGTCAGCTGTTTTCCGCTATTCTCAAGCTAGCTAATCTTGGGCTGGGGTCGCCTACCCAAAGTTTCTTCGGCTGAATTTTCTCTTTAATCCTCTTCCCCAGGCTTCCTAAACTCGGCTCCACACAAACTCTCTTCCCCACTCTGTGGAGGTCTGCACCACGGAACTTGTGGCTCCCACATTTCCACGCGCCCCTGGGCCCCAGGGCCTAACTTCACCCCTGAGTCATTTTCTGGCCCTTGCTGCACTTGCTAGAGCTATTCTTTATGTTCCTGACTTTTCTCTTGAACTCTCTGGCTCCCACCAGCAAAACAAACAAACAAACACAACCCTTTAGCCCAACAGGCTGAACTCTCTTTCTCTTCAACCTTCCAAAAAACTGGACATTCCACCCCGGATGTCCCTGCTTTGTCTTGGCACCAGTCCGTTCAGTCCAAATTTTCTCTCTCACATACAAGTCCTATCAAACAAGCATTTCTCTCTATCCGGTCTCACACTGATGAAGCTAAACTTTGGGTGATACTATTTTCTTTTCTAAACTCTCCTTACATCCATCTGAACCAGTGACTTTCAAAAGTTACGTTTTTATTTTTTTTCCAGCAGAATCACTGATTCAAACGAAATCTTACACCCAGCGCATAAATCAGATACAAGAAGCCTCTGGTGGGAGTGGGGTGGGGGAGCTCGGCCTTAGGAGGCGGGCTCCAAAGACACCTCCTCCCAGCAATTTGACAACCAGCAGTCAAACCGCTGCGGCCGAAATGTCCCTCTCTAAGCCTGGGTTCCTCGAGTGGGTGCTTTAGCTCCGCGCACCGCACACTCCTCACCGCAAGTCTCTTCTCCCTCCCCACGGTATTCCACGCCAGGTGCTGACATGGAGCTGCGCTCCGAGTTGCCGAGCGTGCCAGGCGCGGCGACAGCAGCGACGACAGCGACGGGGCCGCCGGTGGCATCTGTGGCGTCGGTGGCAGCGGCAGCGGCTGCGGCCGCTTCGCTGCCGGTGAGCGTGGCGGGCGGCTTGCTACGGGCGCCGCCGCTGTTGTTGCGGGCGGCGGAGAAGTATCCGCGGACCCCCAAGTGCGCGCGCTGCCGCAACCATGGCGTGGTGTCCGCGCTCAAGGGCCACAAGCGCTACTGCCGCTGGAAGGACTGTCTGTGCGCCAAGTGCACGCTCATCGCCGAGCGCCAGCGCGTCATGGCGGCGCAGGTGGCGCTGCGCAGGCAACAGGCGCAGGAGGAGAACGAGGCGCGCGAGCTACAGCTGCTGTACGGCACAGCAGAGGGCCTGGCGCTGGCCGCCGCCAACGGCATCATCCCGCCGCGACCCGCCTACGAGGTCTTCGGCTCCGTGTGCGCCGCCGACGGCGGGGGGACGGGAGCCGCGGCACCTGCGGGGGCCGGAGGCGGCACAGCGAGCGCCGGGAGTTCAGGTGAGAGCGCGGCGGGCCTGGGAGGTGAGGGGAACAGGGTCAGGGCCCAGGCGCGCGGCCCAGACTTGACTCGGTACTCAAGAGGACAATCCCCTTCTCCGCACGTCCGGAGCGCTAGGGTTTACCGCGCACCCAGCCCTTGGTCTGGAACAGAAACACAAACTCTCTCCTCTTTCTAAAGCGTTTGCACGTCACTCCCTTCTTTCACCGCGGGTTCAATTGTGGATGCTTTAGTCTTATCTCCTCTACACAGACAGGTCCCCGCTTTCCTGCTCACTTCGCTGGGTCTTCTCCCCCGCGCAGAAACCCGCGCATCTTCTCTTTTCCTTCATTCTGTGCTTCTCCATGTGCCGCAGTCCCCCGCTACTTCCCAACTCCCCTCCGGAATCCGACCCCCTCCAAGACACCTGCCCCTCTCGCACCTCGTTCACTAGGTATTGGAGACACAGCGTTCCTTTTCCATTAGTGATTCTTTCAATCGTGTTCCTAACGCTCCTGACAACTGCAGGTTGCGCCCTGCTCCTTTCTAGCTTCTTTCCCCGCTGGTGCCCAGTTTCTCAGAGTACGAGCTCTCGCACTTGCCTCCGCGCGCGCGGCCTTCGTACCCCGCTCCTTCCCGCCTGGCCCCACCCTCTTCTTCACACCCCCTTGGCTTTTTCACGCGAGGGAGGAAATCAGGAGGCCGCCATTGGGGCCCTCTCAGCTTGGGAGGCAAGAACGTTTTAGGTCTTAATTTTGGAAAGGGTGGCTTAGAAACAGGGGCTTGCTTTTTTTTTTTTTTGCCTGTAGAGAGGTTTGGGATCTACTGGATGCCCAAGGCGCCTTCCTTCACAGGCTGCCCGGGGCCAGAGTGCACCCAGGCCTGGGGTGGCTCTTGGAATCACAGAAGCGGCGTGGTCTCTTCTATACAGAGTGTGGTGTAGGTGAAAGTTGTGTTGGCTCCTGCTTGAACCCAGGGCCAGTTCACGCTTCCAGGGCAGGACAGGGCCAGGAGGGGATATTAGGATGGAGTTGCTGAGGCACAGACGTAGGGAGGAGGGCACTGAACATCGAGTGTGCAGGGCACGGGTGGCTGGGGCGCTGGGTACAGAGACACAGCGCTCCCTGGGGGCGGGGGAAGAGAGGGCCTAGGGACTCAGAGAGGAAGGAATGGTGGGTCCAAAAGAATGAGGAGCCCTGACTGAAGGTCGTGGGGCTCATTGGGAAAAGAACCTGGGATGCACATGGCTGGGGTGCTGTGGGTGTGCTGGCCTCCCCACTCCCAACTGTTCCTCACATCCTGTTTTCTCCCCTCCCAGAGGCCAAGTTACAGAAGTTCGACCTATTCCCCAAGGCGCTGCTTCAAGCAGGCCGTCCGGGCAGCCCGCCACTGCCACCCGGGAAGCCCTTATCACCCGACGGCGCGGACTCGGGTCCCGGGACGTCGTCCCCGGAGGTGCGGCCGGGCTCGGGGTCCGAGAACGGCGACGGCGAGTCCTTCTCAGGGTCGCCTCTGACCCGGGCCTCCAAGGAAGCAGGCGGCAGCTGTCCGGGCAGCGCTGGCCCCGGAGGTGGCGGCGAGGAGGACAGCCCGGGCTCCGCCAGCCCTCTGGGCTCTGAATCCGGTTCGGAGGCCGACAGAGAAGAGGCGGAGGCCGCGCCAGCGCCAGGGCTGGGCGGCGGCCCGGGTCCACGGCAGCGGACGCCGCTGGACATCCTGACGCGCGTCTTCCCGGGCCACCGGCGAGGCGTCCTGGAGCTGGTGCTGCAGGGCTGCGGGGGCGACGTGGTGCAGGCCATCGAGCAGGTGCTGAACCACCACCGCGGGGGCCTGGCGGCCGGCCTCGGGCCCGCCGCGCCCTCCGACAAGGTCGCTGCGGGTGCCGTAGCAGCCGTGGACGACGGGTGGCCCGGCCGCGTCGACGCCACCGCCGCCGCCGCCGCCGCCGGGGGCCCCGGGCTGCCCGCACCTCTGCAGGCCGGCCCCGCCGCACCGCCGCACCACAGACCTTTGCTAGCCGGCGCCATGGCTCCCGGGACGCTGGGCTCGCTGAGCAGCCGCTCGGCCTTCTCGCCTCTGCAGCCCAACGCCAGCCACTTCGGCGCCGACGCGGGCGCCTACCCCCTGGGCGCGCCGCTCGGCCTCAGCCCCCTGCGCCTGGCCTACTCGGCGGCGGCGGCGCACAGCCGCGGCCTGGCCTTCATGGCGCCCTACTCCACCGCCGGCCTGGTGCCCACCCTCGGCTTCCGCCCGCCCGTGGACTACGCCTTCAGCGACCTCATGCGCGATCGCTCCGCGGCCGCCGCTGCGGTGCACAAGGAGCCGTCCTACGGCGGCGGCCTGTACGGGCCGATGGTCAATGGCGCCCCTGAGAAGCAGTAGGGCTGGGGACCCGCAGCGGGCGGTCCCCAGACAGGGACCAGGCTTGTCCCCGCGGGCCACCGGCCCCTTTTCGCCCGGTGCGCTCTCTGCACCCCGACTGGGGTCCTCGCGCCCCATGGTGGTTTTCAGTTTTGTTTTGAAGGGTGGGTGGGGAAAGCCGAGCGAAAGGGAGCAGCTACGGTCGTAGACGTTCTCCGAGGAGGTGCGCGGTCCGGATCCTCAGCCCCTGAGCCCTCCCCGAGGCTCCCCGGTCCTTCCAAAAGCAGAGGCTCCCTCTGAAGCGCACCCTCCTGCCTCTGCGTTAAGCAACGCCCATCCCGCCCACCCCAGAGCTCAAATGGATGGCAGGATAGTCTGAGAGTCTGTCTTCTGTCTCCCCCTTCCTTTAAAGATTTTAAATATTTGCTCTAACAAATATAAATTTAGGATGTATAAATCTCTTGGCACTGAGTCGACTCTTTGGGACACATATATGTCGATATAAATTGTAAAAAAAAGACAAGTTCTACAGTGCACTTTCCTCGTTGCGGTATTTGTCGCTCTCTTTGTTGCTTAAGCCGATAAGCATGGGTTTCCTTGGTGCAGTGTTTTTATATATGTATAAATCTATATATAATCTATACATATATATACAAGCCAGTGTATAATGTTATAAAATGGAATTCTAAGTTATTAATTGTAATCTGTAGGTGACCTCGGTATTAACGTGAAAAAATTTCAAAAACAAGCAAAAAAAGGAAAAATGGAAAAATTAGACTATGCGCGCATTGTACTCATCAGGTTTTTATAGACAAAATATATTGTCAACTGGGGACGAATCCTGCCCACCCGCCCCGCCAGCCCGGTCAAGGTGCGCACAGAAGCCGGAACAGAGCGACGCGCGACTGGGCCGGACCTGCCCGCCTGGGGGCCGTCCCCTCCTCCTGGGACTCGCCAGACGCTCCGGCTGGAGCGCGGACAGCGGGAACCGCTGCTGCAGAGAATGGCTCACTTTGTGTTTTCCTTTGCATAGACGGGAGCTAGAAATAAATGTTATTTTCTAAGAAAACGACACCGAATCCCGTCCCGCTCCTCGGGCAGCGAACGGGATTGAAAAAAGTCTTGATTTCCTCCTGCTGGAGCCGCGGTGCCAGGGAGAAGCTTGACCAAGGTCCAGCTGGTGCTGTGACCCTCGGGGGTCGCGGGGCGAGGACGCCTCCCAGGACACCTGGGAGGGCCCCCGAGGCTGGGACTCCCGGAGGAGCGGCACCCGCTGCGCTTGGGGGCGGGGACCGGTGTCCCCACCACTCCCGGCTTGGGCGCGCGAGCTCTGACGGGGTCGCCTTGCTCGGGGAGCCCGGCCCGCGCGCGGCCCTGGCGCTGCCTCTGCCTCTGCCTGGTCTCTGGCGGGAGAAGGGTCGCGAGCCGCCTGAGGGTCCTGCGGGGCTGGCGGCCGGGCTCGGGTTCCCCTCTCCGCCCCGGGAGCCGATGGGAGCGCGGCCCGGGTCGTACACTGCGCGCCTCCCTTCTCAGAGATATTTGGGACCAGGGCCGACGGAGGCGGCAGATGCGGGGGAAGCTACACGGGAAGACGACCCCCCCACAGAGGTATTTTTGGGTGTTACTGGGAGTTGTATTTCAGTAGCGGGGTGCTCCTCCCGCCCGGGGCGGTGTCGCCCCAGAGTGGAGGTGAGGACGCCCCTTCCAGCCAGACCCCACTCCGCGCTCCTTTTCCTTTCCCTCCTCGAGCGAAGCTCCTGGGCCGGCCGCCTTCTTCGGTCCGTCTGCTCCGGACAGGGCGACTCCCCCTCTTTGGGAAACAGGGCGCCCCTCCCCTAGGCTGGCCCCGGCGACATCCTAAGGTAAACTTCTGGGGCCGGCTCGAGTTCCGCCAGGCGGTGAAACTTAATAGCAGGACAAGAAAACGGTTTAATAAAGAAGGGCTTTAATAGGGAGCTAATTTGATTGAGTTGCCTAATTCCACTTTAATTGGAAAGGGGTTTGGCTGTTTGGTTATAAAGTGCGAGGGTGAGGAGTGGGTGGAAGTGGGGGGAGAAGGAGCGAGAGGAGAAAGATGGGGACAGGAGAGGTGGGCAGAGAAGAAAGGACGGAGAGCAGAGGGAGAGAGGAGAAAGGAACCGGGGAGGGTCGCTCAGAAGGAAAGGGGCAGGCGGGAGAAGGCGCGGGGAGCGTCCAGAAGTGTGAGCTTTCTTACCCTTCGTTGCTACACCGCCCTCTCCAGCCTCCTTCGCCCTCCTCCCCCTCCAGGTTTCCGGAGGCCAGTCGTCCTCTCAGCCCGGGTTCCAGCCGCCCGCTCCCCAGCCTCTGCCCTCCTCCCGCCCACGGCGAAGCTAAGACGGGTCTGGGTTTCTTGGTTTCGGGAGGGACCTACACTGGCTGTCCTGGAGCTCCTCGGTTCCTGCTGGTGCTCAAGCCAGACGCGCGGGGCACGGGCTGTGGGCCCTTGTCACCCACTCTCAAAAGCATCTGGAGCTTCGTAGATTTTGTATTTTAGTTCATTCTCACAGCAAACCTGAAGGAATCCAGTGAGTTGTTTATTATCGGCTCCGTTTCACAGAGGAGGAAAACTGAGGTCCACAGTGGTTTAGGGACACCTGACCAACCTTTCAGGTATTCTGAGTCTCTTCTCCTCTCCACTGTCCCAGTGGGCCCAATCCTCCTCCTCTGGGGAAGAGCTTTCTGCTGGGATAGTGGGGACTCTGCAGAAACCCCCCTCCCATGTGCTCATGTGGCCGGGAGCAGGGGGTGGCTGGCCCCTGCAGCCCAGAGAGGCTGTGGCCTCAGCCCCTGACAGCCAGAGTCTTGGGCAGAGCTCAGAGTGATTCCAGTGGTGGAAATTCGAGGGTGTAGAGTAGTGGGGTTCCTGGGTTCCTTTCGTCCTCACCCAGTGTGTCACCTTGGCCCGGGCTGCACTGGAAGCCCAGGGAGGTCAGTCACAGCCTTGATGCCTGGCGAAGTCCTGCACCCACGCAGGCCCCTGACCCCACGGCCCACTGCGCAGTCAGGAAGCCTGAAACTCAGAGAACAACAGCGACCTGCCCAGAGTCGCACCACCAGGCTCTGAGGAGCCAGAATCAGAACCCAGGAGGCTCACGCGAGGTTGCTAGGTGGCAGTGTGGAGTGTGTGTGTGTGTGTGTGTGTGTGTGTGCAGGGGGCAAATGATGAGTAGGCACCTCTGGTTCCCTGAGCTCCGAGGTGGGTGGGAGGGGCCTGGAGCGGGAGATGCTGGTACCCCTGATGGTGAGGACAGAGGCAGGAACATCGCCCCTTTTCTGCAGGGAGAAGGTGGGATGAGGTGTCTACCATCCACATGTATTCCCGAACTCTCCCCTGTCTGCTGGACCCTGCCTGTCCGGGCACTGGGAGGACCTGGGCCTGAATCATCCTGAGGGGGGTCCAGCTGTTGGGGAGACAGACTCACCAGGTGGTATTTATGTTTAAATAATTTTCTCTTCCTCCTCCTTCTCTTCATGACAAGAGCAGCAGCTGTGCACTATTGAGTGCCTACTGGGTGCCAGGTTCTGTACTAAACGCATTCTACCCAGGATCCTGCTCAGGGAACCCAGGTTATATCGCCGGCTGGGTTTATTCATTCATGGATTACTTCAGTCAGCAAATATTTACTAAGTACTTACTGTGAGCCAGACCCAGTTCTAGGAGCTTGGGATACACAAGTGTGCAAAACAGGCATCATTTCTGCCCTCTCCAGATTCCCAGGGTGGTGGGGCTGCAGAGGCCACTAAACAGCCAAGGAGGGTCACTGATTGTGCCCCAAGGGTCGTAGAGGTCTGCCCACGGAAAGGGGAGCTAGGCAGGGCGCTTCACCTCCATGTCCTCCTCAGTTCAAGGGGATAATAGTAGTGCCTGCCTCCTTGGGTGCTGTGAGGATTAAATCAGATAATGTGCAAAAAGCTCTTAGCTCATTGCCTGCTTACTAGGTGTTCACTCTCAGGTCCATTGGTGTGGCTATTGTCCCATTTCACAGAGAATTATAAACACCTTAGAGGGATTGAGTGGCTGGAGCAAGTTCTGCTTATAAATCCTCTAAAATGTCACAAGTTATGGGTGATGCCCTGCTCAGAGCAAGGGGCCACAGAGAAGGGTCATCAGATGGGAGAGAGTAGGTTCTGGAGGTGCTGCTGAGACAAGGTGAGCCTGTACTGGAGTCCCAGGGGTGAGGGGAGCACATGACCCAGGGCAGGGAGTAAAGGGCGCCTGTGGAGCAATGGGCAGAGAGGGGCAGGCTGTGATGTGGGGCAGAAGTCAGAGGTCAGGTCATGGAGAACTGGAGCCCCAGGATAAGGGCTTCAGAGTGAAAGAGCCTCGGAGAGCATTGCCTGGTGACTGTTGGGAGCATTTGGATTTGAGAGATTGTTAGGGGTGTGGCTGAACCCCTCTGAGGAGGAGCCGTGAGAGATGGTAGCACCAAAAGATGGTCAGTGGAAAGAAGAGGTTGGCTTCAAGAACTGCTGGGAGCCAGACTCTCCATTATTGATCCAACGTTCGGGGGAAGCCGGGAGGAGGACTCACCGCTGAATCTCAGGTGTCTGGGCTGGGCGACTCATTGCTGGTGACAATTATAGTTGTGGGCCACTGGAGCAGGCACAAGATTGGAGGGTGAGGAAAGTAGTTCAGTGTTCAACGTGTAGAGTTTGAGGGGCTTACTGGGCCTCTGGGTGTGGGCACCAAATAGGAGAAAGAGTCAGCCCAGCATTTCCTCTTCCGGCCCATAGGACACAAGACTCACTTAGTGGAGGCTACAGGGTGTATGTGTGTGCCTGCACAGGTGTGCACAAGTGTTGAGATGCCAGACATTGGAATTCAGTCTCACACCATTTCTGTTCATGCCAAGAAGGCTAGTCTCTTACAATCATTCTCTTAAAGTTTTGCACCTTGTAAAGGTCAGGACGCTGGGCAGCCTGTCATTGTGACACCAGTGAGGCTTAAACTTCAGGGTTCCCCCCACCCCCCCGTACAGGCGGATCCCTTTCAACCTGTCCATGCCCCCTCTACTTCTGAAGCTTTAGGTTTAGTGGCTTTTCTTCCCTCTCCCACTTGTCCCTCCCCACCTCCCCATGCTCCTGCCTTCCAGCCACACTGAGCTCCTCAGAGTCACCTAACAGATGATGCACTTTCCTGCTTCTTTGCCCATGCAGGTCCCTCTGCCTGCAAAGCCCTTTCCTTTTCCTCTGCACTGAGGACCGTTCTCACCCCTCCCAAGGCCCAGTGAATCCAATGGAGCTTAAAGTTCAGGACCCGTCCTCCGTATTGGTCCCTTTCAAGGTCTTGCACTTTGTGTATGTGGTCAAGTGACTTCTTTTTCTTACAGTCGCAGGACCCAGTAAAAACTGCATCTGCCACAGCCGAGCCTAAGTCACACCTTCTGTCTTACCGTTACTGTTAACTGTTGCTACGTAACAAATGACCCCAAAGTTTAGTGACATAAAAATAATAATTTTATTATCTCATGATTTTGTGGGTCAAAAATTTGGTATGGTTGGGTCATTCTTTTGTTCCATGTAGTGGTGACGGAGATCTCTTGGTGGTACTTCGCTGGTAGACGTGTTGGTCTGGGGGGTGATGACTTCAGTCACGTGTCTGGTGCCTCTGCACAGGTGCCAGGACAGCCAGGCTCAGCTGGACCACTGCCTGAAGCACCATGCGTAGCCCTTCCGTAGTGGCAGCCTCGGGGCATCAGGCCTCTTAGTGCCGGCTCAGGCTTCCAGGAGCCGATGTTCCAGAGGCCGGAGTGAAAGCTACATGGCCCTTTACGTGCTTGCCTTGTAGGTCAAGGAGTATGAAAAGACTGTACACTTTGCAATTGACTGGCACCCTTGTCGTACTGACTTAAAAAGAGAGAGAGAGTTGACACCCTCCCGGTGGCCTGTCCTCAGGCCTCTGCCACAAAGAAGGCCAGCTGTTGGAAACCAAGCCTTCAGGATAGCTGAAAGTTTGCCAGTGGTAGCCCTACCTGATCCTTGTTTTCAGCATTTTAGGGTGGAAGGTTTATAAAACGTGCTACTTGCTTTTCCCTTTTGTTTTCCAAGGAACAAGAACATGGGACCCCTCAGGCTGTGATTCGGATTTGTTGGGAGGTACCATGTTGGGGCTGTGGTGTCTTCTCGGAGTGAGACTCTGTTGGCTCTGGCACTAAGAGACTCAATATTTCTGATGCATTTTTCATATTGAAAACCTTTTATTGTGAAACATTTCAAACATATAAGAAAGTAGAATGAAGAGTATGATAAATCTTTATATACTCATCACATAACTTCAATAATGATTAACATTGGCCATATTTGCTTTGCCTAATTTTTCATTGAAGAATTAAAAGAAAATTACAGATATTGTGAAGTACCACTGGGAAATATTTCAGAATGCATCTCCAAAACATGGGACATTTTCTTAAAAAACCATGATATCATTAATACACTGTCAATATTAAAAAGATCCTTTATATTACTTGATATCCAATACATACTAATATTTATGTAGTTGCGCCCACTGGGGACTTGCTCATTTACGTATTCAGGCACACACACACAGTTACCATCGATGTGCTCAGGGTCTGGTCGTCTACGGCAGGCTCTGTCAGAGCCCCACCTTACCCCTTGGACTGACTGCAGTCTCCCAGGGTCAGGTTCTCTAAGTCTAAGGGCTTTCCATTCCAGAACCGCAGGAGAGAGCGGCACCCCAGAGGCAGGGTCATGGGAGCCGTCCTCCTCAGAGGAGGCCATGAGCGGGGGCATGGTTCGCAGAGAATTTAAAACAGTAGTAATATCGACTACGAGTTGGTCTGCCTTTGAATTTACCACCATCGGCCAACAATTCTAAACAATCTCAGAGGGATTTAAAGTGCTAGTCACCTCAAAAAACTCTAGTTGATGATCGAAGTGCGAGGCAGTCTTGACCATTGAATTTAAATTATGTGTGTGCGTGTGTGCGCATGCATATACGGTCTATGCACATGAAGTGTATTTGTGGACTCCCTGCAATGATTATTTTTGTGTTGACATACAGCACGATGGACCTTTTTCATAGTGCATTTCTAGAAGTTTGAACATGTGCAGATTTGTGGGACCACCATCACAATCAGATGCTGAACATTTCCTCATTCTGGATGACTTCCTTGTGCTGCTCCTTCATAATCAAAACTTCTCCCCAGCCCCTGTCCCCTGGCAACCACTGACCTGCTCTGTCTGTACAGTTTCTTCTTTTCCAGAGTGTTATGCACATGAAATAATGCAGTAGGTAGGCTTTGGAGCCTGGCTTCTTTGACTTTGCATAATACCTTTGAGGTTCATTGAAGGTGTTGCCTGTGTCAGTGGTTCATCCCCAGTCATTGCTGCGTAGTATTCCATTGCCTGACTGTCCCACCATTTCTTACTCCACTCACTGTTGAAAGGTATTTGGGTTGTTTTTGTTTTTTTGTGGTTATGAATGGAGCTGCTATAAACACCCACAAACAGGCTTCAGTGTTGTACATTTTCATTTGTCCAGGGTGAACACTTGAGTGTAGGATTGCTAGGTCATGTGGTAAATAAATGTTAAGCGTTATAAGATACTGCCAAACTGCTCTCCAGAGGGGCTACACTGTTTTGCATTCTCACCAGCAACATATGACAGTTGCCACATTAGTGCTCCTGTTTTGTCTTTCTCTTTTTTTACAAAAAGTCATCCTAAGAGTAGTGCAGTGGTATCTCACTGTGGGTTTGATTTGCATTTCCCCAATGGCTAATCACCTTAAACCCCTTTTCATGTATATATTTTTCATCCATCTATCTTTGCTGAACTGAATGTTTAAACATTTTTAAAAACTGTTTTTTTACAGTTGAGTATTTTTAAATAATAGGTTTATTGAGATATAATTTATATACCATACAATTCACCTATTTATTTTTAAATATTTTATTTATTTATTTTTAGACAGAGAGGAAGAGAGGGAGAAAGAGAGGGAGAGAAACATCAATGTGTGGTTGCCTCTTATGCACCCCTCAGGCATGTGCCTTGACTGGGAATCGAACCAGTGACCCTTTGTTTTGAAGGCTGTCACTCAATCCACTGAGTCACACCAGCCAGGGCAATTCACCTATTTAAATTGTACAATTCAATGACTTGCAGTATATTCCCAAAGTTGTGAAACCCTCACCATCATCAAATTTAGAACATTCTCATCACCCCCAAAAGAAATCCAGTACCCATCAGCAGACACTACCCCTTTGCCCTAAACTCGCCAACCCTGTTACAGCCACTGATTTACTTTCTGTCTTTATAAATTTGTTCTGGAAAATTCATATAAATGAAATTGAACAGAAGGTGGTCTTTTTTCCCCTTAGAATAATGTTTTCAAGGTCCATCCATGTTATAGCATGGACCAGTACTTCTTTCCTTCTTCTTGTTGAATAATATTCTATGGCGTGGGTAGACCACATTTCGTTTACCCATTCAGCTGTTGATGGTCGTTTGAGCTCTTTCCACTTTGTGACTATTATGAATAATACTGCTGTGAACATTTGTGTACAAGTTTTTGTGCGAACATGGGTTTTCATTTTTCGTGGATATACACCTAGGAGTGGCACTGCTGGATCATATTATAATTCTTTGTTTAACCTGTTGGGGAACTGCCCAGTTGTTTTTCACAGCACCTGCAGCCATGTTACTGTCCTACCAGCGGTGTTATTGGGCTCCTTCTAATTTCTCCACACCATTGTCGATACTTGTTATTGTCTGTCTTTTGGAAGTGGGATCTCAGTGTGGGTTAGATTTGCATGTTCTCAATGACCAATGATGTCGAGCATATTTGCGTGTGGTTTCTGATCACTTGAGTATCTTCTTTGTAGAAATGTCTATTCAAGTCCTTTACACATTTTTAACTGGGTGGTTGTCTTTTGTTATTGAGTTGCAAAAATTCTTTATATACAAGTCTATTATCAGCTAGATAATTTGCAAGTGTTTTTTCCCATTCTAGGGTTGTCTTTTCACTTTATTGGTGGTGTCTTTTGCAGCACAAGTTTTTAATTTTGGTGAAGTACAATTTTATGTTTTTTTCCCTCTGTTGTTTGCATTTTTAATGTTATATCTAAGAAACCACTGCCTAATCAAAGGTCATGAAAATTTACACCTATGTTTTCTTCAAAGAGTTTTAGAGTTTTAGCTCTTATATTGAGTTTTTGATCCATTTTGAGTTGATTTTTTGTATATGTGTGAGGTAATAGCCCTAATTCATTCCTCTGCATGTGGATATCTAATCCTTCCAGTACCATTTGTCAAAAAGGCTATTCATTCCCCTATAGATTGTCTTGGCAATTGGCAAAACTCGATCATAAGTGGAACAGCTAATTTTTGGATTCTCAGTTCTATCCATTGATCTATGTCTATTTTTATGCCAGTACCACACTCTCTTGATTACTGTAGCTTTGTTGTAAGTTTTAAAATTGCATAGTGTGAGTCCTTCAACTTTGCTTGTCTTTTTCAGGATTGTTTTGGCTATTTTGTGTCTACTGATTTCCATATGAATTTTAGGATTAGATTGTCAATTTTGACAAAGTAAGCAAGGTGGTGTAGATTTTGATGAATCTGTAGATTAATTTGAGAAATATTCCCATCATAACAATGTCTTCTGGTCAATGAACATGTGATATCTTTCTATTTGTATGAATCTTTTAAAATTTCTTTCAACAAAATTTTGTAGTTTCCACAGTAAAAGTTTTGTACTTCTTTAAAAAAATTTATTCCTAAGTATTTTATTCTTTTTGATGTTACTGTTATTGTAAAATAAACTTTCTATTAATGTAATTTTTGGATTGTTCATTAAAAGTATATAGAAATACCTTTGATTTTTGCACATTGATGCTATACCCTGTACTCTTGCTGAAATCATCTGTTAGTCCAAACTGATTTTTTAATGGGTTCTTCAGGGCGTTCTATACAAGACTATGTCATCTAGAAACAGAGATAGTTTTATATCTTCATTTCTAGTCTGGATGGCTTTTATTTCATTTTGTTGCCTAAATTTCCTGGCTAGAATCTCCAATAAAATGTTGAATAGAGTGGCAAGATTGCCTTTTTTTCTTCCTGATCTTAGGGAGAAATCATACAGTCTTTCGCCATTAAATATAATGTTAGCTGTGCATTTTTGTAGATTCTGTTTATTAGGTTGAGGAATTACTATTTTGTTAGGTGTTACTAGTTATTACTAGTTTGTTAGGTGTTTTTATCATGAAGTGGTGTTGAATTTTGTCAAATGCTCTTTCTGCATCAATTGTGATGATCATACTCTTTTGTCCTTTGTTTTGTTAATATGGTCTATTATATTCATTGATTTTTGGATTTTAAACCAACATTATATTCTTGGAGAAAATCCCACTTGGGCATGATGTATAATTCTTTTTGTATGTTGATGAATTCAGTCTGCTAATATTTTGTTGAGAATTTTTGTGTCTATATTCATAAGGGATATTGGTTTGTAGCTTTCTTGTGATGTCTTTGTCTGCGTTTGGTATCAAGGTAATACCTCTTTTGTAGAATGAGTTGGGAAATATTCTCCCCTCTTCTATGTTTTGGAAGAGTTTGTGAACATTGGTGTTGATTCTTTCTTAAATGTTTGGTAGAATTAACAAGTGAAACCATTTGGGCCTAGATTTTTCTTTGTGGGTAGTTTTTTTTATTACTAATTCGATGTCTTAACTTGTAATAGATCTATTCAGATTTTCCATTGCTTCTTGAGTCAGTTTCCATAGTTTACATCTTTCAAGGAATTTGTCCATTTCATCTGAATTATCTAATTTGTTGGTATATACTTGTTCATAGTATTACTTTATAATCCTTAAAAAAATCTATAAGACCAATTGTAATGTCCCCTGTTTCATTCCTGATTTTAGTAGTTTTTGAATCATCTGCACACTGCATCATGAGCCCACCGCCCCAAGCCAAGTCTCTTTCGGTCCCCATTTTTCCCCCTTTGTCCCCCTCTACCCACCCCCACCCCCTTTCCCTCTGGCTATCACCACACTGGTGTCTATGTGATGCTGAATCACTCCACCTTTCCTCCAGTCCACCCACCCCTCTCCCCTCTGACAGCTGTCAGTCTGTTTCACGTATCCATGCCTCTATTTCTAATTTGTTTGTCAGATTTTTTTGTTCACTACATTTCACATACAAGTGAGATCATGTGGTATTTGTCTTTCTCTGGCTTATTTCACTTAGCATAACAGGTCCAAAATGTAAAATATTAAAAAAAATTTTATGGCCAAGTAGGATTCCAATGTGTAAATGTACCACAGCTTTTTCATCCACTTATCTATTGAAGGGCACTTGGCTTGTTTCCAGGTCTTGGCTATTGTAAATAGCACTGTACTGAACACAGGTATTCAATCTTTTTTCTTAAAAAAAAAAGGCTAGCTAAAATGTTCTCAATTTTGTTAATCTTTTTAAAAAAACAACTTCCTTTTCGTTTCCTCTATTATTTTTGTATGCTCTATTCATTAATTTCCACTCTATACTTTCTTATTTCTTTCTTTCATGTGCCTTGGGTTTAGTTTGTTCTTTTTATTGTTGAATGTTGAGCAGTCATTATATATTCTGGAAAGAAGTTCTTTGTGATTTGCAAAGATTTTCTTCCAGTCTATAGTTTGTCTTTTCATTCTCTTAACCGTATCTTTCATGGACCAAAAGTTTTAAATTTTCATAAAGTCCAATTTATCAATTTTTAATGGATTGTGTTTTTGGCATCATATCTGCAAACACTTTGCCTAACAAAGATTTGCTCCTATCTTTTCTTTTAAAATTTTAATAGGTTTACATTTTATCTTTAGATCTACGATCCACTTTGAGTTAATATTTGTATAAGGCAGGAAGTTTAGGTTGAAATTCATTATTTTGCATATGAATGGCCAAATGTTCCAACACTATTTGTTGAAAAGACTATCCTTTACTTTTTAAAAATTAAAAAAAAGATTTTATTTATTTACTCTTAGAGAGAGGAGAAAAGAGGGAGAAAGAGAGGGAGATAAACATCAATGCATGAGAGATACACTGATCAAGTGCACCCCAAACTGGGGACCTGGCTCACAACCCAGGCGTGGGCCCTGACTGGGAATTGAACTTGTGACATTTTCATTCACAGGTCTGAGCCACAGGGGTATCCTTTCTTTATTAAATTGTACTTGCACTTTTATCAAAGGATCAATTGCCATGGTTTGTGTGCATCTATTTTTGGACTCTGTTTTCTTCCACTGATTTATGTATTTAGCCCTTTGCTGATACCACTGTCTTCATTACTGTAGCTTTATAGTAAACATTAAAATTGGCTGCCATGACAGAGGATCTGAATAGGCACTTCTCCAAAGAGGACATGCAGATGGCCAGTAGATGTGTAAAAACATGCTCAACATCACTAATCATCAGAGAAAGGCCAATTAAAACCACAATGAGATATCGCCTCACACCTGCCAGAATGGTTATCATCAGTAAATCCACAAATGATAAGTGTTGGTGAGGATGTGGAGAAAAGGAGCCCTCATGTACCATTGGTGGGAATGAAGATTGGTGCAGCCACTAATCTTCAAAAACAGTATGGAAAAACAGTATGGAAAACAGTATGGAATTTCCTCAAAAGATTAAAAATGACCAGCCAAGATGGAGGCATAGGTAGAAACCCTTTGCTTCCTCACACAACCAAAAGGAGGATAACAACCAATCTAAAATCAATAAACAACTAAAAGTGCCAGAAAATCAAACTGCATGGAACTCCGACAACCAAGGAATTAAAGAAAAAGTCAACCAGAACAAGCAGATCAGCAGCCCGCAGACAGCAAGGAGGGTTGCCCTACCTGGATGAACACCTAAGGCCTTCACCTCCTTACCACTTATCAGCTGTGCCAAGACAAAGAAATACTACCCAAAGGAAAGAACAGAGCAAATCCTCAGAAAGAGAACTAAGTGAGGAGGAGATCACCAACCTATCAGATGGAGAATTTAAAGCCCTGGTAATCAAAATGTTCACAGACCTGATTGAACTTGGTCAAAAAATGAAAGAACAGCCCTGGCTGGTGTAGCTGAGTGGATTGAGTGCGGGCTGCGAACCAAAGGGTCGCCAGGTCCCCAGTGGGGACCATGTGAGAGGCAACCACACATTGATGTTTCTCTCCCTTTCTTTCTCCTTCCCTTCGCCTCTCTTTCAAAATAAATAAAGTCTTTAAAAAAAGGTACTTTTCATATTTTTTTTAAAAATGAAAGATACCCAAAGTTAAATAAAGCAAAATATTCAGGGAACCAACAGTGACAGGAAGGAAACCAGGACTCAAAGCAACAATTTGGAACAAAAGAAAGAAATAAACATCCATCCAGAAGGAAAGGAAGAAACAAGAATTCAAAAAAATGAAGAGAGACTTACAAACCTCTGGGACAACTTGAAACGTTCCAATATCCGAGTTATAGGGGTGCCAGAAGGAGAAGAACAACAGCAAGAAATTGAAAACTTATTTGAACAAATAATAAAGGAGAACTTCCCCAATCTGGGAAAGGAAATAAACTTCCGGGAAGTCCAGGAAGACCAGAGAGTCCCAAAGAATTTGGACCCAAAGAGGAACACACCAAGAACATAATCATTAAGTTACCCAAGATTAAAGATGAAGAGAGAATTTTAAAAGCAGCAAGAGAAAAGGAGAGTTACCTACAAAGGAGTTCCCATAAAACTGTCAGTTGATTTCTTGAAGGAAACCTTACAGGCAAGAAGAGGCTGGAAAGAAGTAATTGAAGTCATGAAAGACAAGGACCTGCATCCAAGATTACTCTATCCAGCAAAGCTATCATTTAGAATGGAAGGGCAGAGAAAGTGCTTTCCAGATAAGGTCGAGTTAAAGGAGTTCATCATCACCAAGTCATTATTATATGAAATTTTAAAGGGACTTATCTAAGAAAAAGAAGATAAAAGTTATGAACAGTAAAATGAACAGTAAATGAACAGTAAAATGAACAGTAAAACAAACCCACAACTATCAAGAAATGAACCTAAAAGAAAAGAAAAACAACAAAAACAAAAGCTAAGCAAACAAACGGAACAGAAACAGAATCACAGAAATGGACATCACGTGAAGGGTTTTCAGTGGGGAAGGGGAAGGGAGGAGTGGGGGGCAAAGGTACGGGGAAGAAGAAGCATAATTAATAGGCATAAAATAGATGGAGAGAGATAAAAATTGGTTAGGAAACATAGGACTCAAAGAACTTGTATGTACAACCCCTGGACATGAACTGAGTTGCAGGATGCTGGAGGGTTGTGGGGGCAGGGTGGAGGTGGGATAAAGGGGAAAAAATGGAAAAAACTGTAATAGCATAATCAATAAAAATACTTAAAAAATTAAAAATGGAACTGCCTCATGTCCCAGTGATTCCACATTTGAGGATTCATCCAAAGAAAACCAAAACACTCACTGGAAAGAATATCTGCACCCCTATATTCATTACAGCATTATTTACAATAAGCAAGACATGGAAGCAGCCCAAGTGCTCATCAGTAGACAAGTGGATAAGAAAGCTGTGCTACATTTACACAGTGGAATGTTACTCAGCCGTAAAAAGAATGAAAGTTTACCATTTGTGACAGCTGGATAGTCCTAGAGAACATTATGCTCAGTGAAATTAGCCAGTCAGAGAAAGACAAATACCATATGATTTCACTCATATGTGGGATCTAAAGAACAAAATAAATGAACGAACAGTATTGAAACAAACTTGTAGACACAGAGAGAAGACTGGTGGTTGCCAGAAGGCAGTAGGATTAGGGGTCTGGGCAAAAGAGGTGAAGGATTAAGGGGTACAAATTGGTAGTTATGAAATAGTCACACGAAGTACAGCATAGGGAATATAATAAATAATATTGTGCTAAGTATGTATGGTGCCAGGTGCGCACTGGAAATCTGGGGGGTGACAATTTGTAAAATAAACAATTGCCTAACCACTATGCTATATGTACACTTGAAACCCATACAAAATAATATTGAAAGTAAACTGTAATTAAAAAATAAAATAAAATTAGGTGCCACAAATCCTCCGACTTTATTCTTCTTTTTCAAAATCGGTTTGACTATTCTAGTTCCTTTGGCTCAACATATAAATTCTAAAATGTGTTTGTTTATTCTGCAAAAACTCCTGCTGGACTTTTGATCGGAGTTGTGTAGACTGTATAGATCAATATCAATTTCAAGGGAGAATTGAAAATTTAACTATATTGAGTATTCCAGCCCCAAAACATGGTATGTCTCTCCTTCCATTTAGATCTTCTTTCCTTTCTTTCACCGGCACTTCACAGTTTTCAGCACATGGACTCTGAATATGTTTGATATGATTTATACCTAAGCACAGTATTTCATTTTGTGCAGTGGGGGGCAATTTTAAGTGCTATTTACAAAATTTACTATCATATAGGTAGGCATTTGATATTTGTATGCAGACATTGCATCTTGCAACTTTGCTAAACTGACTCAGTTATGGGAGCTTTTTTGGGTATATTCCTCCAGGTTTTCTGTGTAAATAATTATGTCATGTACAAGCAAGGACAGTTTTACTCCCACCACCTTGTTGAATGGGAGGGGCGAGAGTAGGGAGTCCTGCCTTGTCCCTGTCTTAGGGGAGAAAGATTCCGTCTTTCACCATTAAAATGATACAGCTCTGGGTTTGCTCTTCTGGGATTCAGGCTGCTGTTAGGTCTCGGGTGGGCGATACTGAAGGAATAAAAAACAAGGAAACTCACCCTTGGGTTAGTGCTTCTTCAATTTCTGGGTTCCTTCCCCCACCCTCCTGCTGCCATTTACGTTCAGGGTCCTCAGACAGCTGCTCCCCGTGTTCTTCCTGGGAGGGCCTTCCTGTACATTTGCTGCTGCAGTGGGAGAGACAGGGTGGGATGTGCTTCCTCCATCTTCACGGGGACCAGGACCCAGTGATCACTGTTTCATTACTTAGTCTTTAATAAGCGTTGTATTCTGCATGGAAGATAGTTCAGAGGAAACCAAGCCATGCAGTCAGGCCCCGGTGTATGCGGACTCAGCTCCATGCATCTGTTTCAAGAGTAAGTTTGTAAAGGTTTGGGATCACTGGAGCCTGAATATGACACAGTTCATTATCACGCCAGTGTCCGTGGAACTACGTATTCCTGTGTTTAAACAGCAGACTTGAAACGCATGGTAACAGTGAAGTGAGAGTAAAAATAAAGACTGAGTTAATTCTGTTACTGTCTGTGACCTCTGGGAGATTTTTTGTGTGTTTAAAATTTAAAACAGTAAAACTAAGTGTGAAACTTGAGGCGTATTATTTTTGTTTGATAAGTATGGTGCATTTTAGGTAAAAATCGAAGATGTTAATCCTAAATCTTTATTTGTGCCTTGTACAATCTTTTTTTCTGAACTTTCATAGAGTTCACGCTTTTGAAAATGTTTATTAATGTGTGATTTTTTAAAACTTTGGAAGAAAGTTATCCGTTCTTTTCAATATCACCTTATCTATTAAAATGCTGCAGAAGGTTGGTGCATCAGCGAAACAGAAGTCTGAGGAGGTGAAGCTGTGCGCAGAGTGGGGACAAATTTTGAGAGGTCACGATCACCTCGGAAATACTGTGCAATGTAAAAGAAAGCATGGGCCTAGAACAAACTCATCATTGGTTCTTTGTACCGCATGATTTGTTTTTTTTATTGTTTCACGTACAATTTTAGACGAGGTTAAAAAGAAGCTAAAATATTTGCAAGGAGCCGGAATAGGCCTTGAACAATGTGTAGTGAAGCTCACGCTAGAAGGCGGCCATAGAAACTGTGCAGAAGGCCGTCGACCACACAGCCTGACGTGGAAGGAGTGGTCATTTAGAAGGGAAAAGAGAGTCAGATTTAGAAGAAGAACGCCGGGAGAAATGACGAAAGGTGCCGGGAGAAGTAAAAAGACAATGCCCGGACACCTTGATCATTTCCACGAAGAACTGGATACTGATTCTAAAGCGACAGCTCTGGTAATGTCAGTATTTGCTACCATTCAGCCATTTTGTCTGATTTTGCAGAATAAAAATGCAGGTTTTTACCAAACATGGTGAATGGTGAAGACACTCTAGTGCAAAATTTCGACTCTGGAGACCAGTGAAATCTAGGGAAGAATTCACCCCCTAAAACAAAGTAGCATGCTGTAGTATCATTTCTGAAATATGTTGTGAAATGGGCTTTTGGGAATCTCCGCCAATCATGTATGGGTTGCTTCGTAAAAGTAGACTTTTAAGAATTGAAATAGACAGGAGTAAAGATAGATTGATGTTATACTATGTTAGTATTTAGTCTATTTAACATGAATGGAAAGAAGATAATTTTGATGAAGTTATTGGCAAATTCGCAAAACTTAAGTCTTAAAAACAAATTGTATTGTTATTATTCATCATTGCAATAGATCGACAGGGCGTAGGTTTTTCTGTTTTTTATTTTTGAAAGTGTTTTATTTATTTTTTTAGAGAGGGGAAGGGAGGGAGAAAGAGAGGGATAGAAACATCGAGGTTACCTCTCCCACATGTGCCAACCGGGGACTGAACCAGCAACCCAGAGAGAGATGGGCCCTGACCAGGAATTGAACCAGCGACCTTTAGCTTTGCAGAATGATGCTCAACAGCTGAGCCACATCCATCAGGGCAGTGTTCCTCCTTTTTTCAAAAATTATATTAATGTATTTAGAAAGCTTTTGTCTTTCTTTGCTTTTTGGTACTGTAATACTTTTTTTTATTTCAATGGCATGATTATACATAGAAAGTTTTGACAAAAAGAAACTTTTAGCTGTCAGTATTTCTGTTCTATCTGGCTATTTTTCCTTTTATTTCATATTTATTATTGGGAATGTTTTTTATATAAAGGGGCTGTTAAAGTGTGATCCGTTGTGGATTCCTCTCCTTTCCCTCAGCTGCTTGTTGTAAGCCTCTTCAGGTGAAGCTGATGGAGTGGCCGCAGCACAACAGAGGCAGGAGGCATGGGGTTTGCATCGCCGACTTGTCCCTTCTGTGCCCGTAATGTGTCCCCTGATCTGATTCCTTCTCTTGGTCAGAGCAGGGGACAGTTTCAGGTGCTCTCACTTGCCCTTTTCTCTCAGGAAGGGTCCCACTGTCAGACGGCCTCGGGCCAGGACTCAGGTGTCTCCGGCCTTCATACAGCTCAGTCCAGCAAAGGAGCCGGGGGTGTGTCGGGCTTCCTGGACAGAGTGCCCACCCAGGTGCTCCACTTAAACACTCCCAAGAGGACTAGTACAGTTTTGGGGAAAGGAGGGGCTATGCATTGTATATGCTTGTTGTGGCATGGCTGGGTCCTTCCTCAAACGGACCTGGCCTCTCCTTCAGTCAGTGGACTCCACCTGAGAGCTGGCTCAAGTCTACAACCCGGGGGTCGGGGAATCATGATTTTCCCTGTGGCAACTGATTGTCAGTCTTCCGTTTCCAAGCTCCTAATAATGTTTGGTTTACCAGTCAACACTCCACATGCCTGCCCGACTAGCTCATCTTCGGAAACGCTACGGTCCACTAGCCATCACCACTTAGCCCTGCGGGTCAGCATCTCGTCGCCGTCCCACTTTTGGTCTCGTAATGCTCACCTTGCTCCTGATGGTTAAGAGCTACTGCCCGGCTTCTGATCATTCAGAATTCCATCCTTCCATCGAAACCAGATAGCCTGATCCCACAGATGACTCTCTCCCGTCAGCCTGGTTTACAGAGGACAGTAAGTCACCACTGAGTCTCTCACAGTGGTCACTTACTGTTCCACAGGGCACACCCAGTTAGTAAAGAGCATATGTCCTCTTGCGCTCGTGCAGAACTTCGTCAGCTGGTGGCTGTCTGGTCTTGCATCATAGATCTGTTTTCACATGCCCACTTCCCTGAGCCTTCTAGCTTCTTCTGTAATACTCTGCCAAGGCAGTTGTGGCATTTCTATCCCATTTACTGTAGGCCACGGTCATCTCCAAGCTTCAAGGAGACATTCCAGTACTGTGTTAAGAGTAGCTTTGACTTCGAACGTCCTTGTCAGGAAGTGGACTTTTAAGTGACAGGAGCACCCACTTGAATAAACGGTTTCCTGTACAGGCTTATATTCTTCCGCTACCATGGCCCAACACCCTCAGGATATACTCATAAAAAACCTCCTGGTTCCTCCTGGTATGTATTAGTTCCTGCAGCTCTGATGAATGATGTTACCTCCCATGCACAGAAAGCACTTCCCCATCGAAGTTTTTGGTTTACATGTCATGAGAGGTGGGGTGGGGTGGGCTAAGGGGAGGCGGGGACAACTGTGATCTTGGCAGGCATTTGCCTTAGGGGAGGACTTTGCATGGCCTCCTGGCAGTGGGAGGCTGCACTTCTCTGTGAGGGGGAGGGAGGCATTTGTGCCTGTCCACGAGGCTCAGGAGAGTGTGGAGGGACATCTAAGGTTCTCCAGTCGGAATACCAAGTCTCAGGGTCTCACTTCTGCTCTACGGGACTCTGCCTTTAACCCAGGACTTACAAAAGTGGATTCAGCCTCTTTTGCAACTCAGTCATGCTCACAATCTAATCTTAGGCTGATTTTTGGTGCAGTCTGCCCTCCAGCTGTAGGAGATGAGTTTTGAGACATTGTGTTATGGAAACTCTCTAGTTTTCTCAGTGTGCCCTGAGTTATATAGACTTAGGGGAGCCTGACAGATTCTCTTTCTTCAAGGCTTTTGATTTCCTTTCCACGTGTTACCCGCCCACTCCCTCACAGCTAGAGCCATTCATCGTGAGGCCACACAAACATCCCACCTGCCACCAGAAAGTCTTCTCCTTCCTCTTCTCCTTCTTCCTCTTCTCCTTCTTCCTCTTCTCCTTCTTCCTCTTCTCCTTCTTCCTCTTCTCCTTCTTCCCCTTCTCCTCCTCCTCCTTCTTCTTCTTCTTTTTCTTCTTCTTCTTCTTCTTCTTCTTCTTCTTCTTCTTCTTCTTCTTCTTCTTCTTCTTCTTCTTCTTCTTC
>CM052542.1:31258223-31314505 GCA_028533065.1 Trachops cirrhosus | reverse complement strand
CCTCCTCCTCCTCCTCCTCCTCCTCCTCCTCCTCCTCCTCCTCCTCCTCCTCCCCCTCCTCCTTCTTCTTCTCCATCTGGCTAGTTAGTGATTTTATTCTAGAATCTTCTCCTGAGATCTGCTTTCCAGGGTCACTTTCAATACCAACTACTTAGTTTGGGTTTCTCCCAAAGTTGACCTTGAGACAAGATTTTGGGTGTTACTAATTTATTTGGGAGGTGACCCTACAGAGGTATAGTGAAGCAGTGCAGGAGTGAGACAGAAATGGAGAAGAGCTGACAGAAGCTAGCCTAGTGAGTGGGTCTTTCCGGCATCACGTGGAGCTCTGTTCACCTGGGGACCCTCTGAGAGGCTGAGTGGAACATCCTTGGACTTGTCCCACTGACGGCCAGGAAGCAGGAGGTCTTACCCACTGGCTCCCATTCCTTCTTGCATGAGGGCTGCTCCTGGGGCATTGGCTCCGAAGCATTTCTGGCCTGCCCTGCACATGGCTGCAAAGACTCTAATCCTATAGGAAGTTCTCAGGCAGAGAGACACAAGAAGCTGTTGGCATGCTTGGAAATGATGCAGGTGACCTCCAGGGCAGGCTGGGAGGACGCGGACTCCAGGCAGCCAACACCTCCCTTCTGCTCACAGCAACCTCCTGCCTGGCATTTCCCAAGGTTCCAAGCCGACCTTGCCATTGCAGTGTTTTAGATACTGGAGTGACTGACTTCCTATTGTTCTCAGTGTACAGTAGCTGCTGTTCCCCGAGGGCTAGTGAGATGCCAGATGTTATAAAGGGACCTTCCCTTGCATTTTTCTTTACAAGAGCTATATCACATTCGCACCACTGAGGAGAACACTGAGTCCTGAGGAAGTATGTATGCATGATTCTGTCCCTCCTGCCCCTCCTTCTTTCTGAGCCCTCTCCTCTGTCCCAGCCACACCAAGCCACTTGTAGTTCCCTGACAGACCCATCCTCATACCGCCCCATCTTTCTATGCACACTTTCCTTGGTCTAGAATGTTTCCCTTTCTAGGTCTTGCAAATGCCTTCTTATGCTCCATGACTCAGTTCAGTGACACCTCCTCCAGTGAGTCCTCCAGGCCCCGGCAGGCTGAGTTAGCCCTCCTTGGTGCTGCCACAGTCTTTGTGCTATCAGAACACTGACCTTTTGGTGTTGTTTGCCTGTTGGCAAGGATGGTGCAGGATGCTGGCGACTGGTGCAGGGATAAGCTGGGAGCCATTTGTTTTGGGGCCATGGCTGACTGTGAGGTGGGGTCTGGAGTCACCTGCTGAGAGTGAGGGTGGTGCATAGGGAGAGAAGACTATTTGGCCACCAGCAGGCACAGCAAGGGCTGACCGGGAGGTCCCAAATCTCACTTTGCTACAAAGGCTTCACGTTCTTCTTACAGGGTGTAGTTGAAAGGTGTGTGGGGTTTTGTCTCTGAGTTATTATTGGCTGAGAAGGCCTACCTGTGTGGGGCCTATACTTTCCCTTCAACCCTGCAGAGCCTGGCAGCAGATCTAATTTAAGTCTCGTTTATTGAGTATCTGTTGTGTCTGAGACACTGGAACACCCATCATTTCTTTTACTCTTTAGAATAACCCTGTGAGAGTATTAGTATACCTCTTTTGGAATAATGACAGAACTTCCTTGGAGCGTCCTGTGTGCCAGGGTGGCCCTTTGCGTTGGTCACCTCCCTCCACCCTCCCACCTGCCTTCTTGAGGAAGAAAGGATCCTTGTTATCTCTATTTTGCAAAGGAAGAAGGTGGGACAGGGGAGGGAGGTTAAGTACTCGACTGAGGGGCACCCGCTGCAATCGGAGGCCAGGTTTTTGGAGACCAGGTGCAGCCCCCCTCCCATGCCAGCGTGTGCCTCTGCTGTGCCATCTGTTTGGTGTGCTCACTGTCCAGATGTCCCCGACAGGCTAGAAATTAGGGGTGTGGGAAGTGAGCAAGACCAAAATCTCCTTTCTTTGTCCCTAACAAGAGCAGTGAGCATGTCCACCAGGCCTGCTGCTGCTGTCCAGGCCTGCACTTTGATTCCTGTCGGCTGCTTGCGTGCAAAGTACGGTGCGGGCCCACCACTGGGCCCCCAGCCCAGGGCCTGGCCTCAGGCTTTGCAGTGGGAGTGATGGAAGAAAGGGTCAAAAGGCCCGATTTTGAATCCTGGCTCTGGTCTTTCCTGGCTCCAGATCCATGTGCAAAGTCATACAGTCTTTCTGAGCCTCAGTTTTCCCCATTGTTACACAGGCAAGTATTTTTCAGCAGCACTCCACAAACTTGGAAACCAAAGGCCCCTCTCCATGTTGTGAGGGTTCAACAACAAACACATTATAACAATAGTTGGTGTTTATGGAGTGTTTATTATGTGCTGAGTGTTACTCTAGCGCTTTACACATGTTATTTAACCCTCACTTCAACCTTATGAGGTAGGTAAAGAACAAGATACAGAGAAGTTGAAAAACCCAGCCAGTAAACGATCTAGTGCCAATTCCGTGACCTCACGGCTCATCTCGGAATTTCTCATCCTCAGTTTCTTCATCTGTGAAGTGGCCTCATAACTGTATGTCCCAACGTGGGCCAGCAGCACCTGGCACCTGTGAATCTCTGGGGCTTCCAGGCTCACCCTCACCGAGGGCCTGTCTGTCGGTCTCCCCAACCCGTTTTATTTTTATGTCATTTCTTTTTTAGGCATTATCTATTCCTCTCCAGGTCTTTCTCCGTTTCTTACCCTCTCTCACCCCCTCCCCAAGACCCTCACGGTTTTCTCTGTCTGTCCTCTGCTGCCCCCGTGTGGTCAGATATGGAAAGGCCGCTCCTCGCGGACCGCCCGTCCGCCCATCCGTGGGTCGCCGCGCACCTGAGGACGCAGCAGGAGGTGAGCGCTGATGCATGCAAATACGGTTTTCGCGCTGGAGGCTCGCTCTCTGCATCCACCTGGCGAGGGTGTGGGTGTGGCACTGAGCCTTCGTCTTGACTAAACCCCTGTATCTGTTCTGACCTCGTGTTGGTGCGGGGGCCAGACGCCTGCCTGGTTATAACCTGGGTTTGCGTGGTCCCTCACCGCCTGCCCCCCACCCCCACTGTCTCCCCGCCATCCCCGTTGCCATGGTCGCTGTCTCGCTAGCTCCTGAGCCTCAGCCCCAAGGAGAGCTTTGGCCTGAGTGCGCGAGAGTCCCTGCTACCTCTAGAATTCCGTGACATTTGAGCTCCAGAAGGATGATGGGATCCTTGCCTCGTTTACCCCTGCGCACCCTCCCCCATACATCCCGCTGCTTTCCCTCTGCAACAGTGGTAAGCAACAGTTAAAATGCGTCCGTAGAGGAATTTATTCGCCTTCATGGCACAGGGCCAGTGAGTGGCAGCTCACGTTCAAATCCAGGCGCCTCCAAATACTTTTCTTATACTATTTAGCCCCTTCTCAGAACTTAGTTAACCTTCCATCAGAAACGTGATGAATATCCTATTTATAAATTGCTCGATGTAGTTTCACAATATTTAACTCTTTCATGTGCTTAAATATATTTAAAAATTGCACAAGAAATGTGTGGTCGTTGTAGAAAGATTAGAAGGACTTCTGATTAAAGATGACATGTAGGACACACACGTTGTTTTCTGAAACTCAACTAAAACGACAGCATACGGATTTTGTTACAATAGTGAAGCCACAGGACAAAGAGAACAGGAGAGGAGGTGATCCGCAGCTGCACTGGGGAAGCTGGGAGCAGAGAGCAGGCGTTAGACTCAATAGGCGTGGGAAAGCTGGATCTGCAGCCCGTGGGTCCACACCGGCTGCTGCATTTATGTACAGCAGGGACGCAGAAAGGCTCGGCACTTCCAGAAGCAGGTGGGGCGCAGAACAGAGAGCACTTAGACCCCCTGATTCCTCCCCCTGCCGCCAGATGACCACTGCCCCACCCCAGCTTGGGCAGGAGACTAGAGAAGGTCTCTGGCCTGGCCAGGAGAGGGGGACATGTGGGTGGGAAAACAGCAGATTAAGGGAAAGTTTGTGTCCTGAATGTTGAATCCCCAGTACAGGACCCATTTACCTGCCCCACTCAGCTCCTAGCCCCTGGCCACCAGGCACGCACCTGTAGGCAGGAGTTTGGGAGGGGACACTGGGGAAGACGGTAGCGCCTAGTGAAATGGCCTAGTCAGACTGCACCGCCCACCCCCTTCGGGTCCACATTCATGACCCCTGTGCACACAGCTTCCCATCAGCCTTTTAACTTGTTTCTTTTCACTGCTTTTTTTTTTTTTTTGGCGGGGGAGGGGTTCGTGGGAGGCTATTTCCAGACTTAGAGAAAAATCCCAAGAATTCCCATCTACTCTTCACCAAATTTACCTAATATACAGGGTCTGGCACAAATAACACCCCTTTTTTATTAAAAAATCTTATATTATAAAATCATAAGCATATCATTCTGTAACATAACAATATCACACTCAAGCATGCCATATGCCATTTTAGGTGAAATATTCAAATTAAAACTATAGGTGATTATACCCATATTATTACCCTACCAACCACTCAAGCAGGTGTTACTTCTGCTGGACCCTGTCTATCCAGAAGTGAGATTGCTCAATTATGCGGTAGTTATATTTTTAATTTTTTGAGGAACCTCCATACTGTTTTGATGTATTTCTGATATAGCTAATGATGGTTGCCGTTCAAATACAACTTGACCATTGGACTTGCATTCCAATCTGCGCTCTTTTCCATATAAATTTATTGTCATTAAATCTGATAGATATTCTTCTGTAAAATTGTCTCCCAAACCTCACACAAATTATACTCATAAAATTTAAACCTTTTTCAGTTCCAGTGCTACATATTTTGGAGTTTAATCTGTTTGTCAGTGATGTGAATGACTTTTTTTTTTGCATTAGAGAATAGTTTTCAAATGCTGGAGAAATAGTCCCTCAATATTTTATGAGATTTACAATGTAACAGCTACAGACCTGACATGTTCATAGTCTGCATCGTTAACATTTTATACATCACCTCCTTACGCCTGGAGGAACAGTCAGAAAACTCTGTTAGGGGTGAGATAATAAATAAATAGTTTAGGCTTTGTGAGCCTATTTGGTCTCTGCTACATATTCTTTTTTGTTATTTTTTCAGCCTTTAAAAATGCAAACTCATTCTTAGGTGACCGTACAAAAATAACGTGTTGGCTGTTGTTTGCTGACTCCTCATCTAGACATTTAACAAAACAATAACCCAACCCTGACTTTGTCACGTTTGCCAATTTGTGTGGTGTAAATACTCTCACTGAGCCTGATTTCAAGCTACCAATGTGAGGTCCCTGAACACAGACTTGGGGAGAGAGGTGCACATCATTACATAGTGGTTATGTCGTAGAGCTGCCGTGGGTTAAATAACCTCAAGAGCATAGAGAGTAGTAAAAGGTAAGACAACAATGAACAAGTAATACACTTTGAGTATGCGTCACCTTTGTTTTTCTACGCAGCTTATTAACTGTAAATGTATAGAATTTAATTTTCAATAATGGTGGTGTTTAACAACTGGGGAGCAGGCAGGGGGATGGCAGCAGACTGGTGGGGTGAGTCCAGTCTCTAACCAAGGTCGGAACTCAGTCTTCGGATGAGGGCTGTCTCAGGCTGTGACCACCACGGCTCACAGCCTCCACGGGGCTCTGTCTGGGGATAAATTCTGGTCTCAATATATGATCTGAGAAAACTTGAGCTCCTCTCCTGGTGAAGCAGAATGACCCCTGCCAAACTGGAGCCTCAACCCCAGGCCTCTCCATTTACAAGTCCGGAAATCAGTTCACACACCTCAGGCTAAGCCAAGGCTCAGTTACTGTGGGTTTTCCTGTCTTCTGAGTGAAGCCTTTCCTTCTGTCATCTCTGCTTTTGCCACTAGAGGGCAGAAGAGGCTTGACTAAAAAGAAAATTGTCAGTGGCACCTTTGTGCAGGGCACAGGCTGAAACCCTAGCCAGGCTTGATGCCAGGATCTTGTGGTGGGGAGGGGTGGGGGGAGGGGGGGCAGGAAGGATTTCACTTCTCTGCTTGCACAAATTCCATGACTCTAGGATAACTTTCTAACTGAGGTTCACTCAGCTCAGAGATTCAGGGGCCAGACTCCGGAAACCTGACTGACCCTGACCCCTACTCCTTACCTGGCCTCAGCCCTGGCTCTGCCTCTCTGGCTAAATCTAGACTCCTGGAGGCTGAGAGTGGGGTTGACTGCATTTGTACCCCAGTGACTGGTACCGAGTGAGTGCTTAGTGCATATTTACTGAATCCGTACACAGAGGGTGGGGCAGGGCAGTATGTGGAAGAGAGCCTGCCTTGAATCAGACGTGACTTAAAGTCTGGCTCTAGCTGTGTGATTTTAGGCAAGTCATAGCCTCTCAGAGTGTTTGTCTCTTTGTCGGAGGAATTATTGATCCCTAACTTGAAGGGCTGTTGTGAGGATTAAATGAAGTGGCAAGGGGTTGGGCCCAGTACACACCAGTTGCTTAACAAAGGGAGCAATCATTATGATGAGGTTTTGCAGACTGGCGAGCAACCAGGTGTGGATTAAGGGATAGACGGGAGATGAAAGATGAGATTGTCAGAGAAAAAGGGTGAAGGTCACAGAGGGGCCTGAAGGTCATGGTGAGGACACAGCTTTTCTCCCATCTGCAATGGGGAGCCCCTGAGGAGCTCTCGATCTGTTTGGTGACAAGGGACCAAGACACGGGGAGTCTCGTCTCTCAGCTCTACGGCAGCCTCACTTACTGAGAATCCAGTACACACACAGGCACACACACATTCAATTTGAAGATTATTCCAAATTTGTAGAACAGTTGCAAGTATAGTAGAAAGATTACCATACCCTTTTAATCCAGAATCACGTGTTGTAAATTGTCACGTTTGCCTTATCATTCCCCTCCCTTACTCTCTCTGAATGTTGTTCCTTATCCTGAAGCACCGGAGAGTGAGCTCCACACGTGGCAGCCCTTGGCCTGTAAATACTTCAGTATATATTTGGGAAGAATAAGAACATTTTCTTGCATAAACACAACTTCAGTAAATTTATCATTGGTACTTCACTCAGTTACTGACTGTGCAGCCAGAACAATGGCCCCTGAAGCTGTCCGTGTGCTGAGTAAATGTGTGCTGTATAAGCCTCTGAATTTGTGACCAGTTGTTACAGCAGCAATAGGAAACCGATCCTAACACTTCCTTTAATTCCGACCGCATTCCTGTTTTGCCAATTGAACTAACAATGTCCCTTACAGCATTTTCTCCCTCTGGTATGTGATCCCACATGGTATTACTTGTCACTGTCTCTCCCATCTTCCATAACCTGGAATATCTCCTCAGCATTTCTCTGTCTTATACGACGATGACATTTTTGAAGATACAGTCTGCGCCCTGCCCCTGCTCCTTTCTCAATGGACTGTGTCTCATTTTGGGTTTGTCTGAGGTGTTGTTCTGATTACATTCAGGAGCTGCACCTGTGGCTGGGCACTGCATAAGTGACGTGGTGTCTTTCTCAGGGTGACACCGGGAGACCCTCAGTGTCCATCTGCCTCTCTTGGTGATGTTAATTTTGTTCCCACAGTGGGGGTATTTTTCACACTGGGTGCCACTGAAAAGTATCCCACATGGTGGGAACTGGTACAGTATGTACCAAGGTTGTCACTGATCTGCTGGGGGGGAACCGGTACAGTACACACCAAGGTTGTCACTGATCTGCTGGGGGGGAACCGGTACAGTACGCACCAAGGTTGTCACTGATCTGCTGGGGGGGAACTGGTACAGTATGCACCAAGGTTGTCACTGATCTCCTGGGAACTGGGCACCAGGAGATACGTGATACCTGATGCCTGCCTTTGAGGACTGTATAGCCTCCCAAGGAGCTCCCAGGCTGGTGGGAAGCCAGACAAGTGGGCAGTCATTCATTCATGCCTTCATTCCACTCATACTTACCGAGCACCTACGTGGGCCTGGGCTAGGATACAAAGGTGAGCGAGAGAGCTGGGGTTTACCTTCATGAGGCTTACAGTCTGGTGAAGGGGGTGATGGAACGAGTGCTGTGTCCCCAGCACCTAGACCTGTGCCTGTCACATAACAGCTGCTTGGTAAATAGGGGCTGACTGAGTGAATTGCTGAGCATCAGAGTGGCGTCATTCCTCCCTGAAGACAGTATTTTGCCCCTCCTCCCTAAACAGGTGGGAAAACTAGGCTTAGGGAGGGGAAACAGCCCTGTGTGGCCTAACCAGGTGCTTTGGTGCTTGTAAGTCCTGGTTCCCACACGCAGAACAGGCCCGTGAGCAGCTGGAGGCGGGCTCACCCCGGAAGGAGCTGGAGCTGTCTCCCCTGCCTTCCTGCTGGGCTGCCTTCTCTCCCTCTCCTGCCCTGGGGCCTGGGGCCCCTGATTGGGCCTGTGGTTATCTAGTCAGCGATAATGCTGGATTTACTTTCATCTCTGAGTTGCGTCAAATGTCGCCAGTGACATTGAGCTGACACACAAGGAGCAGGCTGGCATTTTTAGACTGTCAGCGTGTTACAGATGTAGAAGTGGATTGTGTTGGGCGTCTGGTTCATTGCCGATTCCATGGAGGTGGCAAGGCCACCTCCGTGAGTGGTGGGTAAGCCCTTCCACAGATCCCTCCTCAGACCGACTACAAACCCCTCCCCGAAATTAATGAGGCCCTGCCAATGGTCCCGTTGTGATGGGAATTCGTTTCAGAAGTTCGGGGGGCGAAGGGCTCCGTGAGCTGTTCTCCGTCTGTGGGTCTCCGTTATATTTCAGGCGTACTCTGACAGCTTACCGTCTTTCTCCTTCGCAGTGAGAGAGAATGTGAAGGGAAAACTGTCATATTTGGATAGCAATTCACATTAGTTCAACGTTTCCACATCAACGAGTATTTATTGAATGCTTCCTAGCTGACCCCACGTTAATCCCTTGGCCTCTCTGCCTCATTCTCTCATCTGTTAACTGGGGGTGATAATAAATAGTTCTACCTCGTAGGGTTGGTTGTTGTGAGAACTAAGTGAACTTAAATATTCAGAGAGCTTAGGCCAGTGCCTGGCACACAGTAGGCAGCGCATCCCTGTCTGCACCCATTACTAGCATCAGGACGCTAATGATCAGTGCGGTGGGTGCTGAGGGTGCAAACTTGCAGGAGATTCGCGCCCCTGCCCCCCGCCATGCAACTTATGGTCCAATGGACTTGAACATGTTCAACCAGCTGTTCAGTCCATGGTTGCATTATTTCAAGATTCTGTGATTATAGGAATTGAAAGTTCTATGATTTCATATTTGTAGGATTCTCTGAATTCAGGGTCCTTATATCCTATGGGTTTATGATTCTAAGGTTCTATGATTTTTCATGCCAAGAGCTGACCTGAAATGACAAACCCTGGCTGGTTGGTCACCAAACCCTTTTCCCTCTCCTTCTGGGCACACCGACTGTTTTTCCAGCCTCCCTGTAGTTAGGTGCAGCCATGGAGCTGAATTTGGCCAAGGAAAAAGGGTGGAAGTGATGTAGGGGCTTGTGGAAACTTCCACAGGACCCTCCCACCCTTTCCTCTTCCATCTGACTGAACACAGAGCATACCAGGGACACGCTGGTGGGAAGAGGCACTCTGTGGAAGGAGCCTGGGTCCCTGAAGGAGCATGTGGGAGATTGTCCAGCCGGGAATGTGAGCAGGAACTGAACTTCCACTGTGTTAAACCACTGAGATTTCAGGGATTATCTAATCTGGCAGGTGACTTAGTACTTTCAGGTACCTGCTAGGAGTGATCAGGAGACAGCGGTCACAGAAGGTTGGGGCAGATGAGAAGGCAGGTGGGACGCTTTCCTGGTGGAACCCGCCCCCTTCTCTCCCCATTGTCTCCCATCTGCACCAGTTCCTGCCCCCTGCCTCCTCCAGCCCTGCAGCTGGGGCTTAGCATCCTTAACAAGCGGTCCAGGCCCCAAACTCAGCTTTTAGGCAGAGGGGCATAGAACTGTTTGCTGTGGTCACACCCTGCAGCCGAGGTCCCTGCCTCTCCTGCCCATGCAACAGGCTAGTGTTGTCGTTTTTCTGACAGTGGAGCCGAGGAACCCATCCTGTGGGCGGGCCCAGGCCTCTCATGATAGCCCCCCTTCCTTTCTCTGCCAGACAAAGTGGCGCCCAGCTCTTTCCCTGGGTGGGCAGGAAGCGGGCCTCTCTCCCCCGTTGCCTGCACCTGCAGGCCCGCCCTTCTCCCTGGGTCAGTCTGCTGACTGTGCCTGCCAGGTGGGCAGGCTGTTTCTCCTCAGATAAAGCAGCCACCAGCTCAGCCAGAGCTGTGGCCTGAGGACCCGGGGCACCCCTCAGGAGAGGGCAGAAGTTGCTTCCATGAAATTCAGAATACAGTCTGTTTCTTGTCAAAGGAAACTTTTTGTAATTTATGCTTCACCTTCGCTGGGAGAAGTTGTGTTTTCAGCCTGCACAAGCTTGATAAGCGAATGGGCATGTAGAAAAGAACCTTTGCTTCTGCCAGGGCCTGGTGAACTGTAGAAACAACCGTATCAGCCTTCTGGCTACAAAGACAGTGGGGGTCAGGCACGAGGGGGAACGTGGAACCCTGTCCGCTCTGCACAGAAGACCCTCCCCTTCTCTATTTGGCAAACTGGAGCTTTCAAGACACCTCCTCCAGGATGCCTTCCTTTATTTCTCCAGACAGAATTAGCTGCTCCTTCCTCTATGCCTCAGTTTCCTCATCTGTAAAAGGCAGCTGCCTCTTCATAGGGCTACGCTGAGGAATAAATGAACTACATCCTGTACAGACCATAGACCAGGGTCTGGCCCCAGGGAGCACCCTGTTCTGCCAGCGGTGCTCTTGCGTGCGTGTTGGTGTTGGGGTCAGGGTGGCTTGCCAGGGTTCTGGTCTTCACTGAGATGCGCTGACCTTCTGGGGAAAGACCACCAAAGAAATCTTGAGCTTCAGGAGCCAATATTAAGGACTGAACTGAAGAAAGGGGGTGAACACTGCCCCTGGCCCCCAGGAGAGTGTCCCCGAGAGGCAGGAGGCGGCTAGGTCACCGGCCTTCAGTGGAGGGAAGCACTTTTGTGCTAACCCTGGAGCCGCCTGGCAGGGCGAGCACTTTTTTTTTTAAGTATAATATCCATTTTACTTTTTTCCAGAGAAGTTTTCTTCAGTTCTTAAGGACTTTCCATGGGGTTTGGCGGGGGTCGTGGGGCAGCACCCACAGGTCTAAATCGGGGTGGGGCTGTTAGGAACTTCCAGGCTTCACAAGAGAGACTCCTGACCACCTTGCTGTGAGTGGCACAAGTCACACAGTCACGTATCAACAGTCCCATGCACAGCTTGGGAAGCACGTAGGTGTGGAAGACACACACTCTGGGAATGCCCCTAATGGCTGCTGCCTCTCCTATGTCTCAAATGATGAACTTCTCAGTGGCCTTGTCCTTGGGCTTGCACTGGGTGCAGCAGGTGCAGCACATAGGCCGCACGTGCTGTGGCCTTTTTTGGCACGACCTGGTTCCTTCTCTCCTTAGTCATCTTGGAAGCGAGGAACTGAGAGAGGCGAGGGAAGCACTTCTGAGCAGGGGCCCTGTAATGTCCTCCAGCCCAGCCCTCCAGCAAACACGCTTCCCAGCTTCCTGAAGAGGAGAGCGTAGGCGCTCAGTGGAACCCGTCAACGAGAACTGAGGCAATCTGGTGCCCAGGCAGTTTACACCTAAAGAAGCTGAGGTCGAGAGAGCGTGCGTTTCCTCCCCGAGGCCACGCAGCCATCCACTGTCCGAGCTGGGGTTGGAACAGCGGTCTCCAGGTCTTTCCCTTAGTCCGGTCCAGAGCCCACGTGGACGAGGGCAGCGGCTACAGAGGCGGAGCGTTCGCCTCCCGGCTGGCTGGCAGTGTCGGTGCAGGCAGCTGGAAAGCTCTGGATGCCACCGGACAGAAATCATAAGCCTCCCCAGGGGCCGAGAGAAGGAGGCTGGGGTCTCGCGGCCTCATTGTTCCTCTCTCCCCGATGGCCTTTCCCTCCGGCTGGCTGGCTGGGAATTCAGCAACATCACACGTGATGCCTGCTCCCTGCAGATTAGCGCTTGTTTGCAAGGGCCGCCATATACACTGCGCACTGGCTCTATGTAAATAGCAAAATAAGAAGACAGGCTCTGTCACCGTGCACTTGTGCAGTCCCTCTGTCCCTCGGAGCAGGAGGCTTCCGAATGAAAGATGTTTAGATACTAAGCAGTCTACCTGAGTTGCCATCTAAACAGCAAACACCTTTGCAGCTGCATAAAATCTTTCCCATGTCAGGTGGGTGGGTGCGCGGGGGAGAGATGGCAGGCGGGGCGGAGCTGGGCTGTATGTGCTGTTAGAGTTAGAACACGGAAGTGGGGAGGGGGTGCTGGGTGGGGGGCGGGAAGGCCTTAGAGATCTGAGAGACGTTTTCCAGCTTGGATGTGATCTCAGAGAATGGAAAGAGCCTGAGATAGAAGGCTTAAATATTTGTCACCTTTTAAACCTGAGTATTATAGGGATGGCATTTAGTATCTGTCTTGTTGTCAACTGTACGGTGGCCTCCAGTTACGGAGCTGCTATGATGTGTAGCAGACACTTCTCTTGTTCATGGAAGTCATCCCTGAGTCTCACTGAGTCCCTGGCCAGCAAGTCTGTGGTCATTCGCTCAAACGCCTGTGTGTTAGAGGTGGCCTCAGTGTCAGAGAGCTGTGAATATATGGGAGTTCTTTCCTTGTGGCTGCTGCAGAGTCAGAAGGTGTGGACAGCTGATCTCTGATTCAGGGTGAGCTCGTAAAAAACCTTGGGATACGAATGAGTCCTGAGACAGGGAAAGAAGGTCAGGAGGAAGCCCAGTCAAGGGGAGGGAGGAGGCATGACGGACAGGATGGCTGCCGGTCAGGTGATTGGAGGCAGCCTGCAGAGAGAAAGGCACGTGTTTTCGCCTGAGACGCACTGGGCTGCAGTCTCAGCTCTGCCACTGAGGCTGGGAAAACCATTTCACCTCTCTGAGCTTCAGCTTTCTTATCTGGAAGCGAATAATAGTCCCTGCCTTATAGGGAAGACATGAAATAAGGAGAGGAAAGTTCCAGCAACCAATGGATGCTCCATAAATGCTGGTTTTTATCCCCTCTGGTGACGGCTGGGTTTAATCTAGCTTTGGTTTGCTGTATTTCTGTGTTTTCTTTCCCTGTGTGTGTCTTAGAAGCCAGGCTGAGCAAAAGAAAGGCGCTCTAGGGGTGAGGCCAGGGAGTCTGCTTTCTACTGAGCATCTGGCATTTTTGAGGTTTGGAAAGTCTGAGGTGCAGACTTTCTCTTGACACAACTAATTCTTCAGCTGTAGAGTAAAAGGGCTCTGTCCTTGGTCCTTCGCGCTCAGTGGGCCCTCTGTAACTACCTGCAGTGGAAGGTTGGCCGTCCTCCTGCGGCTTCACATTTGCGCTCCATGCACGTAACAGGTATTGACCACTTACTCTGGGAAGTGGCTGAGCACGTACTGAAACACTGGGACTTGGAGTGCCCTTCGGTTCAGCATGACATGCCAGGGTACACTGAGCAGGGAGGGGCCAATGGTCTAGGGGCGGGGAAGTCTTCACGGAGGAGGTCACATTTGAGCTGGGTCTTGAAGACACACAGGAGTTCTCCAAAAGGAGAAAGGGAAAAAAAAGAGTGCCCCAGGCAAGCTGCACATGTGAAACCCATGGGCATACAAGGCGAGCTGCGGTCTCAACCCAGGTGAAACCTGGGAGTGTTGAGACAGCAGCTCTGCACCCACCAGGGGTGTGTGGGGGTGGCAGCCGGTGCTTCCTGTAGAGCGTCCTGCGCGGCAGCTGGGGATGCTGCTGGCACAATTATGTTAATTAGCACTGACTGAGCACTCTGTGTGTGCCGGTGACTAGAGGGGCTTTCAGGTATTCACTCCTTTAATCTCCATCAAGCTTAGGAGGTGGCTACTATTTACCCCCACTGTAGAGATGGGGAAACCGATGCCCACAGAGGCTAAAGAACTTACTGAAGGTCACGTAGCTGAAGGTGACGAGCGCCGCTCATCCCTTTCTCCTGTTGAATTCAGGGCACTGTCATTTGGTGTGTCCCATGGGAGAAGTGTGCTGCCCACAGGTTTATTATGTGATGAAGTCAGAACAAGCTACTATTTTGAAAATCATTGTTCAGCTGGGGATTGGAAGGGGAGGAAAGAGGAAATTGCATGCCATGACAAGATGGAAAATTAGAGATGGCTAAAATTAAGTAATATTACTCACACACCACGGACCTACTCCCACACCTGTTTTTCATCCCATTTCCTTCCTTTTTTTCTCCCCCCCGGTGTTCAGGAGGGCTGGTCACAGGTCGCCGATGATAAGCAACCAAATTACAGTGTCTAGAGTGACGTCCCTGCTGGCGCTGACCTGGGGACAGCAGCGGCCCCTGGTGCAGGAGACCCTTTAATTTCCGCCTTTCTCCTTTGTCTTTCTCTTCTGAGGCATGACTTTAAATTAAAAATTTCCCCTCACCTGTTGAAGGCACTGGGGATCAGGGAGTTTGTCAATAGGGATGGTGGGTGGGGTGGCTATGAGACCGAGGGAGAGAGAAGGAGGAGAGAGTGGGAAGGGGAGGGAGAAGAGGGAGTTGGGAGAGAGAAGGATGGAATGGTGGGGGCCAGAGAGGGGATGGGAGGCTGGGGAAGGGGAGGAAGAATAAACAGGAAGGGAGGGAGGGCAATGTCAGGTGGTGCTCTGGAGACCTTCTTCTCCCTGCCTTCTCTCTGCCTACCTCTGAGGTTCAGAAGGTGGGAATTTCCTGCTGGTCCACAGACCTCAGGTACCGTGTTGAAGTGAACTGAATGGGCATGCTCTCTGGAAGGGGCTGAGGTAGCTCTCAGTGAGTGTGTATGATGGTCACTCTCAGACTTGGGAGGAGAGATGGCCCCAGGGTGGGGTGGGGGTGCTGGGCTATAGACTCCAGTAGACCTGTGTTCAAATCCCAGCTTCTGCCACTTACCAGCTGTGAGACCTGGGGAAGTTACCAAACCTCTCTGGGCCTCAGCTTTCTTCCTCTCTCTCTTTTGATTACCAACTGCTTGTGTGACTCTGGACATATCATGCCACTTTTTCAAACCTCATTTTCTTGATCTGTAAAATGAGAGGTCAGTGTGAGGATGAAAGGACACAAGGAATACTTTAGAATCTGTATTAAGAACTGAACTGATGGGAGCAGTCATTGAGGGACTGGTTCAGTTGCTTTCATCTGAGTGCTGGGGTCATAGAGCCACAGGCTAGCCTGAGTCTGCATGACTTTGTCTCTGAAAACCTTAGGATTTGAAAAACAGTGGAATTACTCTGTGGCAAGGGAGGCTTCTGGGTGTCATCATACTCTGTATTTTGATCTGAGAGCTGGTAACACAGGTGATGAGCTCTGTAAAAATCCATCGAGCTATACATTTATGATTAGTGCACTTTCTGTATGCATTTTAAACAGTAATGGAAAGTTACTTAAAGATATTTGTGTGCTGATTGAATTTTTAATGATACCAAAAATTGTTAAAATTTTAAGGTAGGTTAAGTTTGTTTCTTTTTTAAAATATATTTTATTGATTATGCTATTACATTTGTCCCATTTTTTCCACCCCTTTATTCCCTTCCACCCTGCACAGCCCTTCCACCAACATTCCCCTGCCTTAGTTCATGTCCATGGGTTGTACATATAAGTTCTTTGGCTTCTCCATTTCCTATACTATTCTTAACCTTCCCCTGTCTATTTTGTACCTACAATTTATGCTTCTTATTCCCTGTACCTTTCCCCCCATTCTCTCCCTCCTCCTCCCCACTGATAACCCTCCATGTGATGTCCATTTCTGTGATTCTGTTCATGTTCTAGTTGTTTGCTTAGTTTGTTTTTATTTTTGTTTTTAGGCTCAGTTGTTGATAGTAATGAGTTTGTTGTCATTTTACTGTTCATAGTTTTGATCTTCTTTTTCTTAGATAAGTCCCTTTAACATTTCATATAATAAGGGCTTGGTGATGATGAACTCCTTTAACTTTACCTTATCTGGGAAGCACTTTATCTGCCCTTCCATTCTAAATGATAGCTTTGCAGGAGAACTTCCCCAATCTGGCAAAGGAAATAGACTTCCAGGAAGTCCAGGAAACCCAGAGAGTCCCAAAGAAGTTGGACCCAAGGAAGTACACAACAAGGCACATCATAATTACATAACCCAATATTAAAGATAAGGAGAGAATCTTAAAAGCAACAAGAGAAAAGGAGACAGTTACCTACAAAGGAGTTCCCATAAGTCTATCAGCTGATTTCTCAAAAGAAACCTTGTAGGCAAGAAGGGGCTAGAAAGAAGTATTCAAAGTCATAAAGGGCAAGGACCTACATCCAAGATTACTCTATCCAGCAAAGTTTATTTGTTTAAAATAGAAAAAAAACCTTATAGTTTGAAGATAGACATTGGAATGTTTACAGATGAAATGAATGGAATTTGATTACAACAATACACCCTGGCATTGGGGAGAGTGTGAATAGGTAAAAACATAGGTGATTCAAGACTGGCTGCTGGTGGATAACTGATGAAGCTGGAAGATAGGGACTTGAAGTTTCAATGTACTCCCTACTTTTGTATGTATAAATCTCCACAATAAAAATGCTTTAAAATATTAAAAGGTTTGTGTATACCATGATCACGTGGTAGTTATCTCAGGTATGCAAGGCTAGTTTATCATTTGAAAATCAATTAATGTAATCCGTCACATCAATGGACCAAAGAAGAAAATCACATGATCATATCAATAGATGCAGAAAAAGCATTTGACAAAATCCAGTATTCATTCATGATAGAAACTCTCAGTAAACTAGGAATAGAGGGAAACTTCCTCAACTTGCTAAAGAACAAAAAACCTATAGTTAATATTATATTTAATGATGAGAAACTCACCTTCCACTAAGATCAGGAATAAGGCAACAATGTCTACTCTTACCTCTGCTTTTCAACATCATAGCAGAAGTACTAGCTAATGCAATAAGTCAAGAAAAGAAAATAAAAGACATACAGATTTAGAAGGAAGACATAAAACAGTTTTTGTTTGCAGATAACATAATCTTCTAAGTAGAAAATTCAAATTGAGCATGGGCCTATGAACCAAAGGGCCGCTGGTTTGATTCCTAGTCAGGGCACATGCCTAGGTTGTGGGCCAGGTCCCCAGGAGGGGGCGTACAAGAAGCAAACACATATTGATGTTTCTCTCCCTCTCTTTCTCCTTCCCTTCCCCTCTCTCTAAAAATAAATTAATAAAATCTTTAAAAAATAAGAAAATTCAAAAGAATCAACAAAAAATCTCCTGGAACATTGTAAGTGATATAGCAAGGTTGCAAGATACAAAAGTAATATGCAAAAACCCATCACTTTCCTATATACCAGCAATTAACAAGTGGAATTTGGACTAAAACACATTACCATTTACATTAGCAATTGGCAAAATGGTATACTTAGGTATAAATCTAACAAAATATGTGAAAAGTCTATATGAAAAAAACTATAAATATCTGATGAAAGAAATCAAAGAACTAAATAAATGGAGAGAACTAAATAAATATAAATAGCCATATTTATGAATAGAAAGACTCCATATCGTCAATTCTTTCTAACTTGATCTATAGGTAAAGTACAATCCCTATAAAAATCTATGCAACTTATTTTGTGGATATTGACAAACTGATTCTAAAGTCTATAGGGAAAGGCAAAAGATCCAGAATAGCCAACACAATATTGAAGAGGAAGAACAAAGTTAGAGGACTGACACTACCCAAATTCCCAGATAACATAAAGCTACGCTAACCAAGATTGTGTGGCACTGACAAAAGAATAGAGAAATAGATCAATGAAGCAGACTAGAAACACTTAAATATAGTCCATTGTCTTTGACAAAGGAGCAAAGGCAATGCAATGGAGAAAATGCACTCTTTTCAACAAATGGTACTGGAGCAATTGGTCCAAAAAAATGAATCTAGACACAGATCTTACATGTTCAAAAAATAACTCAAAATGGATAATAGACCTAAATGTTAAATACAAAGCTGTAAACTCTTAGAAGAAAACAAAGGGGAAAATCTAGATGACCTTGAGTATGGTGATGACTTTACATACAGCACTAAATGCAGGCTCTGTGAAAGAAAAAGTTGATAATCTGGACTTCGTTTGAATGAACAGCTTCTGCTCTGTGAAGGACATGGTCAAGAGAATGAGGAGACAAACCACAGACTGGGGGAAATATTTGCAAAAGACACATTTGATAAAGGATCATTACCCAAGTTATCCAAAGAGCGCTCGAAACTCAACAATAAGAAAATGATCAATCCAATTTAAAGATGGGTAAAAGACCTGAACAAACACATTACCAAGGAAGATATGTAGATACCAAAGAAGTATATGGACAAATGCTAACCATCATGTATTATTAGGGAATGGCAAATTAAAACAACCATGAGATATCTCTACTCACCTGTTAGAATGGCCCACATTCAGAACACTGACAACACCAAAGGCTGTTGAGGATGTGGATCTCACTCATTGCTGGTGAGAATGCAAAATGGTACAGCTGCTTTAAGACAGTTTGGCAGTTTCTTACACAACTAACCATACTCCTAAAATACGACACAGAAATTGTACTCTGGTATTTCTCCAAATGAGTCGAGAACTTACGCCCACACAAAAACTTGCAACAGATGTTTATAGCAGTTTTATCCATAACTGCCCAAACACAGAAGCAACCAAGTATCCTTCAGTAGGTGAATGGATGGACTGTAGTACATGCAGGCAGTGGAATATTACTCAGCACTAAAAGAGAGCTGAAAAGCCATAAAAAACATAGAAGCTTAAATGCATATTACTAAGTGAAAGAAGCCTGTCTGAAAAGGCTACACAGGGTATAATTCCAACTCTAGGACATTCTGGAAAATGCAAAACTTTGAAGACACTAAAAGGATCAGTGGTTGCTAGGGCTTGTGGAGGACAGAGAACGTTTAGGGCAGGAAAGCTATTATGTATGGTACTGTAATGGTGAATAAATGTCGTTATACATTTGTCCAAAGCTGTAGAATGTGTAACGCCAAGAGTGGACACTGATGTAAATGACGGGTTTGAGGTGATGACAATGTGTCAGTGCAGGGCCGTTGGCTGAAGCAGATGCCCCACTTGGGGCAGGATGCTGACAGTAAAGGAGGTTCTGTGTGTGTGGGGCGGGGTCTATGGCAACTCTGTGTGCTTTATGCTTAGTTTTGATGTGAATCTAAAAGTGTTTGAAAAATTAATGTCTATTTAAAAAAATATTGAGAGATTTGGCCTCAAATCCACCTTGGTTCAAGGCTAGGCTTTGCCACTGACTTGTAGGTAGCTCTGGGCCAATTTTATAAACTTTCTGAGACTCAGTTTCCCCCACCATAAAATGAAGATAATGCCTATCTCTTAGACTTGTTGTGATCATTAAAAAAGAAAATAGGTGCCCCACTTTCAGCCATGGGTGCGTCATCACACAGAAAGTCCCTAAGGAAACGTTGGACTTAAACTACATGTTTGGTCAAATGACTTAACAGACACCTACAGTGCACTTCATCCAATAGCAGCAGACAACACACTCTTCTCAAGTGCATATGGAATATCCTCAGGACAGAACAAACCTTGGTAAATTTAAGAAGACTGAAATTATGTCAAGCATATTTTCTGACCACAGTGGTATGAAAGTAAAAACCAATTACAAAAGGAAAACTGGAGAGTTCACGAGTATGTGGAGATTGAATAACATGTTCCTGAATAACCAGTGGGTCCAAGAATATATCAAAGGGAAAATTTTAAAAAAAGCTCAAGCCCTGGCTGGTGTGGCTCAGTGGATTAAGCGCCAGACTGTGAACCAAAGGGTTGCCAGTTCAATTCCCAGTCAGGGCACAAGCCTGGGTTGTGGGCCAGGTTCCCAGTTGGGGTTGCTTGAGAGGCAACCACACACTGATGTTTCTCTCCCTTTCTTTCTCCTTCCCTTCCCCTCTCTAAAAATAAATAAATAAAATCTTTTAAAAAAAGCTTGAGACAAACAAAGATGGAAACACAACATACTAAAACTTAGGGGATGCAGCAAACAGTTCTAACAGGACAGTTTATAGCAATAAATGCCTACATCAAGAAGAAAGAAAGATCTCAAATAAACAACTTAACTTTATACTTCATGAAAATAGAAAAAGAGAACAAACTCAGCCCAAAGTTAGCAGAAGGAAGAAAATAATAAAAAGTGGAGTAGAAATTAGTGAAACAGAGAATGGGAAAACAATAGAAAGATTAACCAAATTAAGAGTTGTTTTTTAAAAAAGATAAACAAAATTGACAAATCTTTAGCTAAACCAAAGGAAAAAAGAGACGGTACCCAAATCAACAACTACAAATGAAAAAGGAGACATTATAACTGAAACCACAAAAATGCAAAAATATTATAAGAGGCTACTATGAACAACTATATACCAACAAACTGAACAACCTAGAAAAAATGAAAAAATTCTTGGAAACATACAACCTACCAAGACTACATCTGGAAAAAAAGAAAATTTGAACAGACCAATTACTAATAAGGAGATTGAATCAGAAAGCAGAAATCTCCCAACAGAGGAAAGCCCAGGACCAGATGGCTTCACTGGTGAATTTTACCAAACATTCAGAGAAGAATTAATGCCAATGTTTCTCAAATTCCTCCAAAAAATCTAAGAGTAGGGAAGACCCCCAAACTCATTTTACAAGACTGGCATTACCCTGATACCAAAGCCAGAAAAGGAAGGTACAAGCCAATATTCCTGTTGAATATACATATAAAGTTCTCAATAATATAATAGCAAACTGAATTCAGCACACAGTAAAAGGATCATTCACCATGATCAAATGTGATTTATCCCTGGGATGCAAGGATGGTTCAACATATGCAAATAAATCAATGTGATACACCCCATTAATAGAATAAAAGATTGAAAGCATATAGTTATCTCAATAGACACAGAAAAAGCATCTGACAGAATGTGACATTCATTCATGGTAAAAACTATTACCAAATTAAGTATGTAAGAAATGTACTTCAACATAATAAAGGCCATATATGACAAGTCCACACGTAACATCATATTCAATGGTGAAAAGTTAAAAGCTTTTCCTCTCAGATCAGGCACAAGAAATATGTGCCCACTGTCACCACTGCTATTCAATATAGCATGGGAAGTCCTAGCCACATCAATCATCCAAGAAAAGGAAATAAAAGCCATCCATCTACAACAGGATATTATTCAGCCTTAAAAAGGAAGTTCTACCGTTTGTGACAAGTGGCAGGTTGATGAAACTGTTAAGATGTGACAACTGGCAGGATGGTTTGGGGGGTATTATGCTGAGTGAAATAAGCAAGACAGAGAAAGACAAATACTGCATGGTATCACTTATATGTGGAATCTAAAAAAAAGTTGAAGTCGAAGAAACAGAGGGTAGAATGGTGGTTGTCAGGCACTAGGGTGAAGGAAATAGGTAGAGGTTGGTAAAAAGGTACAAACTTTTATTTAGAAGATGAATAAGTTCTGAGGATCTAATGTATAATGTGCTGACCATCGTTGATAACACTATTGTACAACTGAAATTTTCTAAGAGAGTAGATAGAACTTAAGTGTTCTTACTCCTCAAAAGGTAAATACATGTGGTGAGGGATGTTAATTAACTACATGGGGGAGGAATCTTTTCACAATGTAGGCATATATCAAATCAATATGTTGTACACTTTAAATATATTGAAATTTTGTCAGTTATACTTTAATAAAGCTGAACATTTTAATGTTTTAAAAGATTTTATTTATTTATTTTTAGAGAGAGGGGAAGGGAAGGAGAAAGAAAGGGAGAGAAACATCAATGTGTGGTTGCCTCTTGTATGCCCCCTACTGGGGACCTGGCCTGCAACATAGGCATGTGCCCCAACTAGGAATCGAACCAGTAACCCTTTGGTTTGCAGACTGGCACTCAATCCACTGAGCCACACCAGCCAGGGCAAAAAACATTAATTTTTTAAAGTAAAAAGACAATATATCTTTTTACAAAAGATATCTTTTTATATCTTTTTGTCTTTTTGACAAAAGACAAAAGACCTAGAACCATTCTGGGCTCAAAAACATTAGTTAGGAGAGGCATATGGTATAGAGGTGGAAAGCTTAAGTTCTGCTGCCAGACTTCCTGGGATCTGTTCTGGCTTTGCCACATATGACCAGTATAGCATGGGGCCAGACACTGATCCTCTCTAGATGCCTCTCTAGTTTAACCTGAGACACGGCCAAGAGGGGATGTCAGCCGTAGGCAGGACCTGCAAGACAGCACCCACCCACCTATCATGCCCAAGGCTGGGTTGCCATGAAGGGAGGCAGGGCCTCTACTTTACTCCTCATGTCCCTGGAGTCTTGGCTCAAAGACAGAGGCAAGAAAAGCAAGACGAGGAGGGGAAGAAAAACTAACACTTGAGACCTACTGTGTTTCATATGCATTCACTTATTCAACAAGAATTTAACTGAGCACCTATCTTGTAGGGGGCACTGTCGTGGCAAGTAAGACACAGGAGGGGCCTCAGGAGCTTACATTTCATGGGGAAGACAGACAACAGGCCAATTGCAGATAACACAGGGTAGCTTCAGAGCGTGGTTTCTCCCTGGAGATGAGTGGCATGCTGAGGAGGAGGGGACTGGGCCCCTCCTCCAGGATGGGTGGTCAGGAAAGACATGGCCGAGAAGGTGATATCTGAGCTCTGAAGGGGATGAGGAGAAGCCAGCCATGGAAAGGTCTGGGGTCTAGGTCTTGGTTATTTCATGTAATCTCACAGTAGCCCCAGATATCTCTATTCCTCTTTAATAGATAAAGAACCTAAGGCTGCAACCCGTTGGGGGAAATGGTAGAGACAAACTGAGCCCAGGTCATTAGACACAAGTGACCTTTGGGTAGTGTTTTTGTGAAAATAAATAAATGTAAAATGCCAGCAATTTTCTCTCACAGAAATAAAAGAGGAAAAGGCTTGTGAATGAAGCAGTCTTAAAAATAATTCTCCCCTTAGGAGGATCCTCAAGGCAGATTTCCCCCCTTCCACATCTTGGCTTGGGCCAGCTTCTCAGCCTGGAAGATCTTTTGGCTTCTCTGTGCTCATCCATCTCCTTCCATCTCTCAGGGCCCAGCTCCAGCCTCAGTCCCCAGGAAGCCTCCCCAGAGGACCTCCCCCCCACATCAGCGAACAGTTCCAGAGAGGGAAACAGTTTCGTCCAGGGTCACCTGCTGTGAGGGGGTGGCACAACCAGGAGGCTGGGCTCAAATCCAGTCCTCCTCGTGCGGCCTCCTCTCTCCTCTGTGGGCACCACCCCTGCGCTGGCCTCGTCCCCCCCCCCCCCCACTGTGCCCCATGGGCCACTGAGTCTTCCTCCTGCAGGCCCTGGTTCCTGTGCCACAACCCACCCCCACCCTGCCCCTGCTGGTCGGATTTTCTTCTGGGAGGAAAGCACTTTTTTTTTTTCCTTGTAGAAATGACTCTATTGTCGTGATTGTTGTGGCCATAGATTACTCCTGACACCTAATTATTGTGTATCTTCGTGCCATCAGATGAGGATTGGAGGAGTCACTGTCCCAAATTTCTGCTCAGAAAATACGTGTTCTTTTTGTTTTCCTCCTCTGCATATGTCTGGGAGAAAAGAGAGGCAAATTTATATTCCAACTTTTCAGAGGAACTTTAAAGCACAGAAACAGAGGAGTTTTAGAGGTGGGTGGTTTTTAAAAATACCCTGCAGAGGCAGGAGGTCCCGGTCTTGCTGATTCTGTGTGGCCTGGGGAGAAAACGAAGACTTCTTGAAGTGGGCTGCTAACCTGCATTCCCTGCCTTGGTAGTCCTGGCAAAAACCCCTCCTCCATCCTTTCTTCCCGCCCTGCCCCCTGCCCCATCCCTCATTTCCCATTGGGCCTCTTTAAGGAAGCACTGGAATGTGGTGGGAAAAGTTCCCATTTTAACGGCACCCAGACTGAGGTTCAAATCTCCCCTCTGCAACTCACCAGCCCTGTGACCTTGGGCAATTTATGGGATCTCTGGAGTTTTGGTTCCATCACAGGTAAAATGGGGGAAAGCAAATCCTACCTCTACCTCACACAGCTGCTACGAGGATTAAGAATAACCCACCACAGAGGTAGAGCACCCACTAAGAGGCCTGACTCGAAAGAGGGCCTCAACAAACCTTTGCTCCATTTCCTTCTCTTGGAAAGTTCTGCCTGTTCTCCACGAGGCGACCCTGAAGTTCTAGAACCACTTCCTACCCTGGGGTTTTCAACCTTTTTCATCTCACAGCACCCATAAACTAGTTACTGAAAGTTTGAGGCACACCAATAAATATATTTTTTTGCTGATCTGACAAAAAAGGTATAATTTTGATTCATTCACGCTAAATGGTTATTGTTCTGTGGGCTGTTGTCATTGTTTTATTTGACAGTCTAAGGGGAAAAGAGGTCAATGCCCCTGACTAAATAGTCGGGTATCGCATGTTTTAAAAATTCTTGTGGCACACTGGTTGAAAACTGATGGCTTACCCATCATTCTTACATTCTTAAAATGTAAGAGAAGATCATTTCCCTTCTCTTACAAGCTCGGGCTGCAATCAGGAGCCAGTAGGAAAGCAATCTGATTAAACTGGTTGGCACTGAGGGAGAGCAGAGGTATCCACTTAGCCCTCTGAGTGGCAGGAACAAGGACATTTTGAAAGAGCAATCTTATTTATCTGTGGGAGGGACCAGAAGTCTGCCTGCTCCACCATGCTCCCTGCACTCCAGCTCTCTGCCCGTGGCTTTCCAGCCTCTTGTCCACTTCTGATGGGGATGAGTTGTCTGCCTCAAGTTCACCTTTAGCGTGCTCCTCCTTGAGGCCTCATGCAGGACCCCAGCTCTCACGCAATTTTTCCTCTGAGTTATGGGACTGCTTTTCTCAACCAAGATAACTTGTCTTGTGAATCTGAACCCACCTGTGGGTGATTCCCCGCCTTAGTTGGGGGCATTGAAGACTTACAGGTGGGGGTGAGGAGGACAGCTGCCCATGGGGAGGGCACCTTTCCCCCCGGTTATCACCTCTGCCAGGCAAATACCCCTCCCCTCAGGCTCAGCCCAGAAGCTGCCTTGTCCTAGTGCCTTCCTCAGCCCTGGCTTGAGGTATTTGCTTCCTACTCTGGGACTGTCCTGCCTCTATTTAACACTTTTCCCAGTTGGCACAGGGTCAGTGGCTGCATATGGGCCTGAGGCACCCTCTGGCCTGGGATTCTGACTCTTAGAGCACCCTGCACATGCTTCAGGCTTGGTCACTGCCGGTCCCTCTAGGCCCGCAGCTTCACCAGGGCAGTGGCTGGGTCAGCCTGCTCACTGCTGTATCCAAGGCTCCTGGACAGACCTGACACACAACAGGTGCTCAGTGACCAATCACAGTAACATTGACCATGGGCTTGCCCTTGTCAGGCTCTGTTCTGAGCACTTTACATATATCAACTCATAAAATCCTCACAAACATAATATGGGCTCTGCTATCATCCTGGTATAGTATGCTGGTTGAGAGCAGATTACCTGGATTTTTGTCCTTGACCCACCACTTATTTCCTGTGTGACTTGGTTAAATTAGTTAACCTTTCTGCCCCTCATTGTGGGATGGGGATAAGAACTATCTACTTCATAACAAGGTTGCTATATGGTTTAACGAGTTCACATACAATACCTATACAGTAGGTATTATCCCCACTTCGTGTGGCAAAAATCGAGACTGAGTTTTGATAACTTGCTCAAGGTCACACAGCTGAGAAGGGACAAAGGTATGAGTCAAGGCTCTTCATCACCCCACCGCGCTGCTCTTAGTGAAGACGAATTGGAAGACGTGGCTGCCTTGTGCAGGTACAGGCAGTGATCTTTCCTTATTTGAAACCTGCAGCTGAGAAGTGTGTTCAGGCCTCTTCTGCGGGTCCACGCCCGTGTGAGCCTGTTTCTGAGTATGATCGCATCGCAAGGTACTCCTGCTGGCTGAGAGTTGGGCTGGAGGGTCTCACCTGGTTTAACTGTTTCAAGCGGCGCCGGCAGTCGTGCCGCTGGTGGTTGTGGTGGGTTGGTTGGGGGTCCAGCGCGGCGACTCTTTCTTCGGCCAGCAGGGGTCAGTCTCTGCAGCTGTTGTCGCCTTAAGAGAGCCGCTGTGAGGCTCGGAGCAGTCTCGTGAATCAGTGCGGAAGGACCCTTGGAGGTCATGCGCCTACATTTGTCCCGATTCCCCAGGGTTAGGGAGAAGTCCTGCCCAAGGTCACCCAGGGGTCCGTGCGGACAGGGCAGGATCCCAACCTACTCCCCCTCCTTGTCCCTGCCTCTTTCCCAAAGTCCCGAGGGGCTCTGGACACCAGGAGGTTTAGGCTCTTTGGAAGCTTCCACAGAAGGTCTGGGTCCCGAACCACGGACGTATCTTGTGACCTTGGGCAGGTCATCACCCGATCTAGCCCCAGGGTCTGTCCAAGGAGGAGGCTACAGCGGCTAGAATCGCATTCAGTGATTCTAGAGAGGGTTCCTCTGTCATTACAGCGTCCCTGGGCCTTAGGAGGTTCAGAGTCCGACCAACCCAGGTCGGATCCTTCCTTTAAAAACCCCTTTCCAGTAGCACAGCCGGGGCTGCCTGTCTGGGAGCAGAGTGTCTGGGGTCCGGCAGGGGGCGCTGCCGCATCGCGCGCGGCTTCCCCGTGTGTCCTTCCAAGGACAGTGGGGAAGCGACCGGCGACCGGCGGCGCTGGGGCACTGTCTGGTTGAGCCCAGCCGCGCCCGCCCGAGGGACTGTCGTGGAGCGGATTTCGGAGACGCGGTCTGGGGCCGGTGGGGTGGAACAAGTCATCGGATTTCTGGAGCTTGGGGTGGGTGGGTGGGAGTGAGAGTAGGGGCGAAGGAGGACCAAGCAGGCCTTGCTGTGTGACCTTGAGAGGTCACAGCCCTGTTCTGGGCCTCAGTTTCCTATCTCTGCAAGTGAGTTTATTGAAGAAGCCGATGAGATATTGCATGTGAAAATGCTATAGGAAAATCTGAGTCCCAAGGCCGAATGCAAATCCAAAGGCTTTTATTGAAAATAGCCATACCCTGCTCGTCCAATCCATCTTTACAGTTCTGCGTCCTGGTTGCAACCATTTTAGCTCTTCTTACCTGTGTTTCTGATGTTTACCTACATATTTTGTAGTAATATGCTTATACAGCTATTTCTTAATTTATCAACTTCAGACATTATCTATTGTCTTCCTGTTGGAATAAATAAAGATTAGCTGTTTTCCAACCCCATCCGTCTGCCCAGTATATATCTGGAGCACTATTTTTAGGTAACTCAGTGATCAGCGTTTCTATTAAGAAAATGTTGCTCTTCATCTCACCTGAAGCTTCATCAGAACTGCTCGCCCAGACCCCTGATCCCAGAGAAGCTTTGCCATGTCCCATATTCTGTCACGGCTCCCTTTCCCCAGTGTTTCCTTCCAGACTGCACTGCCCAGCTGTCTGCAGGGATTGTCTCCCTGTGCCCCTGTTTCCTGGTCCTTTGTCTCTACCGGTTTACTCCCTTCTTCTGGAAAACTCTAAGAAATTGGGCAGGGGTGGGAAATTTTCGTAGATGTTGACCTAATCTATATTTTGCCTTTGCTCTTGATGGATAATTCAGTTAAGCACAGAATTCTGTGCTGGGAATTATTCTCCTTCAGGTTAGCCACACTCTGCTCCACTGCCTTCTGCATCTAGCATCACCTCACAAACACTGAGTCTTCTGGTTCCCTTTCAGATGTAACTTTTCTCTCTCTCTCTCTTTCTGGATTTTTAAAAAGAATTTTCTCTTTTATCCTTGGAATTCTGGGATTTCACAATCCATGTGACATGTTGGTGAGTTTGTTATTCATTGTGCTCAGCCCTGAGTGGCCCTTTTTAATCTAGATTCTAGTATCTTTCGTTCAGTGAAACTTTATTTTTTCTTTAATAATCTCCTTCTCTTTGTTTCCTCTCTGGAACTACTATGAGTTGGATCCTGAATCTCCAGGACTGATCTTCCAGGCCTCTTTGCTCTTTTCTCATATTTTCCTTGTCTTTCTCCACTAGATTATTTCCTTGAATTGATGTACCAATCCTTCTGTCGAATTTTTTATCTCAGCTACCATATTTTTAATTTCCAGGAGTTCTTATTAAATCTGTTCTCCACCCCCTGCCATAACATCGATACAGCCTCTTTTTATCTCTCTAAGAATATTACTTAGTGATTTTTCTGCTTCTGTTCCCTGACTTGTCTCTCTCTCCTCTAGTTTCCCCACTTTGTTTGGCTGGTTTATTGTGGTCTCTCTCTGGCTCTTTGTCACTCTTCATTTTGGAGATTTCTCTAATGTTTTGTGGTTCTAGGCTTTTGTCCATAGTTAAGGATGAGGATCCAAGAAGCTGACTTGTATTGGGTGCCCTGTGAAGGCAGATGGGCCAGTTTCCCCTCAGGCAGACAAGGGAGGGCCTGGTCTTTTGGTTGGGGGGCACAAAAATATCAACAAGAGGAATTCTTTTTTCTGGGATTGCTTTATTTCTTCAGTAAGGCAGGATGGATGTGGTTAAGAGCATGGATTCTGCAGCCATACTACCTGGGTTCAAATCTCAGCTCTGCCACTTACTAGCTGTATGACCTTGGAAAAATCACTTAATTTCTCTGAGCCTCAGTTTCCTATCCATAAATTAGACCTAATAAAAATACTACCCCATGGGCTGTTGAGTTTATATACATAAAGTTCTTAGCTTGGCACGGAGTGGTAGGTCTGGGGATCCCCCCTATGTAGCCACATTCTTCCCTAAGTAGGAAAGAGGGCTGTGCAGTCTGACTGCTCCTCTAGGTAGACTCTCAGTTAATCCTCCTGTTTTCAGCCCTTTCCAGCCTCAGAATCTCTTCTCCGACCTCCCAGCTCCTTCCTGGTTCTGCAAGGCAGTTGGCTTTCTTCTCATTATTACATCTGCAGGTTTTGTCTCAGTAGAAACTAGGTTAAGTTTAGTTAATGAAAAAATTGTTTCAAGCAAGAAATCATTAACAAATGAAACACACATTGTAAGCATTTCATTTAAAACTAAAACATATAAATACCAATTTCTTTTTCTTTGAGTATGGCTCTGTTAACTAGAATTCTGTAAGGTCTTTCTCGCACAAACCTCTATGCACGCAGCATTGTCTACCATTTCCTGGTTCGGCTCCCTTATAGTGCAGTTAAATCTTAAATGAACTTATGGAACAATCTGAGTGTAGGCTCCTTCTAGATTTATATAATTTCCTCCCAATCTGTTACAATTGCTTATCTGTAACTCATCTGAACATTTTTTTTGAAAAAAAAATAGCAACCTGCCTTCACTGAGTCAAGACACTCATCTTAGTTTCATAAAACAACTCCCCTTTCACAATCCTATTTTATTGGTTTATTAACATTAAATTGAATCCCATAATTACTAAAGCAAGTATAACGGGCATAAACGGGTTTGGGAAAAAGCAGTGATTCCTGGGAGAGTGGCCGGATTAACCAGAGGAGATGTGAATGGGCATTCCAAAGGACATCCTGCCACACAAGGCTCTTCGGCCCGTAAAGACTGCAGAGAGAAGGGCCAGTGAGGCATTTCTGAGAGTGCTCATTCGTTGCTGGTGCAGCATGGGCACTTACGCGGTGTTGTGGCTTTTCCTGCTCTGCAAAGTGCCGTTCACTCCTCCATACCCTTTCAATCCCAGAGAAGTTTGTTGGACTGTCTCATCCACTAAGACTCCTCTTCCTTTGTTCCTGTCCTCTGGTTTATATCTTCTCTTTTCCCTACTGAGATTTAAAGGGGATGGGGCTGTAGAGAGGGGGAGAACATAAGCATTAAAGTTCCAGCTGCCATTTTTATCCAGACGGTTCTCTCCTGTTTAAGACTCCTGACATCTAGTAAGCAGCAGAGGCTGTTATTATCTCTACAAAAGTCACACAGCTGTAAGTGACAAGCCAGTTTCAAGCTCAGGTCTGTCAGAGTCTGTAGTGGATTCTATGGTGCTTTGCTTAGATCCCCTCTCCAGGGCTGACACACTATCCCCCAGCTGCTGGGAATATTGGTTACTGGTGGCATGCTGGAAATCGCACTTGGCTGGGGACCTGCCTCACCCTAGCATAGGCTGCATCATGGGGGATCATGGTGGCCAATGACTGGCTTAAGAGGGACCCAATCCTCTTCTCTCAAACTGGGACAATTCTGAGGGGCCATGTAAGCTCCAAAGCTCTTTATGGGATCAACTGAGACATCAGTTGTAATCTGTTGTGAACCAGCTCAGGTTGAAAAGGGTTTCCAGTAAGTTACCAGTTTAAAATGCTGCTTATCTATTGCCTTCCTGGGCCCGGCTCTGTCGGCTGAGGACCCTGAGCCCTGAGCTCTGCTAGTGGCTCCACCGTGAATGAGCTCCGTGCTTGATGGGCCACTGCAGCTCTCTGAGCCTCAGTTTCTCCCGTCAGGTGAGGTGAAGGCTTTTACTCTGAGAAGTCCTCCTGGCCCCCTGCCAAAGTCCCTTTTCTGGTGGTTTCTAAGATCCCCAGTGCCGCATCACATTTGAGTCACCATGGGACTTGGAGAACTGCTTGTCAGATGGGGAAATGGCTTATGGACAGGAAGCAGGGGAGACACAAACAACTGCTTTCCTGGGAGGAAGCTCGAGGCTGGGCTCTCGGCAGCAGGTTGGACCTTGCTTGTTTGTTGAGTTTTGATGTTCTCCTTCAATGGCCCAGGGATGATCTTTCCAAGGTGCACCGGTTTCTGCTTGGATGTTTAAATGAAGGGAGTGTGGCCCTGCAAAGCCGGGGTGTGTAAACCCCGCCTCCTCGCTGCTCCTCCCAGACTGCGACTGCGGCTCTCAAGGCCACCACCAGCCTCCATCTGAGCCATTGTCTTCCCTTCCTGCTTCTTTGTTATCTTTCTTTTGTTGCTTGGAAATATCTTTGTCTTGCCTTTGTTCTTTACAAAAAGCTTTATTGTGGAAAATTCAAACGCATACAGAAGCAGAGATAATGATATGTGAGAGAATAGTAAACTCTCCCTGTGCCTGTCGCCCAGCTTCCACGCCATCAGCTCTGGCCTGTCCTGTTCCATCTCCTCCTGCCCACTCTCCTCACCCTGCCGTACCTCCAGGGTATTCTGAAGCAAAGATCAGATAGCATGTCATCATATCTATATAAGGATGCGTTAAAATACATAACTATACAAACAAGCCAATAACAAAAAGACAAGTACTATATGTTTCCACGTACATGAGGTACCTACACTGGTCAAAGTCATTGAGACAGAAAGTAGGATGGTGGCTGCCAGGGGCTGGGGGCGAGGGGAGAATGGAGAGTTATTATTTAGTGTGTATAGAGTTTCAGTTTTACAAGATGGAAGAGTTTGGAGATGGATAGTGGTGATGGTCACACAACATTATGAAAGTATTTAGTACCACTGAGCTGTTAACGATGGTTAAGAGGGTAAATTTTATGTTATGTGTATTTAACCACAAGAAAAATACATAACTATAATATCATTACCATGCCTAAGAAAATAACAAAAAAAATCCCTTAATATCATCCAATATACAGTTAGTGTTCAAATTTCCTGGGTTAACACATAATTTTATTTCTTCTGTAACTTGATTTGGGATCCAAGTAAGTTCCATAGGTTGCAATTGGCTGACAGTACCTTTTAAGCCTCTTTTGGTCTGGGGGGCACCCCTTCTCCCGCTCTCCTCCAGCTGTGTGTCTGTTGGAGAAACGGGGCTGGTCTTCCTTTTCTCACACGCGGGCTTTGCGGGCTGCGTCCCGTGGGGTCCTTTGATGTGTTCATCTGCCCCCTGTATTTTTTGTGTGTCAGCAGCTAAACCTAGAGGCTTCATCAGATTTGATTTGGGGGCAAGAATACTTCAGAGGTGGTGGGTGAACATTTATCAGGAGACACAGACTGTCTGCCAGGCCTTTTTGCTGTGACCAGACACCGATGGCCATTGCCTGGACCTGTTACTTTTTCGGGGTTTGCACAATAGTGATATTCTAATTCTGTCAATTGTTTTTGCTCATTAGCTAGACTTCTGTAAAGACTAAAATCCTCTTATGAACTATTTGGATACCCTGAGGTATCATTGACATCAGAAAGGCAGGATTTATTTTTCGTTTTTAAACTGAGTTGACTCCCTAGCATTATCCAAAGAAGACCAATAAGATTATTTTGTATCATTATGAACTCATGGATTTAAGTGTATGTGATGTGTTTCAATCCATTTTCTTTTTGTTAGTGCTGCTCAGAGGATCCCCTCTATGGTTAATGGGAGCCTCTTCAACTTGGCTCCTGAGTCCTTTGGGTGTGACCTCAGTCGTCTCTGCTGGCTTCCTTGCTTTCTAAGGTGACAAGATGTTCCATTTTGTACATTTCCTGTCTCAGAACTGCCATCGGCCACTTATCCAAGGGCTTGGGGTGAAAAGGGGCTTCAATAGGTTCCTTATTTAAAATGCTACTTACCTATTGTCTCCCTTTCTTTTTAGTGGGAAGTGGTATTTAGAGACCACAGTCTGGGTACTAGGGGTTACTTTACTCTTTAATGTAGACATGTATGTAGATATGATACATACGGAAGTGTGTATGTACTGTACACATGATTATGAAGACTGTCATAAAATGGCTACGCACCAGCCACCACCCAGCGTAAGAACTGGAAGGTTGTCAGTGACGTCCTCTTGAATGTGCTCCTCCTTTATCTCAGACCTCCCTCAGCCTCCACCCGAGAGGGCCAAAGTTGTATCCTGTAAGTATGTGTCCTTAAAACGAAATACGTTTAGTTTAAAGGGGAGTGGGGGGGGACAAAGGAGATAAAGAGGGTCAAATGCAAGGCAACAGAAGGAGATTAGACTTCAGGTGCTGAGCACACAATAGCGTATACGTACGTATTATAAGTTGTACAACTGAAATTTATATAATGTTACTAACCACTGTTAACTCAATAAATTTAATTGAACAATGTTTATCTTAGTTTGTGTTTGAGCTTTACAAGAATGATATCATGACCTATGTTGTCTTCTGTGACCTGCGTTGATTTACTCAATGTATGTTTCTAAGATTTATTCTGTTGTTTTTGACTATAGGTCACTCATTTTCAATGCTATATAATATTCCATTGTGTGAGTATACCACAATTTACTTTATCCATTCTGTTTGTGGACATTTGAATTGTCTCCAGTTTTTGCCATTACATATATTTTGCTAAGATAACACTATTACAGGTATTCTCATTTTTGTCTTTGGTATATATGTGCAAGAGTTTATCTAGGGCAATGGTTATCAAACATTTTTGTCTCGGGATCCCAAAGAACTTTTGTGTATGTGAGTTGTACATATCGATATTTACCACATTAGAAATTAAAACTAAGGAAAATATACACATTTTATTTTATTAATTTATTTTAAATGACATAACGAATTCATGTTAACATAAATCATGATTTTTTAAAATCCTCACCTGAGGATATGTTTATTGATTTTAGAGAGAGAGAAAGGGGGAAATTGAGAGAGAGAGAGAGAGAGACATTGATGTGAGAGAAAAACATTGGTTGTCTCCTGTATGCATCCCAGCCAAGGATTGAAACCATAACATAGGTATGTGCCCTGACTGGGAATCGAACCCACAACATTTTGGTGTACAGGGTGATACTCCAGCAAAGGCAACATCAATCATAAGTTTTATTTTATTTTAAAAATATATTTTATTGATTATGCTATTATAGTCCCAATTTTCCCCCATTCCCTCCAGTAATCCCCCCTTAGTTCATGTCCATGGGTCACACATGTAGGTTCTTTGGCAACTCTATTTCCTACACTGTTTTTAACATCCCTCTGTCTATTTTGCACCTACCAATCTGTGTTTCTTAATCCCTGCAACTTTATCTCCAGTCTCCTCCTTCCCCCTCCCAACTGATAACCCTCCAAATGATCTCCATATCTATGATTCTGTTCCTGTTCTGCTTGTTTGCTTAGTTTGTTATTTGGATTCAATTACTGATAGTTGTGAACTTATTGCCGTTTTAATGTTCATTGTTGTTTTGATCTTCTTTTTTTAAAAAATAAGTCCTTTGAACATTTCATGTAATAATGGCTTGGTGATGATGAACTCCTTTAGTTTTACCTTGCCTGGGAAGCACTTTATCTGTTCTTGCATTCTAAATGATAGCTTTGCTGGATAGAGTAATCTTGGTTGTGGGCCCTTGCTTTTCATCACTTTGAATACTTCTTGCCAGTTCCTTCTAGTCTGCAAAGTTTCTTTTGAGAAATCAGCTGACAGTTTCATGGGAACTCCTTTGTAGGGAACTGTATCCTTTTCTCTTGCTGCTTTTAAGATTCTCTCTCTATCTTTAATCTTTGGTATTTTAATTATGATATGTCTTGGTGTCCTTTTTGGGTCCATCTTGTTTGTGACTCTCTGTGCTTCCTGGACTTGTATGTCTATTTCTTTTACCAAATCAGGGAAGTTTTCTTCCATTATTTTTTCAAATAAGTTTTCATTTTCTGGCTCTTCCTCTTCTCGTTCTGGCACCCCTATGATTCAGGTTTTGGTACATTAAAAGATGTCTCAGAAGTTCCTTAGCCTATCCTGTTTTTTTTAAATTCTTTTTTCTTCATGCTATTCTGATTGAATGCTTTTTTCTTCTTTGTGTTTCAAATTATTGATTTGATTTGTGACTTCATCCCCTCCAATGTGGTTCCCTGTAAATTTTTCTTTATTTCACTTAATGTAACCTTCATTTCTGCCTGGGTCTTCTTTTATACCATTGAAGTACTCCGTGAGTTCCTGGAGTATCCTGATAACTAGCATTTTCAACCCTGCATCTGATAGTTTGCTTATCTCCATTTTGTTTAGTTCTTTTTCTGGAGTTTTTTCTGTTCTTTCATTTGAGCTATATTTCTTTGTCTCCTCAAATTGACAGCCTTTCTGTATTTGTTTCTGTGTATTAAGTAGAGCTGCTTTGACTCCCTGTCTTAGTAGCATGGTCTATTGTAGAAAAGCTCATCTGTAGTTGTATGGGGCAGAGTTTTAGGTAGTCACCAGGGCGGGGCAACCCATATCACCACTCTGTGGCTCTGTTTGTGGGAGGGCTCAGAGAGAGGACAATGCTACTGCCTGGCCTCTGGAGTTTTGTCCAGGAGGAAGCTGTGTCCCAGCACTTTCCCTGTTGCAAGTCACTTCACTTTCTTCCCATGTGCCACTGGTGCCCTTCCAACTGTTGCCCTGGTGCTGAATCCCAGAGCAGGTGGGTCTGCATGAGTCTCAAGTTCACCATGGGCCCTTTAAGAGGAGTCTCTTGAGAATCCTATGTTTTCTTCCACTGCCCCACACCCCACTGGTTTTTATAGCTAAAAGTTATAGGGACTTATCTTCCTGGTGCTGGAACCCTGGGCTGGGTAGTCTGATCTGGCATTGGGAACCCTTGCTCTTGAGGTATCCCTCCTGATTTGTATCTACCACACATGGATGTGGGACTGCCCGTTCTGCATTCTGCACCTCTCCGCCTCTCCATGCTTCTCTGTGTGTCTCTGCATCTTTGCAACTCTGCCCCTCTACATTTAAAGAATGTGGCTTCTTTAAATCCTTAGTTGTCAGACTTCCATACAGCTCGATTTTCTGACAATTCTGCATGATATTTGTTTTGTAGTTTAGTTGTGATTTTTGCTATAGCTGTGCAAGGAGGCATGTTTACCTACATCTCATTCTTAACCTCAATCATAACTTTTAAATAAAAAATAACTATGGTTTCTAAGACAAAATAAGTTAAATGAAAAGGGTGGAAGCTTTAAAGTTTTGCAAATCTCTTTAATGTCTAGCTATAAAATGAAAGATCTGAATTCTCACATCTGCTCTGTTAAATTTGTTGTGATGTCATATATCATAAAGCCTCTGTATGACTCCATTGTCTACCAATGAGACACTGAGAGGGAAAAAGTCAAGTAATGCTTTTCAAAGAAGTTCTTTCTGGTTCTGGCAGTTTCTGGAGGATTCAAGGTGGTCAAGGTCAGCCTAAAGGGTGTGGTTTCTCTTTTTTCCTTGCTGCCATCCCAGTTCATCTCTTGAGCCTGGGGCAGGGACTCAGGTGATAAGCCAGCGAACTTGATCTTGATGTGAAGACAGTGAGGCACCACTGGAAGATGTTCGTTAGGGAAGTGATGTGGTCAGCAAATGCCAGGAGATTAATTGGCTCACTCCACTGTGGGGTGGAGGGTGGTGGGAGAGTGAGGGAGAGAGGTAGGATGTGGAAAACCAGTGAGGGGTTATCGCAGGGATCTAGGCAAGGGGTGGTGAGGCCAGTACTCAGCCATGGCCATGGGAATGGGAAAGGTGGGTGGCTTTGAAAAACTTCATCAAGCAACAGTTAGAAGATACGTGTTATTCCATGGTCCTAGGGCTCCATGGTGTGGAACATATAAGGAAAATGAGCCAGGCCTTACCTGTTGGGAGCATACACTCTATTTACAGACGTGAAACTGACAAAGATGACTTTTAAGTGTCAAAACTTTGGGATGAGCTGGCCAGGGTTATCTTAGAGTGGTCTTCTGTGTACTTGGACACTGTTGTCCATTTCCTTTCATCTCTGCATTCTCTCTCTCTTCTTCTTCTCTTCCTCTTTGCCCTCTTTATATTTCATCTTTGCTTCCCTCCCCATTTGACTTCGTTCTCTCAGGCAGGCTGTCCCCAACTGCCTAGAACTGCAGCTGAAGCAGGGTCCAGGCGTCCACTCACACATCCTAGCAATCCAGGGAGATACATATCTGATTACGCCTTAGAACAGTGGTTCTCACACTTCAGTGCACATTCGGTCTCCAATGTGAAAACCCGAATCAAAATAACTAAAGGGCTTGTTAAAACACCAACCAGTAGGCCCCAGAATTCCTGATTTAGTAGGTATATTAGTTTTCTAGGGCTGCCATAACAAAGCACCACAAACGGGAGTGGCTTAAACAAGAGAATTTATTTCCTCACACTTCTGGAGGCTAGGAGTCTGAGACCAAGGTGTTGACAGGGTTTGTTCCTTCTGAGGCCCACTCTCCTTGGCTTGTAGACGGCCGTCTTCTTTTGGTATTGTCACATGGTCTTCCCCTTTATGTCTGTGCCCCCATTTCCTCTTCTTATAAGGACATTGAACATAACAGATTAGGGCCCACTCCTATGACCTCACTAAACCTTAATAGTATCTCTGAAGAAAGTCACATTCTGAGTCCTGGGGTGAGGACTTCAACACATGGATTTGAGGGGGACACAATTCAACTCATAACAGTAGGTCTGGGGTGGGGCCCTAGAATGTGCAGTTCTAACAAGTTCCCAGGTGATGCTGGTTCAGGACACACTTGGAGAACCACTGGCTTAGAGGTGTTACTCTTTCCCTGGTATATATGCACTTGTTTAGGAGCAGAAATACAATTTAATTGGAAAGAACACCATGAATTTGTAAATGGCAAATAGGAGGAGGGCTTTGATTTGAGTAATTTTTGGCATTTCCCAAATTACATGGAACTGGTAATACGGCCTTTCAGCAACTTGTGGCAGAAGAGAAGGCTCAGGTTTGCACATTGGAGGCATCATGGACCCAATCCTGGCTTTGTCCTTTCTGAGCTAATTTTGAGTGAGCCACAGAACAGCTCTGAGTTTCAAATTCCTCACCCACAGAATGGAAGTGAAAATAATATCTACAGGGCAGTTGGAATTAGATGTAATAATTTATCTAGAGGGACTGGCGCTCAGTAAATGGCAGCTATTACTGTTGTTTTTGATTTATCCATTTACTCATCAAATATGTGACTAGGATTCAGAACACACGAGGTCTAGTTTCAGTCCTGGAACCGCGGTGTGCCCTTGGGCCCCACTTAACCTTTCTTAGCCTCGGTGTTTTTATCTGTCAGACAGGGAAGGACACCCCCTCTCCTACGGCTCCCAAAAATGGTTGTTTTGAGCACCAGCTAGGAAAATGGGACACTGAAGATGGACTATACTGTGCTCAGTTGTGTGGTGGGAAGACTCACATAACTTTCTTTGGAATAGTCACCAATAGGAGAAACTGCCTGACCCCCCTCTAGGAATAGTGTCTGTGCTGTATAATCCCACCCACCTGGCTGGAAGTATGCCCCTAACTCCAGCAGCCTGACAGAGGGCTTGCTTCTTGGAATAAAGGGAAGAAAGTCCTATATTCTTTCTGATGGTGGGAGTTGTTGAATGTGAGACTTGGAGGTGTAGGTCTCATGTTTCATGCCATATGGGGAAAGTTTTCTCTTTCTTGGATGGAATGCTGATGATCTGTGGAGAGAGAACAAGATAGGTGACAGAGAGGCGTGGTGGCATTTGAGGCCCTGACTTCTGTGGTCCCTGAGACCCAGCTAGATCTCAGTCATAAGGGATACCCCAGTATCCTTCCCCTTTTTATCTAGGCAAATTTCAACTGGGTTTCCAACATTTGTAATCCTGACAAACACATTATTCACTCAGCACGTATTTATTGAACACCTAGGCTCTGCTGCCTGCTGAGCTAGATGCGAGTCCAATGATACAGCAGATCGGCAAGGCTGTATTCGCTGCCCCCGGGCTCCTTCCGCCGGCTCCTCTTCGCTGCTCAATGGGAGGCGGCAGAGCCCACCTCCAGCCCCTGCCTGGCAGGCCTCTGGGCAAAATCACAGAATCACGGAATCTCACTCTCCTAGAGTTACTGAGCCAGAAAATAATTAAGTCTGAATTCTCACAGACTTTAGGGAAAACCCTTGTATGGAAGATACGAAGCCCTCTTTCTGACTTACTGCTGGGGGTGGGGCAACTTTCCCACTCTCTTCATTGGGCCTTGGGGTAGACATGGGAGTCAAGGGGGAGGGAAAGAGAGAGGGGGTCCTCTTGCATTTAAGTCACCTCTGTAAATTGGAATCAATTCCAGTCTACTGATCACCTCTTGTGAACTGGGCAGAGCTTCCATGGGCTAAACAATTATACTTACTTCATAGGGCTGTGTGTGGGTTAAATGAGAAAGTTTGTTGCCATTTAACAGGTGAGGAAACTGAGGCTCAATTAGGTTAACTTTTCCCCACAACTTTGTGTTTGCTCTGTCCCTGTATAGAGCCTCACACAAGGCAGACACTTGAATCACGATGAAGGTGAAATTGTAGTTTCTGGCATGTGGGAGAGACCCAGCTTCTCCAACCCCCGCCCCTTCCCCTTCCTGGCCTCCCTAGCAGGGAGGGAGGGCATGAGTCTGTTGCTGTGCTGGCAGTTAGGGCTTCAAAAGTTTGGGGGCCGTGTGCAGGGCAGGGAAAGCCCATCAGAGGCCCCACTCTTGGTAGGGGGACATTCCAAGAATCCCAGAAGAAATCTACTAGGGCTTGAGTCTATTTAAAGTAGAAGGCGGGGTGGGGAGTGGTAGTGGAAATGTACAAAATCCCACCTCTGCTCTGATTAGCAGAGTTTTCTGTTGATGGCCCCAGTGCTCCCTGCCTCCTTCTGGTTGTTCTTATTGTTTGACTTTATGTTAGATCTCTCCAACAGGAGAGCTACACTTGTTTCATTCCACACGTGGGACCACTGAGCTACAGAGGGGAAAGATCCACTCAAGGGCGCACAGCTGGTGGGCGAGGAGAGCCGGTGTAATGGTCTGAGTGCTGCACTTGGGGCCGACAGACTGCGACCCCTTGCACCAGAGGCAGCGCTGTGACCTGGCACAGATGACTTTAAGCTCTCTGAGCCTCAGTTTGTTCATCTTTAAAATGTGGATACAGGTGTTCCTAGGTGTCCCAGGGGGGTGGATCCAGACCCTCTGCAGATACCAAAATCCATGGATGTTGATGTCTTCTATAGAAAATGGTATAGAACAATGCATACCACCAGCCCTCCGCATCTGCATGTTCCCAATCGCAGGCGGAAAAAACTGTTTGTGACCCATAGTTGGTTGAATTTGTGGATATGGAAAATGTGGATCCAGAGGTTGACTGTAGCAATAATCCTCACCCCATAGGGTTGATGTGAGGATTGAATGAAGAAATGAATGCACCTTTTCCAGCAAGATGCCTGCCAAGAGTAGATGTTCAAAGATGAGGGTTTACTTGTTTCTTTGATCTTTGGCTCCTGCCTTTCTTCTCCTCAACTGCCTCAACTTTCCACTCACCTTATCTTGTTCCTTGGGCTCTTTATACCATGGTGTCAGCATGTGCTTCTGCTACATAGTTTTGTTGTTGTTTTTTCCCCCCAGAAGCAAGTGAGAGGAGGGAGAGTTCGGCGGACAGCTCAGAACCTCAGGAATCAAACCATACAGAATCCATTGCAAAGGAGACAGTGGATTGAAGCACCAAAGAGTGACTTTCTCACTTCATTTAGAGTATGCATGGGCTATAAAAAGAGAAATGAATGGAGAGCTGAAAGACTGGGGTTCAAGTCCCAGCTCTGCAAACTGAAGAGCTGTGTGACTCTGGGCCTGTCCCTTTCCCTCTCTGGATCTCAGTTTTCCATCTGACAATGAAGGGGTAGGCCAGGGGAAGTTCTGATACTCTGAATTTCTAATTTTATTCTAATTATATGTTTCATGGAGGAATAACTGGGCCCCAGAATGGATGTGATGAATGAATATTCCTAATGAGAAGTGGAAATAATTTGTGGTTGAGAGCTGTGCCCCAGATCAGAGTGACAGGATACGAGCTATATTTTCCAGCAGATTAAATTAAAATCTATGGCCCAAGACTCTGAAATATGAAGAAAAAAGGAGAAGATGACAAGATATCTTTTAAAAGAAATATTTTCCAGCCAAATGGTATAGCAGATGACTTCCAGGAATTTGTTCTTGTTTTCTATAGAAGGCGAAGAGTTCACAGTCTTCAAGGAAACAAGAAGACGTGGGGTGGAGTGAGGGAGCCTGGCCTGGCTGGCCTCGGGCCTGTCAATGGACCTCTCTGAGCCCCAGTTTCCTCATCTCTAAAACAGGGCTGATATCTCTACCTAGGATGGTCATTGTAGGGATTAAATGAAGTATTGGGAGGGAAAGCATCCCTCTCAAAGCACGCAGGAGGTGGCTTGTGGGGAGGGTCAAAGAGGTAGGTAGGGGAGAATCACCAGTTTTCATGATGGAGAGCCAAGATTGCCATTTTAGACCAAAGGTGTGGTCAAGGTGATAACCTTATCATTTTGTTTCTTCACATTTATGTATTGAACACGTTATATACCTAGCATTTTGCTGGTATGGGGTGGACAACAGCTCCCCCCGCCCCTGTACTAATGTGTAAAAGCACCTCCACATCTGTAGGCTCCACTCCACCCTGAGCCAGCCCCATCCAGGCTGTCCAAGAAGAGAATGGGGTGCAGCATCCCTGCCCCTCCCCCCACAACACCACATCTGATCCATTCATCACCCTTCCATTACTCACACTCTTCCTCTTCCTGCTGCGCTAGTCCTTACCACCACTCCGTCAGAGAGTCCAGATCGTTCTCCCCTGTGCACGTCCAACTCAGGTTCTACATGCCAGCCAGAGTGACGTGCTAAAACACAAACCATACTACTTCTCTGCTCAGCACTCTTCAGTGGCTTCCTTCTGTCCTCAGCGGAGAGGACATGGACCTTTGTGTGCCCTCCTCATGCCCCCATGCCCTGGCTCTGCCACTCTAGTTTCATCATATGTGACTCCTTGAGACCAAACCTTACCTGGCAGTTCAGGATGGGCTGTTTTAAATCCCTGTGGCATTTCTGGACTCCCTCACTCTGCTGGATTTACCCTTCCTGCTAGCACCTACCTACTCAATTTTCAGTATCACCTTCTTTGTGAAGACATTCCTGAGTTTCCTTCAGTGGAGCTGACTCTTTTATCAGATGTAGAAATGGTCTTAGAGAAAAGAAGTGACCACTCAAGGTCACAGATGAAATGTGACATGGGCCCCCTATCTTAGACTGCTAAGGCTGTCAGAATACACAAACTGGGCCCTGACCAGTGTGGCTCAGTTGGCTGGACATCATCTGCAAAGCAAAAGGTCACTGGTTTGATTCCCAGTCAGGGTGCATGCCTGGGTTGTGGGCCCTGTCCCCAGTTGGGGTGTGTGCGAGAGGCAACAGATCAATCTTTCTCTCTCATATCAATGTTTCTCTTCCTCTTTTTCTCCCTCCATTCCCCTCTCTCTGAAAATAAATAAATAAAATCTTTAAAACAATACCCACACTGGGTGGCTTAAACAACAGACATTTATTCTCTTATAGTTCTGGAGGCTGCAAGTTCAAGATCAAGGTGTCAGCAAAATTGATTTTTGGTGAGGACTCTTTTTCTGACTCGTAGATGGCTACCTTCTTACTGTGTCCTGACATGCCCTTTCCTCTGTGTGAGCACTCCTGGTTCCTCTTACTCTTCTATAAGGACACCACTCTTATTGAATTAGGATCCCATCTATTCTTACAACTTTATTTCACCTTAATTACCTCTTAAAGATCATATCTCCAAATATAGTCACACTGGGGACAAGGGCTTCAACATGTGAATTTTAGAGGGACACAATTCAGTTCATAACACCTTTCTTGCTGGAAATTCAAGAAAATAGTTCAGGGGCAAAGGGGGGTCTTGTTTGTCCTGTGGAGCAAAAGGGGAGAGGTGAGGAGGTACTTGTGGTTAGAGAAGGAGAGGCAGAAAACTGGGGCAGCCAGGGATGAGAAGCGGAGGGCTTTCGTGGCGCAGAGTGAAGACAAGCAGGGAGAAGCAGCCTGTGCAAGGGAGCAGGGGCTGGACTGAGTGTGAATATGCAGGCTGGGCTGCGGAGAGAGGGGTGGGTAAGGAGGAGGATGGTGAGCTCAGGCTGTCTTGACCTTGGGGGCAAAGGAGAGCAGATCTTGTTTGCAGAACAGGTGGTCACAAAGGCTGCCGTCCACTGTGAGGGCTCAGCACCTCTCATCTAGTCCTCCATTTTGGGAAGTGGTGAAACTAGAGTCCTAGGTAAATTGTCTGGCAAGTGGCAGAGCTGGGACTTAACTCAGGGGTCATAGACCCTAGTCTGGGGTCTTTTCTCAGTTCAGGCTCAGGACTAGGACAAGATGAATTGTCTAGGTTGCAAAATTTAAGAAGGCATTTGCATGATCCTGAGGTTGAGTATCTCCTTGTTTCACCCTTGCCCAGCCCAGTGGGCCTCCTCCTTCTCAGAGACCCCCTCTTTTTTCTAATCTCCGCAGCAGAGGCAGCAAGCTGCAATGACCTGCAGCCAGCCGGCTCGGCTGTTCTCCTAACCAAGTGGGAGGTATTAAGTTAATGGCCCTGCAGGTGAAATCAATCTAGTTAAAATTATTGCCAGATCCTTCCCTTGCCCACTTTAGAAGCTAGCCATGCAGCATTATCTATTCTCACTCATCTTCTCAGTTCACTGTCGACTTTTAACCACTGGGACCCTGGCATGTGACTGGTGTGGGGCTGGTAGAGAGGGGCGAGGCCAGCTGTTGTCAGAGGCCAGAACTCCTCAGGGCTCATGGCTGGAACCCTGAGTTCCAGTCCTAGCTCTGCCACCTCCTGACTGTGTGACCTGGGCAATTCTTTACGACTTCCTGAGCTTGCTCGGGTAAAATAATTTTGCCCTCTCACCTCCCAGGCTACAGTGAGAGACTGATGTGAAAATTCTTTAAAAGCTAAACAGGAGAACAGGAGTGAGGTAGAACTGGAAATAATAATCACTATCACTTTTATAGAACTTACTGTGTGGCCCTGCAACCCCACCATCGCCCCCATTTGGAAGGCAACCAAGGCTCCAGGAGCTTGGTTGCTTGTCTAAGGGCACACAGCTCAAAACTAGCAGAGCTGGTTTCAAAACCTGGCAAACCAGCTCTACATTTGTGCTCTTCCCTGCATACTAGTTTTTCTTCTGGGATCTTCACCATTTATTCTAAGATGATAATTAAGAATAATCAAGTGCTGATTTATTGATGATAGCCATTTTGACAGGTGTGAGGTCACATCTCATTGTGGTTTTAATTGGCATTTCTCTGATGATTAGTGGCATGGAACATCTTTTCAGATGTCTATGGGACATATGTATGTCCTCTTTGGAGAAGTATCTATTCAGGTCCTTTGCCCATTTTTTATTTGGATTGTTTGTATTTTTGGTGTTGAGTTTTATAAGTCCCTTATAAATCACCCCAATAAATTCAAAAAAATAAAAAATAAAACATATACATAAAGATTTTTAAAAAATAATAATCAGGTGCTTACTAAAGCCAGGCACTTTACTTAAAGTTTTTTTCATTTGATTTTCCTAAGATGATGGAAATTTTTCACCCATTTTGCAGATGAGAACATTGAGACTTAATTGTCTATCCATTATGCTCTATGACTGAAACTAATACAAAATAATATTGCATGTAAACTTTAATAGGAATAAACTAAAAAATACAAAAAAGAGGAGCTTATAGCTAGTGAGTATAGAATCAGGATTCCAACTTAAGTCTGTCTTAATGATAACCACTGTGATGACAATGTAATGATATTCATAATAGTAACAGTTATCAGCTGGGTACTGCTCTCAGGGTCAAGATCACCTGCATTCTCATCTTGGTCCTGCCTCTGATTTATGTGTGACCTTTTGCAAGTCCCTCCTCTCTCTCGGGGATCTTGCATTGGGTATTCACAGTCTCTCTGGTTCTCAGGTCCCTCTGGCCCTTGCAGGTGGAGAGTCACCAGGGCTGGCAGTGTCAGGGCAGCTGGTTCCCTCAGATGGAGGCGTTTGTTATCTGTACATTGCAAATATTTATGTGTCTCAACTTAATTAGTGAACAAACATAATAATAATTTAAAAAGCTATCCTGGAAAGGGAATTGCTGTTGGAAACAATTGTTTAAACAAAACACCATTTGTTCCCAGATCTTGCTCCCTGCTGGAACGGTGGGCCACATGTTTTGGTGACAGATGCCTTTTGACTGGGGTTTTGGAGCGTAAGCAGCTGTGAGGGTAGGGGATGGAGCTGGAGCACTTTTAGCTGACCTCTGAGGGGGTTCCCAAGGTCTCCCAGAGGTGGGGCACTCTCTGCTCACCCGCAACCCTGGGGACCCCAGACCCTGCAGCAAAGCTAACACCTTAGCTTTGTTCCCCATAGACTTTGACTCAGTTGCAGTCCTGAGATACCTGCCCAAAGTCACTTAGCAGATGGTGGCTGAGCCAGAACTAGAATCCATCTCTAAGTTCTTTCCATGGTGGTGGCCTGTGATCTTCTGAACCAGTGACACCATCATCTCACCTGGCTTTAGTATCTGGTATCTTGTGCCTGCCCATGCACAGGCCTTGTCAGGACTCACTAACTCTTCATGTCCTGCCCATGACCCTTAGATTACTCTCGCCCTCTAGCCTGGATAGATGCCAGGGTGCTGGTGCCGGTTGTGTGGCCCAGCAAAACAAGCGTATGGGGTCCAGCAGAGTAAGAGGGGCTTCAGTCGAGGTTTTGGCCTTGGTCATGTGATTTCCTCGCTTGTGTGTGATTAGTAGGTACCTCTATTCACCAGCATGTCTTGATCTCAGATTCCTCTTTTATAGAACAGTGCAGCAATCTCTATTCTCTGTGTTCCACTCACAAGGGCACTGTGAGGATCAATTACATGAAGAAATAAAAATTCCTGTGAACTAAAGTTATAAAAATATTGTTAAAAACAATGGCCAACAATTACCAAGCACTTCCTATGTGTGTGTTCTTCGAGGTATTAACACTTGCTGCTGGAACACACAATCTCTGAATCTCAGTGGGGTAAACAACAAGGGCTTATTTCTTGACCACCGTGGTCACAGGTTGGCTAGGTGGCTCTTGGAAGCAGCTGTTTTCTAACCTTCCTCTCCTGGACCCTTTCTCTTTCAGCCTCCCTGACAGGGGTGAGAGAAGCATGGACGGTGCATGGTGGACTAATGGCCAAGGCTGGCGTCGGTAGGCCTCCCGGTCACATTCCATTGGCTGGAATTCAGTCCCGTGGTTCCTCATGCAAACTGGGAAGGGAAGTCAAGCTGCGTGCCTACGAGGAAAATAAACCTATTTGGTGGCCACATGACATTGTCTCAGCTACAGTGTTGCCATGCACCTTGTTAATCCTCAAAAAATCCTCTAAATGGTTTTATTGTATATATTTTTCCAGATGAGGAAATAGACACTCAGAAAAGTCAAATGACTTTCTGAAGATGTGAAAATAATGGGAGGGTGGTGATCTAAATTCAGTCTGTCTGTCTGCACAGTCCCTGCAATTTTATTTTTTTCCAGAGAGAACTTCACCTGCAAGTGGAGCAGTTTAATTCATGTGATTTCCACTTTAATTCATGATTCCACTATGGACTGAGCACTGTGCTATATCCAGTAAAATGTTATAACCATTCCTTTTTCTCTTCCCCATGCCTAGACTACCATTATTTCCCCAGAAATTCTAATTCTGTCTAGTTTCCAAGGTTCATCTTCTGATTGTTCTGTTCAGGAAGTTTCCCCTGATTGCCCCCGGGAATCACTGTTTTCTGAACCTCTCTTGGGCTAGCCTCAATTCCAGGAACTAGTGTACAGGAGAGAGTGAGGGGCAGAGTGGATCCTTTTTTTTTTCCTTTCCAGGAATTGACAGCTAAAGTTTATGGCTTAGAAACAAGACACCAAGCCCTCACATTTTAGAGGCTGGGAATCAGGGTAGCCACACTGCTGGCTGAGAGGCTCCTGGTTTAGAAGACTGGTCCCTCTCTGACCTCTTCCCCCAGAAGAGGAGGGACAGAAGAGGGAAAAGCTGCTACCTCCCATCCCATGCCCTTGGAGGAGACAAAGGATTTCCCCTCCCTGACATGGGCCCCAAGGAAAGAGTAGGCTGACATTGTTTCTCCATTTAAGTACCTGGCCTGGCTTTGGGGCAAGGACAGCCTCCCCACCCAAGTCAGGTCTAGAATATGCTCACAGGCCTCTGAGTGGAGACCCACAGAGATTATATGAGATTAGTGACCTCATCAATAAGAACATGAGGCACTGAGTTGTGAGACCACACTGGGGATGTCAGCCAACGATGAAGCAAATCTCTGTGAGGATCACCAGAAACTGCTTGGGGAGGGCTCTATCTGCAAAGATTATGGGCACCTCCCCTCTACCAGTAAAGAACCCATAGGCAACAAACCAGGTGAGAAGAATCTCTCACTATGAGCTGTCACACTAGGAGTCTACTACCTCTTGCCTCCCTCCTCACACCCAATACAAGAGCAGAAGAAGGGGGCCAGCGTGAGTCAGAGAAAACCCTATCCCTTCCAAGTACAGCTAGATGCTTGAGCTGGGTTAGAGATGGGGGGGGGGTGAGGGGCAGGAAATGTTATGGGTGGCATAGGAAAAACTTTGAATAAATGTAAGAATAGAATAATAAACCCTGACTGGTGTGGCTCAATTGGTTGGGCATCATCCCCCAAAGCGAAAGGTTGCTGGGTTGATTCTCAGTCAGGGTGCGTGACTGGGTTGCAGGTTCTGCCCCCAACTGGGGCACAATCAAGAGGCAATTAATTGATGTTTCTCTCCCTCCTTTCTCCCTCCCTTGCCTCCTTATAAAAATAAATAAAATCTTAAAAAAGAACAAAATAATAATAAATAGGATTGAGTTCTGAAGAACTCAAATGAGACTGTTCTAGTAACTGAAAGTGACTGAATAGCTGTGGCCTCAAAACTTAGAGTTTGTTAAGGCAGCCTGCTACCCAGCAGGAAAAGGGAAGGTTCAACAGGGCACAGTTGGTAGCAGTTATTGGAAAAATAAAACTATTCCAGGTTTATACCCTAGCGAACTAAAACTCCACAGTAAATCAGTTTCATACTTATCCATTTAGCTACTATTTGTTGAGCGTCTAGTCTTTGCTGGATAATGCTCTTGGCACTGGTGATTCCAAGATGTTTACCCCAGAGGGGATACAGACAAGTGAAAAAGGAACCATTCAGTGTGGAAACTGCTATGAGACAGGATGTTAGAATCCAGTGGGGTGTGGAGCAGAGAGGGACTTAGTTATGGTTGTATGTGGCAGGACAGAGCGTGGGAAGATTTTCTGGGGTCTAGAAGAATGAGCAGGAGTTGGGGAAGAATATCAACATACAAAGGCACAAAAATGCTTGAAATAATGGGACACATTAGGAGAACTGTAAGAATGTGTTTAAGCAATGCATGAGGAGTCTTCATTACTAATGTTTTGCTTCTTATTTTCATTTTATCTCCTTTGCCAAACTTGACCAAAAGATCCTTTGAGGAAGGGCAATGTCAAATCTCAATTTTACTACAATCTCAAATCTTACTACAGCTAGCATAGGAGTACGTGTGTAACACAGAACTGCTTTTCAGTGGAGATGATCCAGCAGAAGTTGCAAGATTCTCAGGGCTTGGGGAATCCTGCAGTGGGAGGGAGGTAGATAGGCCTGTATGTGGCTTAGGGCAAGTCATCCTCGGCTAGGCCTTAGTATACCTTTCTGTATGTGATAAAGTTGACCAAATGATCTCTAGAGTTAGCTTGAAATTAGTCTGAATTTAGAATTTGGGAGACAAGAGCAGTGGATTGGAAGTCAGGAGACTTTGTCCCTAGTTCCAACTCTGCCATTGGCTTAGTGTGTTACTTGCCCTTAACCTTCCAAGCCTCAGTTTCCCTATTTGTAAAATGCAGGAGAAGCACACTGTATTTCTAAAGTCTCTTTTAGCTCCAACCTTCTATGCCTTCCTCATTAGTTTTAGTTGACTTTGTCTCAGCCTGGTGTCCTTGCTCAGGAAGACCTCTCTTTCCTCAATATTCTTCAGACACATTTTCAAACTCTGTGGGGTAAGGGAGGGAGATTAGGTCCATGAGAGAGGGTATTTGAGTGAGGCAATGAATATTTATAACAGATGCTCCCACCAGAGGACACATTAAGTCTTGCAGCATAACAAAACTGAATTACCATGAAATAAACTTTCTTAATTAAACAAATTAAATTTCTTCCCAGTATGTAATTTAGAAACTCTGATAAACTCTGGTTGAAAAGGTTTGTTTTAGCCTTAAGCTGGCTGAGATAGCAGGAACATCTGGCTGGTCCTGAAAAGGCCTGTTGAGGCTCCAGGCCATGGGGGCCGCACCATGGCGCTATCCACGGTGCTGAAACAGGCTCTGCCTCCGGGCCTCAACAAAGATCGCAGGCAGGCCAGGGCCGGTGGTGCTCAGGAGACCCGGTATTCGAAGACGGTGTCTTCCACTGTACACACGATGTATTTTCTCTTCCTATGCTTGACAGAAACTACTCAGAAGTTAACCATGTATTCTCCCCACCGCCACAAATCCACTAGAGTTTGAAAATATGCCATAACTTTTCTTATGTTTATGAAATCTTAGACTCTCATAGCTGGGAGGCGTGGCCTGCTCCAACTTCTTTATTATAAATAGAGAAAATAGGTCTTCACAAAGCTAAACTGACTTGACCTAACATCACAGTTGACCCAAGTGACAGAACTGAGATTCAAGTTCAAGTTTCTGACTCTACTTTCAGTGCTCTTTTCACTAGAATATTCCTGTAGTCAGAGAAGTCTTTGAGGGCAGGGGCTGTGTCATGCTCACCTTTATTTTCATCTGGAATCTGTCTCAGTGTCTGGAAAACGTTTTGAACAAGTGTATACATGCATGCTCTTCCTATCCCTCCACAGTCAAATACATTCATAAAAACCATACCATAGTACTAATTACACTAACATAATCCTTTACATTTGTAAGATTATTAGTTAACAAAGTGCTTTTTGTTTGTCTAATTTGTTCTCACAATAATTCTGGAGGCAGTATTATTAGTCCTGTTTTATACCAAAGGAAACTGAGGATCAGGGGTCTAGTGGCTTGTTTAAGGGCATGTGGAGGATCAGTGAAGACTCTGTGAGTAGGGCCCAGCTCTCCTGATTTCTAACCGCAAACTCAGAACAGCACTTAGCATATTGGGGGAAGAAACATAAGGGTGTAGATGGCTCTGCCCTCAAACTGCAATCCAATTGGGGAGATAAACTATACCACTCAATGGGCTCAGGCACTCAGGAAACAGGATATGGATGAGGTGGTGCGAGCTAAGGCCTGGTGAGTGGCACAGAGGGTGACTGCTCTGGTTTTAGGACAGGAAGTAGCCCCAAAGACCTGTGGGAGATTAGACAAGTCCTCAAAGAGCAGGTGAGAGCCCAAATGGCACTGGAGTTTGAATGCTATTTGATAAATAGAACACTATTCTCATGAAAACAAACAATTTTAATGCTGGAAGAAACTTAGTGGTGATCACCTCCTACCTCTTCATTTTATAGATAGAAAAACCTGACACAGAGAGATGTGAGGGGCTTGTTCAATATTATAAAGCCATTTATGGCAGACTGTTCTGTGTAAACACTGGGGACACCGGACAGGTAGGCAAAGTTCCTGCCTTTGGAAGTTTTCCGGCTAGTAGAAGGAAGGACATGGAAATGAGTAGGTGCATTCAAGTGTCACAGCAGTTATGATAAAGTCTCTGTGGGGTCTAGTGCAGTTGCAAAGGAGAGATGCTCATCTAACAGAGTAGCACACTCATTGTTCAAAAGACAATGTCAATCAAGATCATGAATAAAATGCTGAAGTTCATCTCCAAATTTCTGAAGCCCTTGTCTAGAAGGAATTTCTGCCTAGGAGTGGCTTAATTTGGGACAAGGAAGAGAAGCAGACACTGAATCTGGAACTGGAAGGGCTGAGTTCCACTTCTGGCTCTGCCTCTTTCTGACTGCTTTGCATTGGGCTTGCTACTCTCACTTCTAGGAGCATCAGCTGTTTCTTTACAAAATTGAGGGAGGAGCTACTTTGCCCCGTTTCAGGGTTGTGGGAATGATCAGAGGAAACATCTAAGTGTAAATGCTTAGTTAATTATAAAGTACTAAAGCGATGTCTATGTTAATTGTTATTTCTTCTGCATAGAAGCCAAGCCTCTGTGTAGAGCTTGATACAGAAGAAAAAGTCTGGAATATAGTTGAATTACCTATCTGGGACCCTGCTTTCTTGTCTATGGAATGAGATGATAACTATTCAATCCACCTTACAGAAATGGTGTAAAGTGAAAAACACTCATGATAATCAAATAATAGGTGCAAACAAAAAGGATGACTGTATTCCTGGATGGGGATCAGTGATTGAGTAGAAGACAAATCCAGACTTGTTACTGTAAACTCATATTTGTACCTGAATCCATTTACAAAGTGCATTCACAGCTATTATCCCATCCAATTCCCTCAACAGCTCTGTGAGATGAGTCTGGAGGGATGAGCCTATCACAGATAATTAGCTTCATCTCACAGATGAGAAAACTGAGACTCAGAGGAAGTGAGGATCCCAGAGGCTGAATCTCAGTGTGGCCGCCTCAGAGTCACCTCCCCTCCTTCCTTTCTAGCCAACCCCCAATTTTCTAGTGCCCAGACCTCTCTTCATGCAAGTCAGGTAGAAAGACAGGCCAAAGTCAGGTTCTCTTGAACTTCCTCCTTATCTTGGGGAGAAGTACTGGTCTTTTTACCCATTCAGTACCTAGCCCTGGGGGTGCTTGATAAAATCACTTTCTCAGAAATGGGTTGGAAGTCTCACCTGCATTGGAGCATCCCTGCAAACTAATAAACAAAGCCATTTCTACTTGTTTCTTTATTCAAATTTTCCAGAGGGAGACTAGCATAGCTGGCACACTCCTGAGGATGCTTTCAGCTGCTCAGGCTGTCCCAGCCAAGACATGCTCTTCTTTGTTCCCGATCTCAGTTGAGGACTGCTCTCCCCATGAGGCCAGCAGGAACCTAGGGGTTATGGTCCACTTCTGTGTTCATGCGCCTCCTTTGCCAAAAGGCTCCAGTGACTACATTAAGCCAGTTACCATGTGTGTTTCCTTCCCCAGGAAGATCCTAAAGTAGAGAGAATTGTATTTTGGGTTTTGGGACATACTTGTATTGTGTTTTGTTAGAAAGTTTACTGCAAAGAATCTTTTCCACACTATGGCCATGGGAGTTTGGGAGACTCTTCAGTAGGGTCTGAATATACAGAATCCAGGAAGTTGGACTTGGCTGAGTCTTCTCTCATCAGGGTCAGGATCTGGGTATGAAGTATACAGATCTAATTAGGAGGGGAAGGGATTATCAGGACCAGAGCTGGTCCAGGCACAGGAAACACTAATGCCTGCCTCCTGGGGAGCTATTATTGGCAGATGATTATCTTCAAGGGGTATCCCAGAAAGAATGGGGGGCTCCCATTCTTTCAGGATACTTCCTCCATCTCCAGGCTGTGTTGGGAGGGGGTCTTCTTTGGGCTCCCAGATCCCTGAGCTTCTGTCTGTCCCAGCCCTTACCACACTGTGCTGGTATTATCTGTGCTAGTGACTATCTCCCTCCACTAGACTCAGCTCCCTTGACACTGGTTCTGGTTCTTCTTTGTATCCAGTTCCCAGCACAGGGCTTGACAAACAGGGGATTTAGCACTGTGGTTAGAAGCAGGGACCAGACTCCTGTGTTTGATTCCCAGCCTGACCACTCATAGCTGATTACCCAGGACCAGTCACATAACCTCTTTCAGTCTTCATTTCCTCATCTGTAAAGTGGTAGTAATAATGGTAATTACCTCATAGGATTGTTACAAGGGTTAGAAATGTAAAGCATTTCTAATGGTGCCCAGCACAGGGTAGGGGCTATATAAGGGCTGGATGTTATTATTTAAATCCTGATTCTGTATTTTAGGTCTTCACTTTATGTAAAGCAGGTCCACCTGTATTAGGAGGTATAATTCCATGCCTCCCTTCCCCCCAGCCTAGCTGTGGGAATGAGTTCCAAGTATCTGGGGCTGGAGGGCAGGCTAAGGCAGACTGAACAGGAGAACTTATAATTGTTTTTGCAAAATTTGACCCTTAATGAAGTTTCTGTGTTCTGTGACATGAAATGCAATTAGACTGACTCCTCCTTTCTCTACCCCTAATCTGCTCATATGACACTCATCACCTGGGTCCAGCAGATGCTGAGAGGCATTAATTTACAACAGGAAGGCCTTATGAAGGCTGATCCTTCACAGGCCTTGGCTGCTCTGTGTTGAGTGGCCTGTGTGGGAGGGGAGGTGGAGGGCAGCCAGTAGAGAAGGGTGAGTGGAAAATACCAGAATGCTTCCTTCCTCCTGGGGAGGCTTTGTGTAGGTGAGTCCTGTGGTTATATCCAAAGGGCACAGCATCTGGCACTATATAGGTGTTAAATAAAATAAAATACACGCCAAATTAATCTGGTAAGTGAGGAGTCCTGGAATGCCCTTTGGGGTCTGGTAGTCTTGGCTCTGACACTTACTGGTTGTGTGACCTTTGGGAAATTCATTTGCCATTTAAACTTCAGTTTCCTCTTCTGGAAAATGAGGGGTATGACATCTATATTCTCAAACAAAACTAAAATCAGCATTCTTAAACAAAAGCAGAGTCTCAGGCCTCACCCCAGAGAGTTGAATTAATTGGGCCTGCAATGGGGACCTGAAATCTGTACTTTAAATAAGCAAACCAGGTAGTTGTGGCATGTGGGCTACACTCCATGTGGACAGACTCGTTCTTCCTGGATTTAATATGTAATGGGTCTCTAAGTTTCTTAAGACTAAATTACAAATCTGGACATATTGAGCCCCTGCTTAAAACTTTTCAATGACTTATTTTCTTTTTCATCCATCCCTTCAGCCACCACCCTTTGGGCAATCATTAGGTTGTTCTCTGTATCTACAGGTCTATTTCTATTTTGTTTTGTTTGTTCATCTTTTAAAAGAGTATACATATTCACATATAAGTGAAGTAATGTGGTATTTGTCTCAACTCTTCAGTGAGTTCTGTTGTTTTTAGGATAAAGTCCTACTTTCTTTGCCTGGTGCTGGCCCCCAGCTCCATGTCTGGACCCTTCTTGAGCCATTTCCTCTTTCCTGTAGTATTACAGCCACACAAGGACTGTTTTCATGTGTTTCCTGCCTCCACCCCTCTGTTCAAGCTGTTCTCCCTATCTGCTGCATTCTCCCCTTTTCTTCTAAGGCCTTGCTCCATCTTACTTCTTCCTGGAAGTAGGGCATAACCTCTCCAGCCACAGGAGTGCTGACACTTGGGACCACTTGGTGGTCTTGGGCAGACTGTCTTGTATGTTGAAGTATCTGTATCTTAGATATACCTCACCCCAACCCCAGTAGACTATAATCCCCCGGAGAGCAAGGTTCATTCATGTCTCCCTACAATCTGCTACCTTAACGTAGCAGAACATCATAGACATTTAGCAAATATCTGAAGATCAGTGATACCCTTTCTGTTAGACTGTGGGACCTTGGGCTCTGCATTTGCTGGTTGATGTTCCATCTTGGACCGACAAGTTCATTGCTTGTTTCTTAGCTGGGAAACACCTTGTAAGAGCCATTGCAGAATAAAAGAAAATTTCATGACTAGCAATGTTATTTTTGCTTCTAAACTTACCATCCTGAAATCATCACCATTAATGAGAACAATGGATTGTTTTATAATTTGTTAAAACTGGAAACAATTCAGTTATTATTTAATGATATTATAAAGTCTTATTATATAAGTTAGTAATAATAGCAACACTTTCCCATAGTTGTTTAATGAAAGTGTGCTTATGCTGAGATGTATCTACTTAATAGACAAAATGTAGTTAAGGGGTATCTGTGGAAGATGAGTTTACTGAGCACTTCTGGGAACTCAAAGCTTTCCCTTCTGCTTCCTTCAACCTGGGCCACACAGCTGTCATTGTTTCTTCATGTCCACAGCTTTTTTACCTAAATAAATAATTATGATTTTTAATTAAGGAGCCTAGGATGTGTGGGAGACAAGCTGACCCAGACACTGAGGGGCCTCGTGGCCCCAAGAGGCTAGAGAGGCAGCTGAAGCTCTGCCCTTAGCTAGATGAGCCAGACCTGTTCCAATTAAAAGGACTTTCCAGAACCTGAAGCCTCAGACCCTCATTCCCCACTGTTTCCATGGCCAATCATTATGACTTGGGGAAAGTAGCTCTGGCCTGGGGGTCAGGTGACTTAGTCCTAGTTCCATATTTATCTCTTGCTTGCTAGACCAGTGCTTCTCAATCTTGAATTTGCCTATGAAGCAGCTGGGATACCTTGCTAACATGCAGATTCTGGCTCAGAAAGTTGGGGAGTGGGGGCTGGGATTCTGCATTTTTAATGAGCTCTCAGGTGATGCGGGGCCATACTTTGGGTAGAAAGGAGCTTAAACTATGAGCTTTCTCCTCCAAGTGTCATCTGCATTATCTTCAGGATGAAGGTGGTAGGTGTCACGATCTCTGAGGACCTCTCCCATTCTGATTTTCTGCTATTCTAGTCAATAATAACCATGGCTTTTGTAGCCAATGTTTTTAGCAGCTTCATTCTTAATAACCCAAATACTACAAAAAAATCCCAAATGTCCATGAAATTGGTGAAAAGATAAGAAAATTGTGTTATACCCTCCAACGGAAAACTACTCATCAATGAAAAGGAAGGAACTACTAATACGTTCAACAACATGAATGGATTACAAATATTTTGTGCTAAATGAAAAAAGCCAGACACAAAAGATGACATAATGTGTTAGCCCATTTATATGAAATTTTAGAAAAGGAAGACTAAGGACTGAACTGTGATCAGTGGTTGCTATGGGCCATGAGAGGGGAGAGGATACTGATTGAAAGGGGCACAAGCAAAGTGGGATGAAAAGGGTGAAGGAAACATTCCATACCATGATTGTGGTGGGAGTTATATGACTGAACACATTTGTCAAAACTCATCAAATTATGCACTTAAAATTGGTGAATTTTATGTTATGTAAATTATACCTCAAAAAAGCTGACCAAAATAACCCCAACCTCTACCCCAAACCCCAAACCCATAGCTACTATTTACTGAGTATCCACTATGTGCCAGGCATTTTACAGAGGTCATTCCCTTCTTATCCCTCAAGGTAGAACTATCCCTAGGTGAGAAAACCTAAGCTTAGAGGGAAACTGGCAGCTTTCAAAGAAGAGGTAGGATTTGAACCCATGTCTGATGACTCCAGGATCCGGGCCACTTCTGGATGGCTGCCTTGGCTCCACATCACACAGTTCTTCCTTGCAGCCTAGTGAGTTCTAAAAGGTATCTGAGCGACCACTGTGGAAAACAGTATGGAACTTCCTCAGAAAACTAAAAATGGACCTGCCCTTTGATCCAGCGATTCCACTGCTGGGTCTATATCCTAAGAATCCTGAAACACCCATCCAAAAGAACCTATGCACCCCAATGT
>CM052542.1:31076320-31257723 GCA_028533065.1 Trachops cirrhosus | reverse complement strand
AAAAAAAAAATAAAAAAATAAAAGGTATCTGAGGGTCAAGCCTGGCTCCTAGCCTCTCTGTTTGGGACTTGCATTTTAACAGGTGTTGTTATTTTGCATCCCTTTGTGGAGCATGGTACCCACCTTGGTTAGAACATGTCTCTAAAGTGACATCCACAGACTGGTAGGTGCAATAAATCAGTAACACACACACATTGTTTTATGCCATTTTTAATTAGGATATGCTCTTCTGGGAGCACAGTGTTCAGGGGAGTGGGCCCAGTGGGGAAGGTGGAGTTCCCAGTTAGCAGGCATGGGCAACAGAGCCCTAGTAACCCATCACAATGTATCTGGGAGGCTGGGATTATTATTTTCTTTACTTTGCAATTTGAGAATCTGAGGCTCATGGTGGTTGAGGAACTTCTCTGAGGTCACACAGCTTGTTAGAGGCAGAAGCCAGGCTTGAACACTGTTCTGCAGCTTTTAATTCCATGCCTTTTTCCTTTTCCATAAACAAGGGAAAGACAGAACCCTGTCCTTGAAAAGTTTATAGAGATGCAGTGGCTGGCTCACGGGCATAAAAGAACACCAAAAGAAAGAGGCTATAATCCTATGAACCCCATAAAATGATTCAGAGTAAAGGGAAATCAGAGGAGAACTGAGCCAGGGAGGGCAGAAGCAGTTAGGGAAGACTTTCTGGAGGGGGTGAGGCTTGGGTAGGTTAGCCATGGAGGTTGAGTACAGCTATGGCAGGCAGAGGCTGAGGAGTTATATTTCTTTTACCACTCAAAGCTCCATAGGAAGATCTTGCTCTGAACCATAAGGAGAAGACTTAAACCATGGAGAGAAAACTTAGGAGGTGCTAGTCTTGGACCCAGCCAGGATGGCTGGGAAAGGTTTCCATTGTCCTTCTTCTTCTAGCTTTGTCCAGAGGGCCTGTTTGGGAAGGAGTGGCAGAAGGAAGGGCATCAGTCATACATGGGCAGAAGGGAAGTAGAAGAGAGTCCTCAGGGCCTTCCAAATGGCCTGCCTCTCAGCATTGCCAAATGGCTCACAGGCCTCCCCATTCAGGCCAGACACCAGATCCTGCTGCTCCAGTGGCTCCAGATGTGGCTGGATATTACTCAGCTATCCCCTCTCCAATCCTGACCCTACCCCAACATGGGCGCGGGCCACTCTTCTGGGTACCCAGGAGGCCTGTCGGCTCCAGCAGCTGGTGCAGGATTAATAATTGAGGCTCTCTCCTGAGCCCTGCGTCCATCAGGGACTAGTCTTCCTGCTGCCTGCTATTATTGTTCTCTGATCAATTAGTGGGGAAGAAATGAGGTCAGAGAGAGCAGGTGTGGGCTTGGCTTTGTTTCCAGGGGAGGGTTAGGCTGGACTGGGGCTAGGGTGGGGTGGTAATAATGAGGAGACAGCTCTCTTAGGGCTCTAGGCCATGGGCAGTAGAGACGAGAGTGAACTGCAGCAAGTACAGGGTTTTTAGCTCAGAGGGTTTGGCCTCACTGTTGCCAAGAGATAAAAACAGCATTTGGAAAACATTTGTGCTCTGGGCTGTACAGGGCACTGGGATGGGCCCATTAGCCACTTAATGTCCTGGATAATGACCCACAGCTTCCGAGAATGTCAGCTGGAAACCCAGACTCTACCAATGCCGTGGAAACAGGCCAGCATCCTTGGCCTCATGTTTAAAGCCCTCCCCATCTAGCCAACCAACCTCACTCACTTCATCTGTAATCTTCCTCTAATGTGGTTCTATGCTCCAGCAGCCTGAGCATGTCCTGAGCTCTCTTATTTCCCTTTGCTTTGAGATGTTGCCCCTTTCTGCCCCACTCTGTTCCATCTCTGCCTGGTGAAATTCCCTTCATCCGTTGTGCACCATGCCATATGCCAGCTTCTTTATGAAGCTTTCTCTTATAGCCCACATCAGAAGTTGTCTCTTTCCTCTGACCTCTAAGGTGCTGACAACATTTTACCTTATACTGAGGAAATTTGAACTTGTTCTTATCTTCTTCCCCTGCCTGAGAGCACTGGAATCACAGAAGGCCAGGACTTGACAGCTCTGGACTGCTGGCCTTGCCTATACTTGACTTTTTCAGAAAACTGTAACTTGTCCACTGTGCTTTCTGGCACACAGTAGGTTCAAGCAACTGTTTATTAAATCATGTATATTTCATTATATAACTGTAAATGCCTACTGAATGTGCAACTTCTTTTACCATTGATAACTTTGTACTTGCTGTTCCCTTTGACTTAAGTACGCTTCCTTGCTTTTCTCTCTAGCAGGACTCAAGTTAATCTGTGCTCTCTCTGTATCTTTTATTCTTGTCTGTGATGGTGTGATTCACACTGCGCTATGAATAAGACAGCCTTTCTCCCCTCCAAAGATGTACAGTTGGCAAGCCAGCAAACAGCTATAGTGCAGTCTTCAAAACTAGGGATGACTCTAAGACTCCAGGTGATGGTGTTGTAAAACTCAAATAGTATAAAGAGGGTTAGTAATTAAAGGTTTATCTTCTCCAAAACCAGTGCTGCTGCTATGTTGCACAACTCCAGGGGACACCATTGCCACTAGGGTCTAGGTATATGGCTCCTCCTGGGCTTGCACTGTGCACAGGCTCTACAACCACGCCTGCAGCCCTGCTCCAACCCTTCACCTGCAGTCCCATTCCCCAGAGGGAACCACTGTTACATCTCTTCTGTGTCATTTCCGATGCAATATGCATATCAAGCATTTGTGTGTATCCTGTTTTACAGAAATGGAATTATGTAATACACAATCTTTTGCATCTTGCTTTCTTAATATATCTTGAAAGTGCCGGTAATTTCCTATCAGAACATCTGATTGACTCAAAATCCAATTTGGACAGCTATTACTAAATATCTCTCCAAAGACTGAGAGTTTTCTGAGATGAGTAAGAACTGGTGAGGAAAAGGCATGGGCCTAAGGAACAGCATGAGGGAGACATGGGGGCTTGAGAAAACACAACCCATTTGTGGGGACTGAGTCATGTTGACGCTGGAGTGCAACACAAACATCATTGCATGGTGAGTGATGAGGCTGGCCTCAGTGAGGCAGTGGCCAAATCACTCAGGATGCCGTGAGTTGGTCTAAATCATGGCAAACTATAGCTCAGTGGCCAACTGTGGCTCATTGTTTTTGTAAAATAGAGCTCTGCTGAAACATGCCACACCCATTTGTTTACTTATTGTCAATGGCTGCTTTCCCTATCATGGCAAAGGTGAGCAGTGGCAACAAAGTATATACAATCCACAGAGCCTAAAATATTAGTCATATTAGCCTGAGAACAGTGGCAGGCATTGGAGAGTTTCAAGGTAGAGAGGGACATGGTCAGCTTTGCATTTTGGAAAGATCACTATTGCTGTGCCGAGGGGTTCAGGGGGAGTTGCTGGAAGAGCAGGAAGGAGGCTGGTGCAGTGATCCAGGTGCGAGATGATGGGAATAAGGCAGAGGTACTAGGAATGGAGAGGGGAGGGTGGATTTGATGGTTGTTAAAGAATGGCTGGGTGCCTGAGTGGGAAAGGTCCACTTGAGAAGTCAAGGATATTTGGGAAGATGCTATGTTCTGGTGTTGACACATGAGACAGATGAATCAGGCACCCAAGAACTTCTGATTCTGTTCTGGCTGCTGGTGCCAGTGCTCAGGGTGTGGCTTTCCCTGACCCAGGGTCTCTGGTCTCTCTTGATTTGAGGGACCAACCTCCTTTGACCCTTAAAGTGGCATCAGCAAAAGGAGACCTACAGATGTCTTATGAGGCTGTGCTCAATTTTATCTTCCCTTACAACACTAATTCAACTTTGATTTTACATTTAACTACCCATCTGTTTGATTTTCTGCCCATTTAAAAGTTCAACATCAAGATGACTCAAATGATCCATGAAATGGTGGGGAACTTGGGCTGATGGGACAGACTAGGCTGCTAAAAATAATCTCCTGGTCATCTCCCACAAGAGAATACTTTCCTCTCTCTCTGAGCATGGAAGAGTATCCCATTCAAATCAGAAGGGTTAAGTATAAGGAGCAGATGAAGAGCTGGGAACAATGAATCACTAGAATTTAAAGGGTAGTGACAATTGAAATCAGCATTTCCAGGAGTCAGTGACATAGTCTCAGAAGCACTATTGTCTGAGTCATAAGGATTCTGTCCTAATGACAACACAACACAGACCAGTTGTCCAGATAAAAGCAAAATTAAAAAACAAACTTAGTTTAGAAGGACCGTGGTAGTAATTGTTATGACTTTTAGAACAGAGCAGTCTGGGACATCCTCTGGATACTTTAAGATTGACATAAACTACAGTGAAGCAGAGAAGGGAGAAGGAGAGAGAGGAGGCAGAGGAGAAGACAGAGAGAATGAAGAGCAGTGATTAAGAATAGAGATGGAAAGGAAGAAATTGAATATGTTCCCATGCATAGGAGCTGCTCGTGAGCTATTTACTGTGCCAGGAACTCCACACCCATGACTCATTTATGCCTCGTAATAACTCTGGAGTGTGGGTAGTATCATCATCACTTTCTGCACCAGGAAACTGAGGTTCAGGGAGGGTGAGTGACTTTTGCAAAATCTCCCAGAGAATAAATGATAGAAGTGGGGCTTGAATCCAGGACCATCTGACTCTTTCAACTGTGCTCTTTCTTCTGTGCTCTACAGGGCTGAGAGTAGGTAATGGGTAGACTGGGGCAGAAGGAAGAGAAGTCAGGAAGGCAACAGGGCTGGAGGAGGCTCACAAAATCCAAGTGCTTGCCAAGCCCAGCCACTCATGCCTGAGCAGCCGGCTGATTTTTCATAAAATAAAAGAAATCCCTGAATTGAGAAATATGTGTGTCTCCTAGATTGGATTGTGCAGTGAACAGTAGCCAGAGCGAGTAGTAATCCATCACAGCCTGGCATTGGCGGGCGGAACTGTCGTGAAGGTGACCTTGGGTGGAAAGCCAGGGTCCAACCTCTAGCTGCCTCCTGGGAGTCTGGGCATGGGGTGGAAGGGAATGGGGTGGCAAGTTTCCTCCCCCCTATTACTGAGCTGTTTTCCTCTGTTTTTTTTTCCCCCAGCATTTTACATGCTACACCAATGCTGATCGGGAAGCAGCTGGCCAGATCCCAGGAGCTGAAGATGGGGCTGAGCCTGGAGAGATGGATTGAGTAGACAAGCCCCAAAATCTTACACTGAGGCTCACCTCATCAACCCTTGTGAGCCCAGACCTAACTGTTTTCCTTTGTTGACTGAGGGTCCTGGCATGAGGCTAATCAGCATGAGATGGGCCCTGGAGGGCATCCTCTTACCCAGGAGAGGTCAGTGTTTAGGGATGTGGGTGCTGTAGTCAAACAGGCCTGAGTTCAAGTCCTGATGTGTTTACCTACTTACTATCTGTATGACTTGGGCAGGTTGCTTAACTTCTTAGTCTCAGTTTTCTCATCTGTAAATGGGGACTTTCAGTGTGCTTGGGAGAAAGAAATAAGATAATATAGGTAAAGCCATCAGTTAAATGCCTAATGCACAGTAAGTGTCTTGACAAAATGGTAGTTAATTATAATTATTTCTTTATTCCTCAGGGTCACCCTGACAGATGGAAATTATTTATTATATTTTGCAGAGCACTAGAGATGTGCCCCTCTGTGAATCTGTGGATTTAGAAAAGACAGAGGACAAAAGGCTTGTTTTCTGGAACCCATGTAAGCTTTGAAATCTTACGATCTTGTGCAATGTTGTTGGGCTTTCTGGCCTTCTAAAGTCTTGGCTACCATAAACTGAGTGCACCATGTTCCAGGCAATGCATTAAGCTCTTTGCAAGCATTAGCATCATTTAGGATATCACTAAGTGCTGTAACAAACAAGTCCATGAAAGCATAATAGAAACTTTTTTCATCTCCTGGTAAAGTGGTAAGTCAGAGGTCCAGGCTCCTTACAGACTGTAGGCCTGCCAAGTTCAACACATGGCTATCGAAGTGCTCTCATTTACACCCAGTGGCAGGGTGGGGAAAGAAATGGAGGTTTTCGTATGTCAGGTCAGAAACTGGCACATATTGCTTCTACATACATTCCATTGGCTAGCACTTAGTCATTTAGCTTCTCCTAACAACAGGAAGGTTTGGAAGTGTAGTCTAGTCATGTGCCCAGTCATGTGCCAAACTTGGGTTTGGTAAAGAGTTAGCCAGTCTTTATCACACATCATCATTCCATTTTATTCTTATAATGAGAAAGAGAGAGAAAGAGAGACAGAGTGTTTTTCTTCTTCCTTTGTTTTAGCCAGCACCTTACCATAAGTACCTTTTTCTTTTCAACCTTCCAACATCTACCTGGCCCTTTGACCTTGATACTCATAATTGATCCCCCTTTTCTTCCTTCCTTCCCCCATCTAAGTTCCCTCATTCTAACAATTTCCTATAAGGTGCAGGATATTAGCATAAGACTAGATGCATTTCTCAGGATTTCTCTGTAGTATATTGAATAGTGGATGATGAAGTTTATCTACAATAATAGGCAACACTTATTAGGTGCTGATGTTGTCCCTGAAATATTATAAGCATTTTACACATATTAACTCATTTAATCTTCACAACCATTTACAAGACAGGTTCTATTATGGATGAGAAAACTGAGACACAGGAAGGTTAAATAACTTGTCCTGGTCACCCAGTGGTGGGACCAGAAGTGGAATTCAGCCAGTCTGACTCCAGAATATGTGCTATGGACAATATAATTATTGAGCAGTATTATGGGTCAGGCTCAGCTCTAAGTGCTCCATGTGGATTAACTACAAACCTATGAGGAGGAAATAATTGTCATCATCTTCACTTTATGCATGAGGAACTCAAGACTCAGAGGAGTTAAGTGACCTGCCCAAGTTCACACAGCTAGTAAGTGACAGGACTGAATGAGACCAAAGCCTAAACTGTTAACCACTACACTCTAAGAATAATAAGGAGATGGGGTCATAACCATATTTTCATTTTCCACTGGACAGAGAGACTTATTTTACAGGAGGAGAGGGTGACTGATTAGTGTGTCATTTTAGGTTCCCTTGTGTATATTTAAGAGAGAAAGAGCAAGCACCGAGGGTATGAGGGGCCCTCCAATTTGCTGAATGTGACAAAGAATATTGAGTCCTTCTGAATCCTATTGGCATTCTTGTATCCAAGAGTCTAAATGGCCTTGCAGAAAACTTGGTGCATGTTAGCATCCAACATATCCATGTTCAAATCCCAGATTTGCCCTTGATCTTGAACAAGACTGAACCTCTGTGTCTCATTTTTTTATTTCTAAAGTGATAATAACAGTGTCTCTCTGCATTGTAGGTGTGTATGGTTAGTGTCCTTTACAAATCTTGGTACGCTGTAGGTGCTTAATAAATGGTTGCCCTTGTGTGCCAGCTGAGAGGTTGTGTGGCTGGCTTGTTATCACAAAGGAGAAGATGGACAGAAAGCAGAGGTGCTATCCTCAGGTGAGGTGCAGCACAGTCCTCCTCTAACGATAAGGAAACAGAGGCTGAGGACTGAGGGATTGCCTCTCCCAAGGTCACACAGCCAGTTAGTGACAGCAGCAGGACCCCTGACCCAAAAATCCTTCTATAGCTCAGCCTCAAACACCACTCAGCTTTTGGATTCCATACTTTGCACTCTTCTCTGATGGGTCAAAAGACAAAATAGGGCCCTCAAGAGCCACCCTGACCCATAGATTCCCTTGTTGAAAGATAAATAGCAACTAAACCTTCTGCAGTGACTTGGAGCTACTCCTCCCTTTCTTTTTTAAGGGGATTACAGTGAGGGACTCAGAAAGCCATGGCCTTGAAGCTATACTGTGGGGACCCACCAATAATCTTCCCCAATATTTGTTGGCTAAATGTGTGAGGATTCAATATCTCCCCTATCAAGTTTCCCATGTCTCTCAGATGCCTTTGAGATTCTCTCAAATGAGAAGCTGAACTAGTCCTGTTGACTGAGTCTGGCCTAATGTAGTTTTTCTCCAGAGACAGTGCTGCCCACTCATATCTCTCACCTTCCTTAGTCTCTATCTCATGGGCCGCTCCATGCCCTGGACTGGCCCTCATCCTCCCTGATCAGGCCCTGCAACCACCTCTACTTGGCCTCCCTGTCTCCCTACTGGTCCCCTTCAACTCATTCTCCACACTGGAGCCAGAGTGGATTTTCTTGCCATGGCACTCACCTGTCTAAAAAATGCTTTTGGTTTTTCTCTGTCAGCTGAATAAAACCCCAAACTGGTTGGCTGGGCCTATGATTCTCACTCTTCATAGTCTGAGCCCTGCCTGTCCCTCCTCCATCACCTCCCACATTCCCTGCTGGCCCTATGTTCTCAACATTCCCACACATTCCAGGTTCCAGGCCTCTGCCCTTCCTGTTCTCACAGCCTACTGTGCTGGTCTCCCCTCATCTGCCTGGCCAAAGTGCTGAGGCCTAACCAAAATGCATCCCCCTTTCTGAACAGCCCAGGGCCTCCTTTCCTGGACTCCTATCGTGCTCTGCATGCAGTTCTTTTACAGCACTTGTCTCATTGGGTGGTAACTGGTGTTTACCCCCTACCTGGCCCCTTAGTTTCCTACAGGGCTGTACACTCCTGGAGGACAAGGCCTTGGGTCTCCTTCATTGGTGTGTCCAAGTCTAATGGCTGGGCAGTACAAATAGACCCCTGCTGATTGCCAAAATATTGAAATATTTTTATACTTGTTTTCAACAACTGTTCTGCCCTTTCCTCCGGGACCATCAGACCTCCTAAGGTCCATCAAGTGAAGAGTTAATACTCGACACAGCAGGGGGCCCCTGATTGGTCAAGATGGTTGTTATATTTTTAATTTTACCCAGAGAAGCCTTTCATAGGGAATGGGCCTGCCCCAACCTTCTCTACCAGACAAACACCCCAGGTTCCTCCCAGGTCTTGACTTCCAGCTTATGAATAGCCTCAGTGGCTGTGGAGGCCTTGTTCTCTGGAGAGTAACAGAAGCTTTGTCTATAAGATGCCCAGATCTGAAAACATGGACAGCATGGCTCTCCCCTGGGGCTTTAACTTGTAGGCAGGGGCTAAAAACTTTAGATTTCAGGCCATAGGCTGCAGCTGGAAGGGCTGGATAGCTCTGCTCAGCTCTGGAACCCATACTGCGTGCCTAGCAACAGGGGAGCCCAGGGGCTCCAGAGCTGCATCAGGGTGGACCCTGCTGCTTGGTGTTCACAGCCTGGATGTGGGGACAGACAGGTAAACAGACAATGACACATGGGGTCATAACAATAGTATTTATTTGTTGATTGGATCAAATGAGTCAGTATATCAAATGAGTTTGTATAAAGTACCTTGCCCAGCGCCTGGTACAGAGTAGGTGTTTTCTGCTATTATGTATTATTATCATCTTTATTGTTGTTTTATCATCATCATCTCTTCTTTTGAGACTGGAAGCTCTTTGAGGACAATGGCTATGTGTAGTTCTTCCCTGCAGCCAGGACCGGCCTAGGGTAAGGCTCACAGTGTGAGCTCTGTAAGGGGAGTTTTTGGATAGAACCAATGAATGGAAGGACATGGAAGGGGTCAGGTCCTTGCTGGCCCCCCAGCTCCCCGGGGCCCATCGAGCTGGCTGGGGCCTGAGAGGCTAGGGCATGAAGCAGGCCCAAACTCAGCTATGGTGCAGAGCCTTGGGACCTGACAATCTATTTTTTTAAATATATTTTATTGATTATGCCATTACAGTTGTCCTATTATCCCCCCTTCATTCCCCTCTACCCTGAACACCCTCTTCCACCCACAATCCCCCCCTTTACTTCAGTCCATGTGTCATAAGTTCTTTGTTTCTACATTTCCCATACTATTCTTGCCCTCCCCGTCTATTTTCTATCTACCTTCATTGCTACTTATTCTTCATATAAATAAACAAGTCACTTGTCAGCACAGGGACTGGCATGAGTGCCTTAGAAGAAAAATGCCACCTCTGAAATAGACAAATATTTACCATCCTCCAGACGAAGTTGTCAGCCCTGCTAGAGGCCTCCAGGGCTTAGAATTAAAGTGAACATTAAGATTTTTTTTTTACCCTAATGGGAGTGTGTCAGTGTACTTCTTCATAACAAAGAATGTGAAATTGTCCATCCTTGAGCACCGAGGACGGCCCTTATCACAGCCCTTTGGGGCAGGGATTGTGATCACCATGCTACGGATAACTGAGTGAAGTGACTTGGTAGAGGCCACACAGCTGGTGGAGGTTGGGCTGGGAGTTGAGCCTGACACCTAGACCCAGGCTCTGGGCAGGAGTTTCCTTAGCTCAGTGGGAAAAGTGGAAGGCAGGAAGACAAACTCCTCTTCCCTGATGACCCTGGGGTCACTTTTGTTCCATGGTACAGACAAATGGGGCCCACGTGCAACTGGGCGCCTGAGCGAGGCGTCACGGGGGGATGGGGGAAATGATCTGAGTTACAATGCTGCAGGGCGTCAGAGCTGGGAGGGCCTCAGAGTCCTTGTACAGATGGAAACCAGGGTCTGGCCCAGCCCTAATACGTAATCTGCTGTTTGTACAGGAATCAAGTAATGTGCTCCCCATTTTACAACTGGAAAACTAAGGTTTGGAAGACTGGCAACTTGTCCAAGACTACATGGCTATGAAATGGCAGTCCCAGGGTTCCAAGGTAGAGCATCTCCAGATGGTATGGCAAAGCCCACTTTGCTTTTGAATTCATGATCTGGAGCTCCCCTCCCAACATTCTGAACCCCGGAGCTCCTTTTGTTTTCCCAATAAGACTCTTGCATTTCAACTTCATCTTACCTCACCTCAGATGAGCCTTCACCTCAGTGCTACATCCTGGGTTTAGACAGCCTTTATTTTCTCTTCAAGTTTGAGACTTTTACATGAGCATCAGTTCCCAAGTTCCCTTTACCATTTTCCCTCAGGTTTCTAGAGCCCCATTATAGAAAGACTCTGCTATCCCAGGATTCCAAGGTAGATATGCAGATTATGTTTCCATGGCAACACCCCCCAGCTACAAGTGGAAGTTGGCATAACTTAGAGGTGGAGCATACAGGCTTTATCCTTAGAGAAGAGTTGGTTTGAATCTAGATCTACCATTTCTTTGCCATATGACCTTAGACAAGTTATTAACCTCCCTGAGTTTCAGTCTCCTCTTGTGTAAAATGGAGACATAGTAACCTGTCTCACAACAATAAGAAATAACCTTCATAAAAGGGCAAGCTGAGTGCTCTCGGGGAGGCAGGAGGAAAAAGTGACTTTATGCCTTCTGTCAACACACAAATAGCTGTCTAGCCATGGCCTGGAACCCTCCCTCCAGAGCGGGGACATCCTATTTCATCTGTTTTGTCTCTCCGCTGTCTTTTCCCTTTAAACTATAAGATCTGTGTTGACTCCAAATCTATTATCTGATTCATTTTATCCTCACAATATGAGATGGGCTCAGAGAGGCAGAGTGAAGGGCACAGGGTCGCACAGCTAGGCAATGCCTGAGCAGGTCCTTGGACCTGGGTCTGGCTGAGCCAATGGTGCCTTTCTGATAAGTTGATTTGTTAGAGCCTGAGTGATGCTGGAACATTTTGATAGAACATTCTAAAGCTGCTGAATATTTCATTCAGCCAAATGTGGGTCCAACCTCAGCTTCTTTTTGCTAACAAATTCACAATTTGTCATAATTCAGAATTTGTGAGCTGGCCTGAAATTTACCTTTGCATTTTCCAGGAAAAGTCTTAGCAAAAGTAAATATTTCTGAAGAAAACAAATTTGCCATGCAGATATTTAATTGATACTAAATGTATTAACATGAAGTGCCCGTGGCAAAGAATCATATTCATTCATACAAGTGAGTTATTCTAAGGAGGGATTTGACGGACCACTTGTAGAGATTTGAGGCACAACCTATTTCCTTGCTTTCATCCTGTAATCCACACATTTCTTGTCAGGCTGTCTGAGCCCCTGCTCACAGTCAGCCACAATTCTGATTATTTCTTTTTCATGTGTTGTACAAGGGGTCGGCCTCCTGCCCCTGTCCAGCACTATCCCATTAATTGGGTTGAAGAGGAGGGCCAAATGGTGCAGGGGAAGAGTCCTGGAGTCCAGGCACAGATCCCCCAACTGCTCTGTGTGTTCTCAGACAAGTTATTTAACCTCTCTGGGTATTTAACTGGTGTTCCAGTGTCTCTTTAATTTGCCCACAACTTACTTTTATAGCCTCAGCTCCCACTTATAATCCACATATACCTCAAACCCTACAGTCAAACAGGCCCTACTTCCCATTCCAGGAACATGCCTCATGCTTTCTTGCTTCCTCCTTCGCCAAAATTTTCTTCCCTTTTTTGCCATTAAAATCCTATGCACCTTTCAAGACTCAGAGGAGAGGCTGTTTTCTCCATCAAGATTTCTTCTCAGCTGCTTGTGAGCTTCCCCATCATCTCTTTGGAGAATTTTAATCACATTCTATCTGGTGTTAGAGTTCTTGTAGACATGTCTGTTTACTATTTCTAGATTGTAAGCTCCCTGAAGGCAAAGCTAATATCTTCTATATCCTTCTAAATCCGTACTGTGGACTCAGGGTGTACGGTTATAAGTGGAGGAGCTGGAATTCATATTTGGTAGTTTTGACTACAAAGCCTCTGCATCCCTATGGAATAGATGAAAGAATCTCAATTTCCCTGGCTTTTCAATGCAGATAATATTCTGTGCTTTGTGTTACTTAGATGAATCATAAACTCTGAAATTCTGTCATTTTTTGGAGGTTATGGCATGGCTCTGGCTTTTTAGATGAACAGGCTAGAAACTCAGCAGGAATCCACTAGTAGATCTATATCAGGCTCTTCACCTTGGAGCTCAAGGCTGGATCTTGGAGACATCCAGGACTGAGACTGACCATCTCTCATGCCTGGGCTTTGGAGCTGAGTGGGGTTATGAGCTAGTTTCTAGTCAGGCTTCTTATACCTCAACACACACTTCCCCAATATTTTCAACTCAGTGTCTGTTCAAGAGACCTTGTCCGGTCTCTTTTATGCATCATGCATTGAGCTAGGCCTTGGGAATACAAAGATTAACCAGACACCATATTTGTATTTTAGGGGGAGACAGATATGTGAACAGAGAATGACAACCCAAGGAGACATATATTATGGTAGAGGGCAGCCCCGGGGTCTTGATGGCCCAGAACAGTAGCCCAGGGGATCTGAGAGATCACACTTCCTGCCTCTTGCTCTCTGTGGGCTATGGAGGATGTTAACTCACTATGAGATCTTGGACAGGTCACAATTGCTCTCTGGTCTTAGTTTTCCTTCTGCACATAGCAAGGCATCTGGACTCAGTGGTTCCCAGAAATCTTCTCCCACAATACGTACCTCCTGATAACTCTATGCTTATGCTGCTGGGTACCATGCCTGTCCTCATCTTCCCTTTCCATGTTTCTTAAGAGGACAGAAGCCTCCTCAGAAGTCCAAGCCCCACAAGGCAGATGTTCTAACATTGGGGAATTGACTCTGGGACGTCCAGTGAGGTCCAGGCCTTCTGTTGGTGTTCCAGTCAGTGTTGGACATGGCCAGGCCTGCTCTGGGCACATTGCCTGCTTCCTGCTATTTCATGGAGAGGCCACTCCCTGTGAACATCGTGCCAGGACCTGGAAGTGCAATAGTGAGCAAAAATAGATACAATTCCTAATCTCGTTGGAGTCCACAGATTAGTTGGGGAGCAAGTATTAATAAAATAGTCACAAATAAATGCATAATTGCATCATGACATAAATGCTTGAGAGCAAGAAGAATGGCCCTAAGAGAGCAACTATAATAAGGATTGAAAAATGACAATAGGTTTAGCTGTGTGAAGTCATTATTGAGAGTTGTTTTGTCAGAGTGGTGGGTTCAGGAGCCACATGGGAGTAGGCTGAGGAGCAAGTTGGAGGTAAGGAAGTGGAAGTGGTCAGTGTGAGCAGATGTAAGACGTGGTCACTTGATTCCTTTGAAATGGAAGGAACCTCAGACATCTTTCATGGCAAGCTCATTATAGAACAGTTACCAAAAAATTCATAGACACCATCTTTGTTATCCTTAGAACAATCCTGTGAGAGGAATGCCAAATTTTGTTTCCAGTTAACAGATGAGACAAATGAAGATCCAGAAAGGTTTTGCATCTTGAGCAGAGTATTCACAGCAGAGGCAGGACTGGAACTTAAGTCCCCAGGATTGCTGTCCTCCACTGCTCTGTAGACTGGCTGTTTAGAGGGTATCTGGATGGATGTGGATTGTTGTCACCATAATTGAGGTTTCTTCTCTAAAAATATATACTTTATTGATTATGCCATTACAGTTGTCCCAATATTTCCACCCTCATCCCTCTCCACCCAGTCATGCATAAAAGTTCTTTGGTTATTCCATTTCCTGTACTGTTCTTAACATCCCCATCTATTTTGTACCTGCCAATTATGCTTCTTAATCCCTGCATCTTTCCCCCCATTCTTCCCTTTCCCCTCTCAACTGGTAACCCTCCAAATGATTTCCATAATTATGATTCCGTTTCTGTTCTGCTTGTTTGCTTAGTTATATTCTTAGATTCAATTATTGATAGTTGTGAAATTTTTTTTGCCATTTTAGTGTTCATAGTTTCGATCTTCTTCTTTTTCTTAAATAAGTACCTTTAACATTTCATGTAATAATGGCTTGGTGATGATGAACTCCCTTAGTTTTACCTTGTCTGGGAGGCACTTTATCTGCCCTCCCATTCTAAATGACAGCTTTGCTGGATAGAGTAATCTTGGTTTTAGGTCCTTGCATTTCATCACCTTGAATACTTCTTGCCAGTCCCTTCTAGTCTGCAAAGTTTCTTTTGAGAAATCAGCTGACAGTCTTATGGGAACTCCTTTGTAGGTAACTCTCCTCTTTTCTCTTGCTGCTTTTGAGATTTTCTCTTTATCTTTAGCATTTGGCATTTTACTTATGATGTGTCTTGGTGTGGTCCTTTTTGGGTCCATCTTGTTGGTGACTCTCTGTGCTCCCTGGACTTATGTGTCTATTTCCTTCACCAAATTAGGAAAGTTTTCTTTCACTATTTTTTCAAATAGATTTCAAATTTCTTGCTCTTTCTCTTCTCCTTCTGGCACCCCTATGATTCAAATGTTGGTATGTTTGAAGTTGTCCCAGAGACTTCTTAGCCTATACTTGTTTTTTTAAATTTTTTTCTTCTTGCTGTTCTGATTGAATGTTTTTTCCTTCCTTATGTTTCAAATTATTAATTTGATTCTCAGCTTCCTCCCCTTCACTGTTCATTCCTATAAACTTGTCTTTATTTCACTTAATGTAACCTTTATTTCTGCCTCGGTCTTTTTTTATGCTGTTAAAGTACCCAATGAGTTTCTTGAGCAAACCAGTGTTTTGAACTCTGCATCTGATAGATTGCTTATTTCCAATTTGTTTGGTTCTTTTTCTGCACTTTTTTTCTGTTCTTTCATTTGGGCCATATTTCTTTTTCTCCTCAAAGTGGCAGCCTCCCTGTATTTGTTTCTGTGTATTAGGTAGAGCTGCTTTGACTCCCTGTCTTAGTAGAGTGGCTTATTAAAGAAAAGCACACCTATAAGCTGGATGGGGCTGAGCCTTGGGTAATAACCAGGTCAGGGCAACCTGTGTGAAACTGATTGATGGAGTCTCTGATAAGGTGTCACCAGTCTGTGGCTGTGTGTGAGGGAGGGCTCAGAAAGGGGGCAATGCTGCTGCCTGGCCTCTAGAGTTTTGTCTTGGAGGAAGCTGTCCCCTAGCATTCACCCTGATGCCAGACCCTTTCATTTCTCTCTGTAGGCCACTGATGCCCTTCCAGCTGCAGTCCCAGTGCTGAAGCCTACAGAGAGTGACTCTACATAAGTGCTAAGTTCATTGTGGACCCTTTAAGAGGAAACTCTTGAGAATCCCAGTTTTTGTCACTTCTTCAACTTCCACTAGTTTTTGCAGTCAGAAGTTATGGGGACTTATCTTCCTGGCACTGGAATCCTGGGCTGGGTGTTCTGGTGTGGGCCTGGGATCCCTTGCTCCTGAGGTATCTCTCCCAATATTGTCCACCATGTGTGGGTGTGGGACCACCTGTTTCACGTCTCTGGGTCTCTGTGCCTCTCCACACATCTCCATGTCTCTACCCCTCCTGTCTGCATGAATGTGACCTCTTTGATTCCTTGGTTGTTGGACTTCCATATAGCTCAATTTTCTGATGATTCTAGGTGATATTTGTTTAGCAGTCTTGTAATTTTTGATGTGGTTGCGTGAGGAGGAAAGTTGTGTTTACTTATGCCTTCATCTTGACCAGAAGTCCTGAGGTTTCTTTGTTACTTCTTTCCTTAAGGTTTGAAGATTCAGTACCATGGCCAGCACCCAGACAGCCTTCCATAAACAATTAAATAAGCCTAGAACCTTAGCCAATGGCATCAGCACTGCTGTTGTAAAATTGGTTTTCTCAACAAACATCAATTAAGTATCAGGTGCTGTGAGAGGTGACGAGGATACAGAACTGGAAAACTCCCCTTGGAGAGCCCACTGTCCAGGCTGGAGAAGACATGACACAGATAATACAGTAAGTGTGAGATGTGCACAGGGGTCATGAGGTCAGAGAAGTCTTCCTGGCGGAAGCTCAGCCTGAGCTGAATCTTGAAGGAGCTACTGAGGGGTTTTATGCAGGGGCATAACAAAGTCACTTGTGTTTTCAAAAGATTCTTCTAGGTGCAATGTGAGAATAGAGAAGAGGGTGAGAGGATGACTCAGGAGACAGAGTAAGAGGTAGTCTCTTTAAGCACATCCTAAAAGGTAGAGCCAGTTTTTTCTTTTCTTTTTTTATCTCGCTTGCAAGAGGAGATGGAAACATTCTAGGTTTTGTATGTTTTTCTTTTGGGATGGAAATTTTCATCACCTTGACTGCCTGTGAGGCTGACACTGTGAGAGAACTGTGTTGCTGGTGGACAAGAGGGAATTGAAATTTGGAGAAAGAAAGAGGAAGGGAGGGAGGAGAATTTGACTTGTTGAATAGTCACTGTGCACCAGCACCATGTGAGGTGCTTTTTGCATGTTCTTATTTAATTCTCCAAACAACCTGTGAAGGAATGAGGTCCTGAGTTTTCATAAAGAGAAACTGAGGCTCAGAGAGATTAATTAACTGTGGCCTATGGCCACACAAAATAAAACGAAGAGCCAAGGACTTGAACCCAGGTTGGCAAAGCCCCAAATTCCTCCCATTCCCTCTTCATGCACATACCGTTTTAGTGGGGAAGGCTGTGGACACCTAGCTGACAGAGAGCAGAATGTTGGCTCCTGGGCACCCATGCCTGCAGCCTCCTGTTCATACATAAAGAAATAATAACATGAAGCATTCTTTTCTCACCTCCTAAATCTAAGAGCTCTGGAAGGCCACCAATGAACCCAGGATCTGGGTGGTTTTGGCTTGCTCCTTACCACTCCATAATACTCCGTCTTGCAGAAAAGACTGCTTCTGTGTTCAGGGATGAGAAGATGAGGGGTTTCATACTGGTGTCAGTTACCTGGTTTGACACCTTGAAGTGCCCTTGGCCCCCACATTTTGGAGGCTGCACCATTCTCTCTGGGCCTTTTGTGGTGGCTGTGGTGGTGTCTGCCGCAGAGCCTGAGGAAGCTTTATGGAGATGGTCACACTCCGGTGCCCAGCCTACTTGTTGGAACTTTCCAGAAATATTGCACTGCAGACATTTTCCACGCCGTTATGCTAATGGAATCAGGAAAAATCAATTGTCCTTAAGGAACAGGGGAATGAGACGTGCTGTAAATGCCACAGGATGAGTGATTGGTTGATTGCTTGCCGGCGATCGGAGCGCAGTCTCATCTCTACATTATTCTGATGAATTTTTATGGCATGCCTCCTCTCTTGCTTGCTCCCTCCCTACCCCACCCCCCTAGCTGGGGAAGAAGGTTTATGGCTTGCAGCTTCTCAGTTGATTGAATGCAGCTGGCATTGTTGCAGCAGAGGACAAATAGGTACATTTGCTTTACAGGCTGAGAAAAGTGGGTTTGGAGAAATTGCACCACCACGTCCCTCTGTAACAAAGGCGCCCTTAAAAATGCAGATATGTTTTATAAAATGACTTTACTCTCCTTCTTGGCTGTCCCTAATCTTCCTATCAGAAAAAAAGGGGGAAAAAAAGGTTGAGGGAAAGGAAAGAAATACACGGCTTGCAATTCTGTGGAAATCTGATTTTTCATTCTTATCACAAAGGAAGCTAACGAAGGCACTTCATTAGTATTCATTTTAGGCCGATGTGATTTTCTCCTCTTTGCTAACATAAAAATAAATAAATAAACAGTCGAACCATGTCTGGGAAACTGCCGATGAGGCGGCTTGGAGCAGAGGTCAGCATTTTCTGAAATGAGTGTGCAACGCATTCAGCAAGGTGGCCAAATAAAAAAAAAAAGATCCGGCTCAAATAAGGGCCATTTGGGGCAGGGCAGAAATGAGATTTAGGTGGAGACAGGTCCCTTGGGTTTCAAAGCTGGTGTCCAGGTCGGCCATGGCAGTTTATAGACGGGAGGAGCTGTGGCTATTGTTTTCCACAGGGAGTCTGCTGAGGTTCTGGCTGCTGCTCCTAAGGCAGGGGCTATTTCACATCTGGTCTAGGGAAGAACTCCTGTTATGGCTTCTTTCCTCTTTCTTCCTCAAAGGCAGCTAATGCCTGCTGAGGGTCAGGGGATCATAATGAATGAAAGTATGGAGGTATTTGTCTGGGAAGGGGAGATTTGGGGACATAGCTATTGCCTTCATCCCTCCAAAGGGGTATAGTGGGCAGAGGAGCAGGCTTATTGCATTGGACACCTGAAGGCTAAAGTAGGATCTGTGGTAGAAGTGACAGAGAGGCAGAGACAGCCACCAGATTTGAGATAAAATTTCAGATCGAGCATTTTCTGGTTATATCCATAGGCACATGATTAATGTTCCTTAGGGTCAGCATCTACATCTGTAAATTAGAATAAAACCCAATCTCTATTATTTTCAAACTATTGTCAGGTATAGCAATATTCAATGCTGGGAAGTAGGTATCAGTGGTCCCTTTGTAGAGAAGGGAAAACCCAGATTCAGAGCGTGGTAAGTCACACAAGCTCTGGGAAGTGGGCCTCTAGTCTCTGAGGCCAAAGCTCTGTTCCTTCTGCAGCCAAAGGCCTTCTTGTTCAGCTGCTTCTCAGGCTGCTGTGAGGAGGAGGTGAGATTCATGAGCAGAAAGCTCTTTGTTCTTGGATAAAAATTCTTACCCAGCTTGCCTCAAATACCAAGTCATTTGACGTTTTTCCCCTCCCTCGTGGGTTGTGCACTCCCAGAGGGCAGTATCCCTTTATACCTTCTGTGCTTAAATCAGACGTTTCTTCGGCAATTCCTGACTTGCCTTAACATGCCACGTCCTTTGATACTTCTTGCCCCAGCCTGGGCTATTGCCTTTTCATGGAACTTTCTCCTCTGCTGTTTTCATTTGGCCAGTCTCTCCCGTCTATCAACTGGAATGCCACCACTTCTGGGAAACCTTCCTGGGGACCCCCACAGGTCTCTATTCTCTCTGTGCTCTTGTTGAGTCACTGTGCAATTGTTTGCAGAACTATGATAAAAAATGCAGTGGGAATTAAAGTCAGGTTGACCTGAATTCAAATTCTGCCACTGATGTGTAATCATGAGTGAGTTACCTAAACTCCCCGAGCCTCACTTACTTCATTGGTCAATGTGAACAGCAATGGTACCTATCTAAAAAGTCTGTTTGAAGGAGTCAGTGAGAACTATTTGCAAAGTGCTTGGCTCAGTGCATGGCACATAGGCAGCATTAAGCAATTGAAAATGAATAAAAGAATAACATTTCTTTCCAATTGGCTAGAAATCTTGATAGAGAGCACTAAAGACATGATGCCCACACCCCTCTCCATTTTCCCTTAGTCTTGGTCCTCCCTGCATGTCCTATGAATAATAACTACATAATGTGCCAGGCAATTAGTGGCAGGCCCAGGATAGAACTCGGAGCCCTAGTCTAGGGGTTTTTCATTGTCCCCCATCCTAATCGGGACTGGTAGCTTGTGAAGGGCAGGGTCCCCATCTCTCTCAACTGTCTCCCCCACTGCTGTGCCTCCCACAGGTCAGGCCCCACTGTGGGTGGTCTATAAAGTGTTGTGACAGGAGGTTCATGGGCTCATTGGCAGGGAGATCTGGAGCCCAGTTCAACCCCTGCCTGCCAGGGTGACCCTAGGGCCAACAGTTTTCTCATCCATCATTGGGGATGATAATACTTCCTGCCAGACCTACTGCACTGGGCTATTGTTAAAGAGAGAGAAGGGGAGGAGGAGGAGGCGGGTGCTTCGCCAACTCTTATGCACCTAGCCATTGAAAATGATTGCTGCTTTTGCTGTTGTTGTTATTGCCTCTCAAAAGGAAAAAAGTCAGGGTCCTGAAGCCGGTCTCCGCAGAGGAGATGGCTCTGCCCTTGAAAGCCACTCTCTCAGCCTGGCGTTTCCTGTGGGTAATTTGAAACTGGGGCTCAGAGAACTGAACTCCAGTTAATGGTTTTCAATAAAGAATTAAGTGCTGCTCGTCAGGCTGGCGCTGGGGCCCTGGCTTCCTGGAATGGGGGGAGTAGAAAGCTTTGGGGGGCCAGTTGTGTGCATTTAGGATGCGTTTGCATTTTCTGGTCAGTTAGGCAGCCTGATGAAAAAGGGATAAGATCAGGACACAGCAGCCAGAGGGCAGAGTGGTGGGCAGGGGGGTGGGGGAGTGGGTAGAAAGACCCAGACCATGGACTGTGCAGGCTGCAGGGAGGGAGTAATGGTCACCTCATTGGAGCTAGATCAGCTGTTTCCATAATAAAAAAGCCCACCTGTTGGGCACCTGGCTACTGCCCCCTCCTCTTGGGGTAGCCCCTGTGGGAAGGAATGCTGAAGCTTTTGCTGCAAGTGCTGCCTCTCACATCAGATATCACTTTCATAACACCCACAGCTCTTGCTATAGGCTTTCTGCATACAAAAAACTCCTTCAAACATCATCTACAACCCTAAGGGGTTGTTGTTATTTTCATCACTTCTGTTTTGCAGAGAGAAAACTGATTTACAGAGATGTTGAGTAACTTGCTCCAGATCACCCAGCTTATGAGTGGCAGATCTGGGTTTTAAAACCATGTAGTCTGGCACCAACAATTATGCTGTGTCACCTCTTTGCTGTATGTGTAGTGTAACTACTGTACTCTAATAAGGTCTCTCCAGTCCATGAGTTCATCAGGGGGAGGGTCATTGGCTCCATCTCACAGATAAGGAGGCTGAGGGTCAGGAAGGTGTGTCTGGGCAAGGGTGACTCAAGAGAGGGAGAGGTAAACAAGGCATCCAGACATGGGGTGTGAAGTAGAAAGTCCCCATAAAAAAGGAGTGGGGTAACAAAAGCCTTAAAATATTCATATTTTCTGACCTCGTACTTCTGTTTCTGGGAGTCTGGCCTATGAAAATATTCCCCCTAAAAATCATTCTAAATAATATCAAATCATTGTAAGAAATTTAAATACCCAACCATGGGAAATAGTTAAAGTGTGGTGCTTATACCTTATTTAACACTCTAAAGCTATAAAAATAATTATTTTAAAGGCAACATAGTACTGGAAAATGCTTATGATACAATATTAAATAAGGAAAAAGTAAGACAAAATTTTCTGAATAAGAAAGTCTCAAGTATGTACCAAGCACATAGAAGCTATCCAAAAAAAAAAAAGCTTCTGTGTTAGAATGATTAAATTGTAAGCACTTTTCCTCTATTTTTCCAACTTTCTACCATGGATTGCTTTAATTATAGGCAAATTGATGGATTTGGTCCAAGGTATCATTGGATGACCTAAAAAAGGTTTCATCCTTGCCATGTGCCTCAGTTTCCTAATCAGTAAAATGTGAATAAAACCCCCTTCTCTTCAGGATTGCAGCATTTAATGAGATAATACAAATACTGTACCTAGCACAGTGCCTGTGTGTAGTCGGTGGCAAAGTGATGTCAATCACTCCGGGAGGTCTCTTCCATTCCTCACATGTTGTCTTCTGACTCATTGATGACTATACAGTGACGGTGGGACAGCCAGGTGCAAACCTGGATGCCAGAGATGAGGGCTCCTCAGAGTCAGGTACAGACATGTCATGTCGCCACCACCCGACACCAGCCGAAAGAATAAAGGCAAAACCCTCCATGAAGGGTCAGCGGGACCCCAAGCCCTAAGGCAGCCCCTGAGACTTACTGTGCCTCAGGACTTCTCTAAGCAACACATGCAAGTAAGCCCGCCTTCTGGAGAGCATCTCCCCTGGACTCCTGATGGGGTGTAGAGACTTGTGTGGTTCTGAGGCTGCCTGCCAGGGCCCCACGGGTTTATCAGTTCCCTCATCCATTTGTTCATTCATTACCCATATATTTATCCACTCACTGAGTCACGTAGAGAGTCAGCTACTGTAGATCCTTATTGAGTGTTGCCTTAATGTTTACTGGGTGTGGGGGCCCAGGTGTCTGCACCGGAGGCTTTCACTAACCTTAGTGTATCAAATCCTTTTAGCTTATTGAATATCTGTTCTGCAGATGAGGTTCACTTAACAGAGCCTGGCAATTTTGAAAAGCAAGACATGAGTGTCTCCTCCCATAGACAGTCAGCTGGTCCCCTCGCCCTGCCAATTCTGTCTCCTTAGTGCCTTTTGGCTGTAATCCTTCTGCTCCAGCCCTCAGCTTCAGCTATTCTCTCTCTGCCAGAGTCATTTTATAAAACCCAAACCTGGCCTAGGAGAGTGTTCCAACTCTTCCACCTGGCAAAACTGACTTCTAGTGGTCTGATCCCCTACCATGTACCTCAACACGCAACTACTGCCTGCTTCCCACTCCTCCTCAATGCCCCTTTGTGACTTTATGTGCTCTTCCTGCTTCCTAGGATCCCTTTACCTGAATGGCAGACTTTTACCCACCCCCTAAAACCTAGCTCCATTTCCCTCTCTTCTTTGCTCCCATACAAGATTGCTGCTCCCTCTCTGTGCTCACCTCCCACTGAGCTGCAATCTTTCCCTTTGGCTCCCTTCCCCCCAGGAATGTGCATCTCTCAAGGGCAGGGACCATGTCTTTTTATGTCCGTGTCCCTGGAGCTTAGCTCAGAGCTTGGCACAGGCAGGAGGCCGAGTGAGTGTTTGTTGAGTGAATTATGGATGACAGTGTGATCTCAGGGTCTCTACCAAGGAGGAACAACAGGGCCCCCTTGACCTCTTGGGAATGGGAAGTGTTCTCAGCTGAATTCTCCTGGCAGACACTTTTCAGCATCACCAGCTGCCTACTCCCTAGAGGCCCTGTCTCTGCTCAGCTCCTCTATGAGTGTAAGAACATTTGGCCATAAACCGACTGAGCTTTGGGACTGCAGCCTCCACGACCTAGGGAGCTCACTCTGACAAAGCCTCCGCCTAGACAGCTGGGCATGCAGGGAGCCCTAACGTCTGGCCCTAACACTCTCAGCCCCATGCCAAGCCTTTCTGCACCCTCCTGAAGCCTTCTAGTGATTTATCTTTTCTTTATGGTTCCTTCTGCCTGGAATATTCTTCACCTGCCCCACCCCCTCCATCTTTGCCCAGTGAATTCCTGATGGTTCTTTTGCTTGGGTCAGGTGTCACCTATCTTCTGGGCCAGGGGACTGCCCCCCGACACCTGCAGCCTCTGTGGTGCCTCCATGATTGCACTGTTCACACGGTGTTGTCATTATCTGTTTACTTTCCCAACAGGCCTGGGGGCTCCCTGAGGGCTGGGACTTCATCTAATTCACTATGGAGTCCCTAGTGCCTGGGTCGATAGGTGCTGAATGGCTGTGTGGGTATGTTGTGCTAGGACCCTTCCTGGTTGTTCTGAGCCAAACCACAGTTCACATAAGATGTAAGGGTGAGGTTACAGTTTATAAGAAGACACACCCAACTCTCAGGCTCACAGGGTAAATAAGACACACTGTTGGTGTAGAAAGCTGAGAACACCCCCTCCCCCAGTGCAGCCAGGACTTGGAGAGAGACCTGGGCTTCAGGACCAACCCTGCTATACACCGGCTCTGAGCTCTCTCCTCCCCCGGTCAAACATGGTTCCTGATCTCTAAAACGAGAATCACAATGCTCATTCGGCATACCCTACAGAGTCACTGTGAGGATCGAGTGCAACAATGCCTCTGATGCTACTGCACAAACTGTGAAGTGCTGGGCCTTTTACTCTCAAGGGGGAGCTCAGTGCTGGAACGTGGCAATGCCCACTAGAGGGAGTGGCAGAGCAGGCCAAGCCCTCCTGGTTAGGGCCAAGTGGACAGGAGGTGCCTGCGCTGAGCTAGAAACCGAGTTGGCCAGAAAGAGGGGACACACAGTCCAAGACACATCATAGTCAGGCTCCAGGCTGCCCTTTCTGCAGCATTTCTCTCCAGATTCAAATGACATGCGGGTTATGTTTGAAGTGCTAGTAAAAAAAAATCAGAAAAGCTCCCCTACCCCCAACCCGATGGCACAAGGAGCAGCCCTAACTTTCTGTCTTACTAATGGGGGTGGCTATGGGCAGGGTGAAAATACAGGACCTCGGGATCTTTCCTTTGAGTACTGTTTCCCTGTTAGCTCAGGAGCCTGGATTCTAGGGCTCTGAGGCCATTGTCTGGCTGGTATGGGGCATACGTACTGGCTTCTGGAATGCCAGCTTAGTGGGACAGGGCTGAGGTCTGTGAATACCTTCCTCCACGGATGCCCGAAACCTGCAGGCTCACAGCCTCTTTGCTGGGGGCGGGGGTGGGACCAGACAAGGAGGCCAGCTGGAGGAGAGCTCTGTAACCCAATTTGCTGTGCAGAGAAGCCAGTCTGTCTGGAAAGAGCTAATTGGAAAGCTGCTTCCTCTAAACTTGGACCCAGGAGGGCGCTGGGCCTGGCTGGGTGGGGGCCCTTGGCTAGGCCCACATCACTTAGTGCTTTGTGGGCGCTGCTCCCAGCGGGAGAGAGAGCACTTAGCACTGGTAATTGGCCAGGCAGGCTCATCATTAATTCATGCCAAATTGTCTTTCTTCTTTTGAGAGAAAGACAGAGAGAGAGAGAGAGAGAAGGGTGGGAGTAGATGGGAATAAATGAGTTTTTGAAGGAGTCTGTTTTAGGGCTTGGCAGCTTCGATTTGGGACAAAACAGATCAAGGATTCATTTGCTAAGGTGCTGACCTGAGCAAGTTACCTTCCTACGGGAGGTCTCAGTTTCCTGATCTGCGGTGGAGATAATAACCGATCTATCAACCTCAGAGTGGTTTGAGAATTGAATCCAAATATGAGAGAGGAGTGCTCTTCAGATGATTCAACAGGCCCCTTGAGGCAAGGGACCATTTGCATTTCATGTAATTCTTGATATAGAGTGGGGCTGGTTTATGTTTATCATCTTTTAAATGAACAATATTTTTTAATGACTCCATTTGATCTCTTTTGTTGACTTATTAACTCTGGTGTATTATTTTAGTGGTTGCTTTAGGGTTTCTAACATACATCTTTAACATCCTGGTCTATCTTCAAGTGATACTGTAACACTTCACATAGAGTTTACATTAGTATGCTTCCATTTTCCCCCCTGGACGTTTGTGCTGACTTTGTCACACATTGTACTTGCAAGCTCCACAATGCATTGCTATTATTTTTGTTTTGAAAACTTTGTATTGTGCTAACATGCACACCACATAAAGTTAAACACCTTAACCATATTTAGCTGTACAGTGCAGTGGTGTTACTCACATTTCTAAGGCTGTGCAGCCATCACCGCCATCCCTCTCTCCATAACTTTATCTTGTAGAACTGACACTCTATACCCATTAATATCAATAATCTTTTAGAAACATTTAAACAATAATTTAGAAAGCTTATACATTTATCTATGTAGTTGTCATTTCTGGTATTTTTTAAATTTTATTGTGAAGATTTGTATTTCCAGCTGGTTTCATTTCTCTTCTGACTGAAGTACTTTCCATAACATTTCTGACAGGGCTGTTCTGCTGGTGGTGAATTCTTTCAGCTTTTGTATGTCTGAAAAAAATTTATTTTGCTTTCTCCTTGGAAAGATCATTTTCACTAGGTATAGAATTTGCTTTCTCATTGAAAAGATTACTTTCACTAGGTATAGAATTCTGGGTTGACAGCTTTCTTTCTGTACTTTAAACGTGCTGCTCCACTATCTTTTGTTATACATTGTTTTTCACTTTATTTTAATTCCTCTTTATATAACTTTTTTCTTTATGACTGCCCTTAAAATTTTCTTTTATTACTAGTTTTGATAAATCTGATTGTGATGTCTTGTGTTTTTTCTTCACTTTTCTATGTTTGGGGCTCATTGAGCTTCATAGGTCTGTGAATTTATAGTTTTCATTACGTTTGGAAAAAGTTTCAACCATTATTTCTTCAAATAATTTTTCTGTTCCCCTCCTCCTTCATGGACCCTAATTATATATGTATTAGGTTGCTTGACATTGTCCCATAGGTCACTGATAATCTTCTCAATTTAAAATTTCTTTATTTTTCTGTTTTATTTTAAATAGTTTCCATGTCTATTTATTCAAGCTCACTAATTTTTTTTTTGCAGGGTAATCTGCCTTTAATTCAATCCAATCCAATGTAGTTTTCACCTCAAATATTGTAATTTTCACTTCTGGAAGTATATTTGGTGTCTTTTTATATCTTCCATGACTGTATTTAAATTTTTGAACCCAGGGAATATAATCATAATGTCTGTTTAATGTCCTTGTTTCCTAATTCTAATGTGTGTGTCAATTCTGGGTCAGTTCTGATTGATGTTTCTCCTCAGTATAAGTCATATTTCTCTGTTTCTTTGCATGCCTGGTAATCTTTGATTGGATTCCAGACACTATAAATTTTACTTTGGGGGCTGGATATATTTTGCACTTCTTTAAGTATTCTTAAGCATCATTCTGATGTACTGTTAAGTTACATGGAAACAGTCGATCCTTTTGGGTTTTGATTTTAGGATATTTTTTTAGGCTAGACCAGAGGAGCTTCTAGTGTAGAGCTAATTGTTCCACATCATTGAGGCAAAGCCTTTCTGAATGCTCTATCCAATGCCCTGTGAATTACGAGTTGATTTTTTCAGGTTAGCTGGTGGAAACAGGCACTACTTCTGATCCCGTGTGAGTGCTGGGCACTTGTGGTCCCTCTGCTCAAGCCTTTTGTAATTTCCTCACACACATGCACTCAAGACTTAAGGGGGAACCATCCACAGATCTCTGGGTTTCTCTCTTTCTCTCTCTCTCTCTCTCTCTCTCTCTCTCTCTCTCTCTCATACTCTGTCTGGTGAAGTCTCATTGCTTTGCTCCCCCTGGACTGTCAGCTCTGAGTCCTCAACTCAGAGAGTCCACCAGATTCCTCTTGGGTTCTCCCCCCGCCATGTTGAGGCTTAGAAACTTTATCAAGGCAGTAAGCTGGGGAAAATGTAGGGTCCACTTTGCTTGTGTCTTATTTCTCAAGGGATATTATCTTTTGTTGACTGATGCCCATTGTCTTGAAAACCATTGTTTCATATATTTTGTCTGTTCTTTTTGTTGTTGTTTCAGATGGTAAGGTAAAGCCTATTCCTGTCACTTCATTTTGCCTTCAAGTGAAAGTTCCCAGGGAGGCAGGAAATGGAGAACTTTTAAAGAAAATGTGCTCCTAATTCCAAGCCTTGATAGTATGAGATTTCCAAGGCAGTCTACAGCAGGGTTTGGGAGACAGACTAGAGTACAGTAACAAAAAGGCCAAGATTCCAAGTCCTGAAATCTGATTCTTCTGCTCCTCATAATCTTTAAGGTAAAGTCCAGAATTCATATCATATTGTTCAAGATCCTTCCCCATGCAGGCACCTCCAGAAAGGCTCCTCTGAGAAGAGGAAGGAGCCCAGGAAAGAAAAGTGTCAATAAGTGAAAGTTAAAAACTGTGCAGAATTTCATTTAATCTGAGGGGAAGAGAGTCTAACTTATTAACTAGAGATGAGAGTCTAACTCATCTCACCCAGTGAAATCAAGTCTTGGTACAAGCACTTTTTGTATATTATTTAATTTAACTTAATGGTTTTAGTTGATTTGGAGATGCTCACTGAACCCTGATCCAAGCCACAAACCTGTGCCCTGTTCTCAGACAGCAATACCCATGTTCAGATGCTGAGTTCTAACTGTGGTTTCAGATTAAGCTCTGATGCCATGGTCATTAGGTCACATGAGTCAGAGTAGAGCTCATTCAGTGCATCTTAGTCTCACTATGGTAAATGCCCTAAAATGTTTTGTGACTAACAAATTGGGCATCCTTTTCTTTCTCTTAGTCTTTTTAAAAGCTAAGAGTCTCAATGGTCTCAACACTGAGAACTGTACCTATGTTCTGAGATGGAATTGGGTAGGTGAACAACATTCCCCCCAAAACTTTGTAACTGGCTCTGACCTGTACGAGGATGACAGTGACCTTTCAGTTCTCTTGGATCCCACTGTGACTTTGGATCTGGAAGGGACAAGGAACACCCATGAGGAGTCATTCTGCCTAAACCCTTATATATGAAATGCAATCATAACACTCTGTTTATGTTATATTGTTGTTTGTCTATAATTTGGTAATTAATTTAATCATTTAACAATTGTTTTAGTGTCCACTGACTATGTGCTAGGTGCTTTTCTAGTTTCTGGGAAGAAATTGGTGGATAAACAATAATCCCTGCCCTCATGAGGTTTATATTCTAGTGCTGACGGGGAGACAGTAAATAATAATGAGAACAAATGAATAAGCCATACAGTATATTAGTACATAATAAGTGATACTGCTTATAAAACACATCATCACAATGCCTGATGCATAGTAGGTACCCAAGAACCCTTTCTGAGAAAGCCAGTGTGGCTTCCATATTAGGAAGCCAATGGGAGCCAGGCCAAAGCACCTGAGAAGTGACTATCTGTATTAGGCAAAAACACAGGTAGAGGTTGGAGATGGGGAACATCCTAGGAGACTGGCTAAGGTGTCATCCCTAACAAACCAATGTAGGGTCTATACAGAGAAAATACAGCAGGCTTTCAGGGCTGGCTAATGGAAGTGGTGTCAGTACCACGGACAGCTCCAAGGGAGGCCAACATCTGAAGAGACCTCTTGAAACATAGGAGGGGCCTAGCTACTGACCAGCTAATTTGCCTGGCCAACTCAAACCCAAGCCAGAGTAATTGTTCTAAATTCAGGACAGGCTGCTATCCGAAGCTGAGTCTCAGAATTGAAAGCTAGTCTACCCTTGCCTTACACACCTTGCTGTTAGAGCAGTTGGCAGAATCTTGCAGCAATAAAATCTCTGGAATTGTTATTTAAAGACTTGGGTATGAATTCTAGATCAACCAAAAACTATCTGCATGGCTTTTGATGGGTTAGTTAGTTTTTCATCTATAAAGTGAGGTTAATGGTATGTTAGTGGTGTTGTAAGAACTGTGCAGTGCCTGGAACATAGAAGCTAGTGCTTGGAACACTTTGGACGTTGAATGAAATATCTTGTAATGTTAGGGCCTCTCTGGAGGTGACACTTAGGATCTGAGGGGTGAATAAGGGGGAGAGGATATTCTAGGCAGAAAAGATAGCTGGAGCAAATGTAGAGAGGCATGAAACTGAATGGTTTGGCTGGAAATGGAGAGTAGTTTAACAAGATTGAAGGTATTCAGCTGCCACTTTTATTCTGAGCCCTCCCGAACTGCTATTTCCAGCACAGAGCATTCTGTTGAACCTCTAGATTTTATCTTCAGCTAGCCTATTGTGCATCTCAGTTGAAAGATCTACATGTACCTCTGATCCTTACCCACCTTTCCAAAACAAAATTTATCACTTTCCTCCAATGTGCTCTCCTCAGATGGCATGTTAGAAGGAAGAAGTGTGTCTTATGAATAGTCTTAAATTGGGTGAATGTTTTCTTAAAGGATATGGTGACCTTATTCTCTGTTCCAAGTGAGAGTAGAAAATGGGAATGGCTTAACATAAAGCTTGAGATAATTGGGTTAGAAAAGGAAAAACTTGCAATATCATAGATTGTAAGGAACTCAGCAGGTGTGATCAAAGGAAGCCATGCATTCTCTTCCCTGAAGAAGAGGAGACACTATCATGTAGACTGAATATCCTTCTTCTTCATCACTACTTAGTCTCTATTATAATAATTGAATTATTAACATCCTTTTAACAGTTTACATTTGTATAGAGTCTTACAGCCTGAAAAAGTCTAATTCAATCTTAATCACCACACTGTGAGGCGATCAAGACAAGGAGTATTCCCCCTCTGCCCTCATTTTGTACATGGTGAAGCTGAAACTGCAAGCCACAGAGTGACACAATTGGTGAGCAAGCAAGTGGTGCCATCAGGAACAAGGCTACGTCTCCCAGCTCCCACCCAGACCTATGTCCCTCCCCACCCTGCCCCAAACAGCACCTTGGTTATCAACAGAAAGCAGCAGGAACAAGTTACAAATGTGACTAAAGACCCATAGGGTCTGTCTTCCTGGTGTCAGCTGCTGCAAGAAGTCGGAGAACAAGGCCTTTCCTCAAGAAATTCAGGAGTTTCGTTTCAACATCTCAGAGCTAAGTTGTTAGAAGGGGGGGTACTCTTGTCATGTAATCTTTAACCAAGAGAATTGGCAACAATCTATTTCTTGCATGGTCTGGGACTTGACCGTTTTCAAAGCATTTTTACACCCCCCACCTCATTTGACACGCTCTCACCACCCTGTGAAGGATGTGTTCTTGCTATCCGCCATTTTCCAGACAAGGATGAGGAGGCTCAGAGAGGTGAAAGGCTTTGCCTGAGGCCCCTGGTCAGTGGCTGAGCTGGGATCTGAATTGCCTTCTCTGGCATCTTGGTTTCAACTCTGTGTCTGGCTCTTTTTGCTGTATCCCAGCTGCCTCTGGCCAGACCTGAAAAACAAATCCTGTAATTGAGTTGGAATGTGGGTGCTGGGGCCTGGGAGACAATGTTTCCTGCTTTTCAATCTGTTCTTAATTTATTAAAGTGATGAAATAAGGAAGAAGCCCAGAAGGGGTGGATGTTTTCCATCAGTGAGTCACAGGAACGTGCAGAGGCAGAAGGTCAGAAGGAAGGCACTGTTGCTCTGGCAGCTCCCCTCCCCTGACAAAGCCCACACAGTGGGGCTTGGAGGGAGGGGGGTCTGCTTAGGGCTTCCCTTAAGAGTGTGATAAGCTAGGAAGGAGCAGGCCCACACAGGTGTCTCTCCTTCCCTATAATGCTACCTCTGACCACCTGAACACCTTCTCTCTCAAATGCCCCAAGTCCCAGAGAAGACAGGAGGGGGCCTAGACCAGCCTGAGGGAGATTAGAAAAGGCTTTCTAGAGGAGCTGAACTTGAAGCCAAGACTTGAAAGGTAAAGAGATGTTACCTGGGAAAGGGGGAGGTGAGGAGGAGAAAGCATTTTCTAGGCAGAGGAAGCAGCACATGAAAAGTCTGGAGGTGAGAGAGAGAGAATGGCTACAGCCAGCAGTCTGGAGAAATGAGGCTGGAGAGGCAGAGGGATTGGCAGCACTCATATCCGGAAGGGCCTTCGGGGTCAGGTGGAGAAATCAGATTTCCTTCTGAGGAAGGGTTTGATTGTTAGCTCAATTTTTTTGTCTGTGCACAAAGAGATTGCAGTGGGGTCAGCAGAGGCAGCCAGAGGCAGGGAGAAGTGACAGGGCCAGAGCTGGGACAGTGGGAATGGGGACAGAGAAAGTAGAGGATGGAGGGATGGAACAGCATCCTATTAGGCAATAGGACCCCCTGTGGATGATGATTGGATTGTGGGTGGGAGAAGGGAGAGGAATGAACTGGTTTCGCCCAGGCCTTGGGGACTTGGCCCAGATGGTCACTACTGACATTTGTCTCTGTACCTGGGTTTGAGGGCCACATTCTCTAATCAGTATCCCTACTCTGATTGCTTTCCATCCATTAGGCAAAAACTTTTATGTGTCAGGCTCTGTGCTGGGCCCTGGGTATTCAGTGATGATTCATAAGCAGATCCTGCCTTTTAAGTGAGAAGACAGGAATATAAACAGAGATGACCACATGGTGTGATAAGGCTGTGACAGAAAGCTTGCAGGAGACCACAGAAGACACTAGAAAGAGGTTGGGGATCAGGGCAGGCTTCCTAGAAGAGGCAACTCCAGACTAATTTCTGAAGCCTGGGTAGGATTTGGGTGATTAAGGGACAACAAATGCTTTTGAGGACAGAAAGAGGGTTGTGAGAGAGTATGGGTGGGACCAGGTGTGGGAGGAGACAGGCAGGCCCAAGATTTCCAGGCCTGGCTGTTTGTGCACTCTCCTTTTTCCACTTAAGGTGCTTCTTTTCTGGCTCACTTCACACCACCCTTCAAGGTCCACTTTAAATTCAAACTCTCTTAAAGACTTCTTTGATCCCCTCCCTTGTTTCAAGTAATTTATTGAGAACTTACCAAATGACCTTTATATTTTATCTCTTTTATTCATTACAGCATCCCTGTGAAGTCAGCAGTTCAGCTCAGTTTAACATCTATCTAGTCCCTAATATGTGCCATGCCATGAAAATGCAGAGATAAATCAGACATTGTTCCTGCCTGCAGGTAGCTCACCTTCTAGTGGGAAGACATACCTATTAACTGAAACTTTTAATAAACATGATACTGGATGCTATTATCTCAGGTTTGCATGTGAGGAACTCTGATTTATTTTTATTTACTAACCGATTTTGTCCAAGGGCATAAGGACAGTAAATGGAATCCTGCCCTGGGTGGTGTTGAAGTAATGCTCTGTCCCCTGCTCTAGTCAATTCCCTCGACCCTTATTGTTGTCTGTCTGCCTTGAGGAAAGGATGTATAAATAAAGAGATTCGGGTAGATTCTATTTACCCCCAGGGTTGGCTTTTATCTCACTGAAGGCAGGGTCCAGTATTGTAACACGGTCCTGCAGAGACAGGTCTGGAGGAGAGGATGGGAACTAGCACCAGGAAGTGCCTATTGTCAGCCTGGTGTTCTGAGGCCTATCCCACTTCCTGCTCATGTGCCCCTGCTTCTACGCATCCAGCACCCTCCCACCTTCATCTACCCTGGTTCTAATCTTGTGGTGAATGGCTCTTGCCTATTCATTTGTCTCTCTCCCCTGAAACTTGATCAGTTTGGAATCTTCAGAGCCCAGTACAGTGTGTGGGCTATTGTCAGAATATGGTGATTTTGAATTGGATTGACTTGAATTCTCCTTACTGATTTTCACATGCTTTTATAAGGTTTGCATGAATGTCTGTATTTGCGTATGCTGAGTGTGTGGGTTTCTGTGTGAGCTTACCCACAGTTTGCATTGTGTGTCTATAGCTCCTGTGTGGGGCGTTGCATGGACTCTGAATGTTTGCTACAAGGGCATCCCCAGCTCCTTCTGAACCCTATGTCTTCTCACCTCATCAGCATCTCATCTTGACCAACCCTAAATGTACTCTCTTCCGGAAATATATTTCAGGTAATTTGAGTCTCCCAGCCCTGACTGAAATACTTCTGAACACCCTGGGGTTTGAAGCTGGCTTCTTCGTGCGTATCAAGAGCCTGCATTTGCCAGCTGAGCTCTTGGCTCTGGGACTACTGACAATGAGAGCTGGTCCACTCTCACTGGGGAAGTGGACAGTAAATGATAAAACTCCACTCACCCTCTGGTACTGTTCGCAGCCCCCAAAGGACCCCAGCTTATTTATAGCTTCTCTAAGGGGCTGAGGTTTTGGGGGAAAGGATGGAAAGGTAGGAATTTGGAAATTGCTGTCTTCAGACAGTTTGTGTTTCTGGGTATATAAGTACCCCCACCCCCAGCTGATCATGGTGCCTTAATGACTAAAAATCATGAATATTAAACCGAGAGAAAGTTGACAGTATTTAAATGAGCATCATTAAGAGACACATAAATTAACAGGGTTTTTAGTTCTTGTGGAACTGCCGTTTCAATGTTAATTAAACAACCAGAGTGCTCGGGTGCTTTTGCAGCAAACTGTCCCCGAAGTGTGCTGTGGAATATCATTATGGGTGGCTGCCTTGCTGTTTAATTATTTCCAAGTTGATTTTTTTTTTGTTCATTGCTGCAGTAGTTTTATGCTTGTCTTGCATTTGGAAAAGGTGATGGGGATGAACCTGCAAACAAGCTGTGGAGTGATGTCGGCCCCATGGTGGAGAGCTGAGCTGAACAATGCTTGTCCCTTCATGCCAGCCCTATGTGAAGGAAACCCGGATGACCCTTTGGGCTTCTGATGGCCCCGTCCATGGCTGAATTTAGGAGGCACCTGGATGCTTAATTGCAGACAATATTGCTCTTAGAAAGTTGAAGGCCTGAGTTTGGATGAAGTCCTGAGATGGAGAAGGAAATGTGGGGGTAATAGTGAGGGAGGAGGTATAAAGGCCTTCGTGGCTCTATTTGAGGCAGTGTTGAGTAGAGGAGCCAGGAACTCTGGGATCTGTTCTTAAGTCCATGGGTCTGAGCTAAATGGCCTTGAGGTATTCCCTTGCCCTCTCTGGCATCAGTCTCTTCAACTGTAAAATGAAAAAGTTACACTAGATTACGCATTCTCAAAGGGGGAAATATTGCTCCCAAGAAGATTAAAAAGTGGCTTGAGAAAAGGTTTGCTCTTTTTTAAATGTATAAAACACAGACATACACAGAACACATAAACAAATACACAATATATCTGTGGTATTAAAATTTCATGAGAAGGGGGAAAATTAAGAGAAAAAATGTTTAAAAAGACTCATTAGGCAGACAATAATGGAAAAAAGATTGAGAAACAGTGGGTGGGATGAACCTTAGGAGCTTTATATGTAAAGAAAAGAAAACCCACTGTGAGGTGGCCAGATGGCCACATGCCCTGGGATACAGAAATGGTCCCATTTCTGAATCCCAGTGCGCATTTGACTGGGCCTTGACCTCCCCTGGGTCTCAGGGGCCTCCTCTGTCAAAATAGGACATTCATATCTTACCAGGGGTCTGACTAAATGAACTTGGACCTTTGGAAGCCAGGGAAGTGATGGGCAGAGTAGAAGGATACAGTTCTGGGTTCATAGAGTGTGTAGCTTTTGGAACCAGCCCACTGGCATCAAAGCTTGACTTGACCACTTGTAAGCTGTATACACTTGAGTGAGTTCTTAACCCCATTAGTAAGATGGGGTTAGGATCAGTACATACTTTCTAGGGTTGTTGTGAGCATTAAGGCAATCAACACAAAGAATTTAACAAATCCTGATATACAGTGAGAGCTCACTAAGTGTTGACACTATCTGCCACTATTAACATTAATTTAAAAAAATTGTTATTACTAAGTGGCCTTGAGTGAGTCACTGAGCCCCTTAGGGCCTGGTTTTCATGTTTCAACCTAAGATGTGTTTCGTGGCTTCATGATGATTTTGCACACACTTTTTTCTTTGCTAGAATGCCTTCTACCTGTGCTTGCTGGGCAAACTCCTACTGATCCCTAAATCCCCTCAGCCATCACCTCCCCGGGAAAACTTACTTGGCCTCCTCCGATAAGCTTAGGTGGTCTCTTCTGGGCTCCTGCATGGTGTACATCCCTTGCTGTGGACTACCTTCTCCTCCATTTCTGCTGCTTTTTTATTTGTTACCCCTATACTCTTCCCTCCTTCACCTACAAGTCTTTGCTCAAATGTCATTTTCTCCATGACACTTTCTTTCACCATAATGTTTAAAGCTACTTTTCCCAAGGCATACCTCATCTCCTCCTCAGCTTTATTAGTCTTCTTATTAATTTCCTTTAATATCTACTCCCTCACTAGAATGAATGCTCCCTGAGGGCATGGATTCAGTTCTGTTTTGGTCACTGCTGTAGCCCCAGCAGCTAGAAGATGGCCTAGCACACAGGAGACAATATTTATTGAACAAATAGATGAATGAAGTGGGCCTTCTTCTGATAGCATTTTATGCTGAGTGTTGGCATTTTGGTGAGACCAGCCTGCTACTATGATGGAGGGACTCAGGACCAGCTGAAGCCCACCATGCTAAAGTCTCCCCTCCTGCATTCCCTCCCGCAATATTTCCAGGATATACTTGCATGGGATGAAATCAGCAAATCTACTGGAAAGTTCAGATGTGTTTTACTATTAACTAAGATTTTTACTGCAAGCCCCAACACTAAGAACCCCAGGGAGCTGAGCTGGGTCAAAAGGTAACGTTCTTTCTGTGGAGCTCATCATGGCTGCATTTCCCCAGACAACATTAGGTCATCAATGCTAAAATCCAGGTCTCATATTTTGCCACTGTGACTCAAGGGAATACTAACTCAATTCCCAGAAAAGTAGAGGGAGGGAGTAACAGAGAGTGGGTGCTTGTCACTATGCCCAGTGCTGACCAACCTGGTTGCAATGGGATGTTAGGGGTAGACAGACCCTCCAAGGAGAGGAGAGGAGAGGTGCTTGAACAAACAATTTCCCTTTTATGATACTTCAATTTCCATTTTATTAATTATATATCTCCCCAGGGTAGATTTATTTAACAGCATAGAACAATTTTCCTAATACATTATTAAATGTAAAAAAAACATAAATCTATCTATCTATCTATCTATCTATCTATCTATCTATCTATCCATCCATCTATCATCTATCTACCTATCCATCTTAATGAAACCCAGTCAAATGCTGCTGAGAGGTCCAATTATCCATCATGCTGTGAATTAAAACACCTGTGAGAGGAGTTCAACAGGAGGTCTGGTAACAGAAAACAGTCTGGAGTTGGGATAACCTGGGTCTCAAGATGAACTTGGGTTTCTCCTCTTTTGGTCTTGGCCTTCTGGCTGGGCCCAGGTTTGTTCACTGGGGACCCAGGTTAAGTGGGCCTCCAGCTAGGGGTTCACCTTTCTTCTTTCAAAAATATCAGTTGGACAAATAAATATTTATTTAATCTTGGGGTTATGGAAGGCTTCAAAAATTGACTTTGAAGACAAAAATCATAAAGGAAAAGATTAGTAAAGGTGTAAAACTTTTAGGTATAATACTTATCATATTATTATAGTTATTTGTTTAAGGTGTTTTCCTTATTAGACTGTAAACTCCAAAGGAACAAGTATTGTGTACACCTTTTCCTCTGTTATTTGACTGGTTTCTGGCACAGAGGATATGCCCAATAAATAATAATAATATTTAATAATAAATAAACAAGAGGGAATTCATCATACTATGTTATGATTATTGGTAATAATTTAATAAATAACAAAAACTTGCTCTGTAATGTTCTGCACTCTTTCTTTTTTGCATATGCCAGGATTAATAGGGAAAAAGTTCATAAATCTTAAGGTTGATTGCCAAAATGGCCACAATATTTTGTGAATTTTCCCATCAAGACGTGGAGTGCATTCCAGGTTGGCTTGTGTCTTGCTTTGGTCAATAAAATAAATGACATTGGGAAAATTCTAAGTCTAGACCTTAAGAGTCCTTGCAGCTTCCTTTTTTGATGTTCTTGGAACACTGAGACTACTATTTGTAACAAAACCCAGGCTGGCCTGCTAGATAATGAAAGACATGAGGCTCAGTTGATCCCAATATCCTCAGCTGACAGCCAGCTAACTCATAGGAATAGAGTTTTCTAGCTGACCCATGGCTCTACACAGGCAAACGAATAAGCCCAGCCAAAAACAGCAGGAGAACCACCCACTTGAGGATAGCCCAAATTGCCAATCCATGGAATCATGAGCTAAATAAATGGTTGTGCTAAGCCACTAAGTTTTGTATGGTTTGTTACACAGCAATAGATCACTGGTAAAGACCTCTTCAGGGGGATATTTGGACTAATTAGAAGGTGTTTCATCTTATACTCTGCCAATAAAAACACAAGTAAAATAACCAGACAAATCTTATTGGGAGATATTGTATAATGACTGTCCTGATACAGGAGCAACATTTTCAAGGAGAACCATACTAAACAGGTGTTCCCATAATAGATAGTTGTCTAAGGGGGGGATTGCTGAAGCTTGGTGGTGGTCATGGTAGTGGTGTGGTTGTGTGATGGTGAAGGTCCAGAAGTTTCTCTAATTCTGAAGGTACACTCTCCCACAACTCTTTTTCTGGGCCCCAAGTAGTCTTTGCTCATCTATTCCTTTCATCTCAATGTCACTGAAACTCTCATGCAAATAAGGTCACTATTATCTGTAGAAAAGCACTTACACTCCCTTTGTATTATATGACCTTAAAAGACTTACCCTCTCAGTCCCAATACCATCCCTTATACACGATGCCATCCAGATGAGTCCTGATGATCTAAACACACTTCTCTTTTATACCTTTGTGTCCTAAAGCCCACTTATCCTTCTGGACCCAATTATAGAAATTTTACCTTCTTTAGGAAACTGTGCTCATTAGATAACAATCAATGGAACTGTCTCTGAGCTCCCAGACCTCCATTATATCATCTTGTCTCATGATGAGCTTTTCTCTTCTCCTTGACTCCTTGTCTCCTCTCCTAAACTTGCCTTCTCCACCTGCAAGTAGAGTTCCCACCTAATTCCTATTTGTAGATCGATTTCCAGCACATGACCTGTTATAGTGTAGGAACTCACAAATATTCTTTGAATGAATGAACACAAGCTACTGTTTGAACAGAGTTTTGCAGCACACAGAGTATTTTTATATCCATTGTCTCAGATGTCCTCATTAGCCTCATTTTCTAAATGAAGAAACTGAGGCTCAGAGCAGTTAAATGGCTTGAAGTTTTCTCAGTGAGTAAGCAGAGGAAACAGGAATCAAGCCTTCTGAATTCCAAAGCCTAGGCTGTGAAATGTCTGTATAGTCATTCATTTATTAATTCATTCCACAGATATTTAATTTGTAAATTTGTAAAAACTCTCTGCCAGGTCTGCTCCTGCCCATCTTCCCACCTTCTCTCGGTGCTGCAAATCCTTCTGAGATCACTCTTTTCTCCCCTTCCCTGTCTATATCCTTCACACGCATCCCCTGGGAAGTCTTCATGGAACCCAGGCTAGGTCACACAGCTTACCTCTACTCCCAGGAACTCCTGGATTTTTTTTAAATCCCTGTCTTCCCTATTGGGTTGTGAAGAGCTTGGAGGATCCCCAGAACACCATTATGATTCCCATGCACAGTAATCTCCTGGCTGGGGTAGAGGGAGGGGGCCATGTGAGTGATAAGGATTTTGGGGTGGTCAGCAGAAGACAGATCATGAAGGGGCTTTTTAATCATGTGAAGAGACAGACTTTATTCTGCAGACAGGAGCCAGGGAAGGGTTTTAGGCAGATGAAATTCCATCATTTAAAGGATAGAAAAAGTAGAGTTCTTACAGGAAAATTAGAAGGGGTAACCTGAGAAGCTGGGAAACCAACACACAGGCCTGGGGAAATGAACACAAATGGGGACCTTCTAGCTCCCAGACCTCTAGCAGATAATGTTGGTTTTCTATGAAGGTCCCCTTGGACCCCCACCCCCTGATTTCATGTGCCTTCAACCACACCTGTGGCTTCTTTTCAGTAGACTGCCCTCAGCCTACTGGACACTGTCGCTAGCCAGCTCTCACAGATAGCCAGAAGGGTCTGGGAGTTGACCAATGATTACTTGGTTGTGGGAAGGGAGACTATGAAAGACCAGCTTCACTCTCACATTGGGACAACTTATGCTCTGGAGATCCCCTGAAGGATCTACCCTCTGCAGGACTTTTTACCTGAGATCACACCCTGTTTGGCTCCTTCTTTTCATGTCCTACTTTCCCTATTTCCTTATGGGTTTCTCCTGGAAGCTTTTTCTTAATAAATCACTTGCACATGAATCCCCATCTTAAGAGTCTGCTCTAAAGAAGCCAATCTAAGACATGTACATGGGTACATACATTGATATACAAATGGGCATACAAACTGTTTTTATGCCCCAAAACAGTGGCTCAGAAACACATACTACCCTCCCCACATAACTGGGTGTGAACAGACACAGAGGACCATGGATCCCACCTCCTAGGACTCCTGGGATTACGGACTGACCAATCCCATGAAGCTGAAATGAACTTCTACCTCCTTCATCCTCTTCAATTCAGAACTCTTTTACATCAGTTCTTTCACCGTGTGTACAAAATATTCTGCAATACAGGCAAGGCATGTTTCCGCCCCACTTAACAGATGAGGAAACTGATACTCAGAGTGATTGGGTGACTTGCCTGAGGCCTCAAATCTTCCTTGGTTTCTATGATTTCACTGTCTGATTTTCTTCACCAATTGTTCCTCTGAGGAACGACTGGATCTAAACCTAGGGCAAAGGTTCATACCTTTGTGCTACAAAATGTAGATGAGTAGTTCAAGGGAATACATGGATCACTGCATAGAAATCCAGCACATCTAAACAGACCAAAGAGACAAAGGTGTCAGGGAGTTAGTGCCAGGGCCAGACAGTAGCTGAATGGTGGACAGGGAATAATGGGAAATATAGAGGTTGAAGAAAAGTGTTCTTCAGGATCTTGATGGTCAGAGGAAGAGCAAGAGTGTCCCCTCAGAACAGACATTGTGTCCAATGCAGTGTTGGGAGCAATTAGAGAGCCACAAGGTGATGAGGCCACATGTTACAAAAAAAATAAGGACATTGCAAGGGGCTGCTCAGGTTCTTTGGGCATCACAGGTCTAGCATCACCTTTCCTAGAAGGCATCCACAGTGCCCCCTCCCACCCTGACTGAATAATTAGGTCCTGTCTTGTATTCTTATTATTTCTTGTTACTCCCTTTCACACTCTTAATGGTTGATAGAGTAATTTCCATTTACTGTCTCCCTGACTAGACTATGAAATCCATGAGCAAATACTAGGTTTAAATAATTTATGAATCACATTGCCACTCACAAACTGGGCCATGATCCTGACTAGAATTTAGCCTGACTCTAGCCAGACTGGTGCTGGACCTCAGTTTTAAATTGAGTTCTAATCTTGGTTGTAGACTGAGTCCTAATTCTGGTCACAGAGACTGAGCCCTAATCCTGGTTATAGACTGAGCCTTGGTTTTGGTCACAGCCTGAGCCCTGACCTTGGTTCCGGTCTGAGGTCGAATCCTGATCATATATTGAGCCATAAACCTTGCCCCAGACTGAGTTCTGACCTCAGTCATAGACTAGATCCTGGATCCATTGAATACACCATTCATTTCACAAGGGGTTCAGTCCAGCCAATGCTTTTGCTATTTAAACCATTCCTTACATTCATGTTTGCTGTCCTTATTTCACCTGTTTCAGTCTCACAATTCTATCAGACCTTGAGTACCCCAGGGCACATCTGCCTCACAGGCTGGCAGAGGGGATCCTCGGCAGGTTGCTCACCAGGGCTGGTTCACTGAGTGACCAGGTCCTGATGAACATGTGTTTACCATGTTCTGAGTTTATCTATACTGAGTTTATCTGTACTGAGCAACAAAGAGGAACCTGTAGGCAGATCACCTGGGATATAAAACTGAAACTCATAGGCACAGACAATAGTATGTTGGTTACCAGAAGAAAGGGAGAGGGAGGGAGGTGGGAAAGGGGGTCAAATATATGGTGACGGTACATGATTTGACTTTGGGTGGTGGGCACACAATGCAATATATAGATCATATATCAGAAATCTACACTTGAAACCTATACAATCCTACTAACCAATGTTACCCCAATACATTTAATAAAAAATAAAAAAAAATAAAGGGACTTCTTGACTTCCTCTATCCTTGCCATCTCTGTGATCAAAGGACATTTGAAAAAAAAAGATTTATCTTTTTATATGCAACAGCATCCCGGGCACCAGAATCTGCTTTTCTTTATCAAGAGTCTACCAGAAGTAGAACAGTCAGGAACCTGAGGGAAAGGAAACTGGGAAGGAGAACTTTTGCCTTTCCAGACAGAAAATTAATTATAAAATCAGATTGTGTTACCAGAATTGTTTATATCTGTGTTTAAGGAATTTGCCATCTTCTGAATCTAATAGATGGAGCAGTCAGAGCTTGACTGCTACAACAGTTTTTAATTTGTTTGGAAATCAGTCCAAATAATGAAGAAATGCATTTCAATACACCAGGAAGGCAATACAATTGGCACATCTCCTTCTAAACAACAACAACAATGACAACACAGTTCTCAACATTGAATAATTAGAGAAACATGTATATCAGAAACAGGTTGTAAATCTGTGCTTTGGAGGAATGCCACTAAGGGAACATTAATACCTAACAAGACTTCATAGCTTAGCACTTTGGTAGCTGTATGAAATTTGCCCTTTAGAATAGACGTTTGAGGAGGGTAGTAGTTAACCTCACCTTCCACTTCCAAGAGGGTGATTGGGTTCCGAGGAATGGAGGCATGAGACCAGGGGCACACAGCTGAGCTCACAGTGCTCTCAGCACCCTCCATGCTATCTCTGTCTGCATTTGCTAAAGCCTTTGCCCTGACAGGAAGCAGGTAAATGGCTTACCCTGGAAATCTGTGGGCTTTAAAAATGGGCACAGCAGTCTAAACTGTTAGTGATGGTCGGAGTTATACACAAAGTTTGTGCATTACAGACTCAGCCCATTTTCATGTAGAACAGTTTTTCAATTGTCAACCCACTGTGGGATCTTGTGCATGCCACTTTTCTTCTCTGAGCCATAGTTTCCATCTCAGCTCTTGGAGGTAATATCTAGCACACTGATTTGTATGAAAATCTACAACATCCTTAGCATGCTAACAAATAGTTGTAAATTAGTTGGTTAGTGGTTGTGAAGTGTTAAACATTGGTCAAGACCAAGATGGTATGGTGTCTAAAACTATGTATGGTCAGTAAGTCACTAAACGGTGCCTTCCAAGGTTGCCTCCACCTTCAGGGTGTGTCCATCCTTGGGGTGAGATGTAGCGCTAAGTTTTCAGGAGCTTAGAATGGCATTTCTCAAAAGACGACTGAGCGTTAAGAGATCAGGTCATAAAGTTTGGGAAAGCTTCTCAAACTCCCCACTGAAAAAGTGGAGGGAGGGGTATCACTTTTTGGTTTTCTGTTCCTTCTTCCACTGGGAAATTTCAGTGGATAAGGGGAATGGTCTGGTCGGGCAGGCTTGTCTATTAGAACTGAATTTTGTTTTATTTTTTCTGGGTCCTGAGAGGTAGATCAGATTTCACAAAGCAAACTGCTAGAGGCAGTGTTTGCCAGGCAGTAGTCCAAGCAAATGGACAGAGGTGTAGGGAGGGGGGCAGGGAGAAGCTTGGGAGATGGGTGGGCTCAGTGGGGCTAAGAAAGTAAAGTTGTTCTTCCAACAGCTGGGAGCCATTGAAGAGTTTGGGGGAGAAGAGTGGCATTGACTGCTTACTGAAATCCAAAAGGCAGAAGTTGCTGCAGTCTTATAGTTAGGAAAGGTGAGAGCCAGTTTTTGAGGATTTGAGGCCAGTTCTAGTTCATTCCAAAGCCCTTGCTCTTTCTAGCTGCCTCCCAATGCAAAACAGTGTCTACTCCAGTGGGAAATTGTGAGGTCAAGTTCTTGGGGGTCGGGGACAAGAGGGACTGGGCAGAAGGGGAGACCAGGATGGCCAGCTCCTAATTTCCTGTTTCTCCCAACAGGAGGCTCTGAGGCCTTCACTACTGGGTGTCCTCCCCTCCTTCCTTCCTCTCATCTTCTCACCCCTGCTGCTCTAATGGTCTCCCTCCCCCTCCAGCCTGTTATCCAGCCTTTTATCATTCTCTGAGATGTCTGGAGACAGTCTCTTTCAGTGGCTGGGTCTCAGTCCTGATGAATGATTTGCATGCACATCACACAGCTGAGAAATGGTGGAGCTGGGCTGGAATCCAGGAAGTTGGAGCTTTTTGCATTGTGCTGTTCTCACCATGCCTAGCACATAGCAAGCGCTCCATGAATAGTAGCCCTTTTCCCTCCCTGCAGGAACTAATATCTATCCCACTGGAGATTCAGAATTTTTGAGCTTGAAGGTACTTGGTCTTTCCTTTTCCTTTGGATGTGGCTCTTGTCACCGGCCAGATTTCAGCCTTTTCAGAAGGAGTAGGAGCACCTGTGTTCACAGCTTAGGCCAGAGAGGCTGTGGTCCAAGGGTCTGGGCCTGGATAGAAAGAGAGTGGCTCTGGAAGCCCTGGCTGCTTTGCATGCGGGATGAGAGCTCCTCTGGTCAATTTGCTTTCACTAATGTCAGGCCCCCACAGCGCCTTCGTTGGTTGCATAGCAACTGGCCGAGCTGTACGGCAGAGGTGGCCATGCATAAAAGATGACACATGATGGTGGGGCGCAGGGTGATGATTTGCAAATTTAGATACAGTCGCAGCAGGAATATGAACTGGGCACTAGACAGTCGAGGGGGTGGGTGGCTCCCTTTGTCTCCTCCCACCTCATTCAGAAGGGCAGGCTCCCACTGTATTTTACAGATCTGGGGAAGGGGAGCCCAACAGGAAAGGGCGGCTTGACTTCAGCCCCCTGAAAGTCACAGGCTGGGCTGGTGGGTGCTGAGAAAGGAAAAGGGAAGGCAACAAGGTGAGCAGCAACGCCACCATGGACAATCGGAGGCTCTGGCATCCTGAATCCCCTCCTCAGACCTCCCCTCACCCCAGAGGGAGGGTGGTAAAAGTGGCTGGTCTGGGCACCCCTCCTCTCCCAGAAGGTCTCCTCTGTGCCACTTCTGACAGGGGCAGAGAGAGGAAGTGTGCCGGACTTGGCATCCCCAGGTCTGTGTTCCAGTCTTGTCCTGCCATTTCCTGATAGCTTCAGCAGATGACTTTAAATCACATTCAGTTTAATCCATCCACCACCAACTGAGCACCTGCTTGGAACCAGGCACTGACCTAGGGGCTGGGGAAACAATTTTATAAAATACAGTCCCTGCCCTTGAGGAGCTCAGTGTGGTGGGAGAACAGATGTTCAAATCAATAAATTATACTCTGGTGCACTGAGTGTAAAAATAGATAGACTAGGGAGGAGGCGACCTCTCTGAGTTTTGAAAGTAATGAAGGGACTGGCCAGGAAGGCAAAGAGTGGAGGGGTGCTCCCAGGCAAAGGAAGCAGTGTGTGGTCTCAGCAGGATGTAAAGGGAACCTGAAGGTGTTTGAGGTGAACAGGGAGTAAAACTTCCGCCCACCTGCTCCCTCACCATATGAGGAAGCGGATTGGAGCAGAAACTTATCCAAATCACACACAGTGTCAGCTGCTGACCCCAACCAAGTTTTCTGACAGCTCTGCCATGGCCTCGTGTCTGCGCACCTAGGACTTCTGTTCTGGAGTGAAGTGCTCGTGATTCCGGCAATGGCAACAGATGTTGGGAGTTTGGCCCAGAAAGTTGAATTTGGGACCATCAGTGAGGAATAAAGTTGTCCAGAAGAAAGATGTCACTTGGCTAAAAATGTTGCTTGGGCTTCCCTGAATGGGATCATATGTCAAAACAGAAACTCTGACCAGGCTTCCCTCATGCCTCATTACACTTTTCATCACTCATGAGAACCACGCAGGAGCTCAAATCCCAGCTCTGCCACTTAGTTGTTGGGCAACCTTGAGTAATTCATTCTGCTTTTATTTCTAAGTTTCCTTCTCTGTAAAATAAGGACACTAATAGCCTGTACCTTATGGAGTTGTTGCAAGAACTAAATAAATTCATACATGTGATGACCTTAGAACAGTGCCTGGCATGTGGTTAACAAAGCCATTATTATTATTATTATTATTATTATTATTATTGAGGAATGCAATCAAGCTGGGATAGGAGTTAGAAGATGGAAGGTGGGAATCTAATAGCATGAACTGAGTGTAAAAAGACATAGGAGTTAGCTGATGAAGAAGCGGAAGAAGGATTTTCCACAGGGGCAATAGCCGGTGCTAAACCTCAGAGGCTCCAGCCCATTATTTAGCAGATGAGGATGAAGGCCATGTAGCAAGTAGTAGCAGAGCCAGCCTGGCCAACAAGCCCAAGGCCTGATGAGAGAGGAGAGCACTGGGTACCCCAGGGGGCAAGGCCTGCAGATGAATAGCTCCTTTCTGCTGGGGATATCTGGAGAGCGCAAGGTGAGGTGGGTCTTCTCTAACATCCAAAAAGTGAGGAAAAGCAAGGTCCTGCCTGACCTTTGAGCTGACCCCTGGGAGAGGAGAGTGGAAACTCTCATGTGGGCTGGGGAGAGGGGATGCTGGTGCTTGGAGTCTCTGGCAGCTGAGGGGCTCACTGCGCTGCCTAGGAAAGGAGTCAAACGCTGGCCCCTGGTGAGGGTGTGTGATCTGCATTACTTACGTACCCAGAATTGGAATGTGGGAACCAGTGCCTGGTTTGTTTAAGGTCCAGAGAGGCACCCAGAAGAGCCAGAATTATCCGCAATCCACACCCTCCTGTGTGGGGCCTGTGCATTTCCAGTCACCTTTCCAACCTTGACAGGCTTCAGCCCCTGGGAGGGGCTGGACAGAGATTCTCACCTGCAAGGTCCCTGGGTGAGTTCTTGCCTGGCAGAGCATTTCCAAGAATGTTGTCTTGGAAACAGGTGTTCTCCTAAGCTGTGTTCTGGTTGCTGCTGGGAAGTGAGCGATGGTGGCCAAGGAGACTGGTAGCTTCTCGGGGGACAATTGTTGCTGTCTAGAGAAATGCACTAAGGATTCAAATCTCTTCTTCATTTCCTCCTGGATATCCAACCTTGGCCAATTCCTTAATGTTCCTCCCTTTTCTCACCTGTAAAATGGGGATAATAATAGCACCAAGCTCAGGATTATTCAGAAGGTTAAATGAGGCTATCCATGTAAAACACTTGGCAGATAATGACCTGACACAAGGGAAAAGCTCAACCAGTGTTAACTATCATAGTAGGATTTCAAATAAACTCACATGCTGACCCATATCTGCAGAGAGGTTGCATTATTTTTACTACTGAGCCAACAGCGTCCCCATCCGCCTTCCCCCCTCACCCCCCACATTAAGTAGTGGGGGGAAAAGTAGCCTTAAGTTCCAGCCAGGGTAAAATTCTGGATTTTTAAAAAAATGTCAGAGCAACATACTACTTCATCTTTCTCTTGGAACTCCTTCTGGAACATTCTCAACTTCACATTAGTCAGACTGGGCAAAGCCCATGTACTTGAAGAAGCAAAAGAGAATTATGCATTATTAATTTATACAATATTTCCTTGGCTACCCTTTCATTATCATAGTAATGATGCAGAGCTCCCGTCACCCACTTGGGGCTGCTGTTAGAGCTACAGCCCATCTTATACCCCGAGGTCAGAAGGAGCCATGGGCTCTCCAGGGTGGGATTGCTGAGTGGGCCCTTGAGGGCACTTGGCTGCCCTTGCAGAGGCAGCTTTGTTACAGAGCCCTGGGCAGATGGTCCCACATCTCTATGCAGGCCCCCTCAGCACCCACCATTGCCGCTCCCTGGGCCAAGGGAACCCACTGCCTCTGCAGATCCAGCCACCTGATCAGTAGCTGTAGCTCTGGACTGGTCCTCAGTGAATTCTTCAAGAATAGCTAACAGAGAATAGCATCTGCTCCAGGGGTTCATGTTATATTTCTTTATTCAACAAACAAATAGACAGACAAACAAACAAACCCCACTCCCTTCTCTCCTGAAAAATCTGCTCTGGATTGGCATCCAATGGTCTGTCATCCAGCAACCATTGAATACAGACTCATAGTCAGATGGAAAAGCATCAGAGGGCCCTGGAGGAGTGGCCTGCTGGGGGCTACCTGCAGGTGCCACCACTGCCTTGGGCTGGGCGCTGAGGAATCAGTCTGCAGTTGCCCAGAACCTTGAGTCTGAGCAGTTCTCCTCCCGCGTGTCTGCCGCTCCAGCCGGGACAAGCTCCAGGCCACTCTGACTCGCCAAAGCACACATGGCTTTAGCTGATATGTCCGATGGTTTGAGGTGACCTGTAGCAAGTTACCGAACCTCTCGGTGCCTCAGTTTCCACTCTCTGAAATGGGAATAATGCTGTACCACAGAGGGTTATAATACCAATGAAATGAAATGAATGAGTTAATTTCTTTAAAAGCCTTTAGAACAGCCTCTGACACACAGTTTGTGCTAATGTAAATGTTTGTTAAATAAATAAACTGCAAAGGTCATAGCATTGAACAGCACTGACTCACGCAGCGAGAAAGCGGATTCCATTTAACTCCTCTTTCAGTCTGTCTGATTATATTGAGAGGTGCGTGCGCCTTGGTTTTGCACTAACCTGTCTGGAGCATCTCTAATATTTGCTTTTTCCCTAAATAGAGGACAAGCTTCAGACTCAGAACCTCTGGCAGGCAAGGACCTCTCTAGAATTTAATGATTTTGTTTTGATTTCGATGTAATTAATTTTATATTTACTTTTCTGGTAATTAATTTTGGTTTTTCATTGATGATAGTGTTAATGGTATTGGTGACTTCTGAACATGGCAAAAATAGTGATCCTGGGAAGTGTATTCCGCAAGTTAGGGAAACAGTAATGAAAAGTCTGCCTGTCCATCTATGGTATTCCCTCTCTACATATAACATTTATACATATTTATATGTACATAAAATGTCTAAAGGGAAGAGGGGTTAGGACATCACTTTGCAGGTCTGCTTTGAGGAGTGTCTTTGCCTGTGTCCCATACAGGCCCGGTCTGCAGAAGCCACTCTGCTGTGCCCGTGTGTGGGGCTCTGCTCTCCCGACACGCCCTGAGCTGGTGCCTCTGAAGGCTCTGCCACTACAGGTCTCTCTCCCCTCGCTCTGCTGTCCCTCTGTTAATCTTCTTGCTTGGAGAGTGGCTGTAAATTACCACATTAATTTCCAAATCAAGCCAAGTTCCATAGTAACAGGATGGCTTCCACCCAGACCTGAAAAGATTCATTAGGAAGTTGATTTGCTAAGCACCCTCAACTTATTCCTTCAAAAGAACAGCTGCATTTACCCTATTCTGATAGCTCTCCAGGGGCTGGAGCTCTGAGTAGCTGTGAGCCTGACCCCAGGCCGCCAGAGTGAGTCCTTGAGCCAATGAGGTAGGAAAGTTGGGGATTATTCAGGATCAGTGGAAAGCTAAGCTTGGGGTTGGGGGAAACATCAGTGAGGGGGACCTTCAGCAAAGGGGATGCTGGTCTGTCCGCCCCCTTTGAGAACTCCTGGATGTCTTCCACTTCATTTGTGGGCAGACTTGCTAATCTTCCTGGGAGAGGTGCCTAGGAAATGCATTAGGACTGACAGGTCCCAGGATGCTGGGATTGTGACTTTGGGGCAAAAGTGGGGACACAGGACACCCAACTTTTTTATGTCACAGGAGGGACTGAGTAGCCAGGGCACATATTTCATGGTTAAAAAAGGGCGGTAAAATATTTTCTAAGGTTCAAGTCAATTTCAATGTAAATTGTCCCAAATAGGCTATTGCTTGGAAGCCTCCATGTTCTCATCTATAAAATAATACCTTCCCACAGGGGTGCTGTAAAGCAACTTCAATGGGATCCTGTACGTGGAACACTTAGTACAGTGCTTGGCATGAAATTACTTCTGTCTGTAGCTATGACCATGACAATGGTGATGACGACGATGAATGGGATGATTCACATCCACAGTACTGACAACACCTCTATCTAACTATCCGTCCATCCCTCTCCCTCAGCACTGCCCCTTTCTAAGCATCTCCTCATTGCCCCACCTGGTCTTCTTTCCCTGTGTGGCTGTGGTCAACTTCAATTTGGTTGCTGGGAATAGCTTCCCAACCAATGTCTCTGCCCCCATCATCACTGAGAGGGGTGACTGAAGCAGTTTCTCCTCCTTTCCTCACCTCTGCCTCCCTGCTAAGCAGTAGTGGCTGGGGTTAGGTTCTGGAGAGTTAGAGCTTTGGAGAAGACAGACGCCGAGTCTGACCAGGATTATCACTCACCAGTAGTGTGACAAGGAATTTGACTTCTCTGAGCCTACGGAAAATTGCGATGCTTCTTACCTTGCGAAGTACTGTGAAATTCAATGAGATTGTGCTTGTGAATTGGTTAGCCCAGAGTCTGGCCCGGAGCAAAGACCTGGTATATGCTTGCTACTATGGTCATTTTCCTGGGCTGAGCCTTGTGCTAGGCCCTGGGGCCCAGAGTGTGTAAGGCAAAGGCCCTGCACTCCAGAAACTCGCTTTCAGGTGGAGGAGATGGTCTTCTGCAGGAACAACCACAACTCAAGGTGCCAGAGGTGGCTGTTGGGGCCCTTTCAGGAAGGCTTCTTAGAGGAGGCCACATGAAGAGATGCACATGATTCACCATGTGGCATTGTGGGTGAGTGTTGCACCTGTGAGCAGAAATGCTTCAACCTGTTCCAAACACCCTCATGCCGAGGCCTCTAGCCTGAGGTTCTTGCAGGAATCTGAAGAGAGACAGAGCAATTGGAGGTCAGCAGGCCGGCCAATGTATCTGTGTGGTCTTCTTCTGCAGGGGGAGTGACTTCAGAGCCAGTTTTTTTTTTTTTTTTTTTAATACTTGACTAATATTTTGAGGAGACATTGTGTTTATTGTTTTTACATAATTTATGTGATTTAACTTAAGTGTGAGAAGGTAATAACAACAACAATGGCTGACACATTATTGAAGATCTACTTTGTAGCCAAGCTCCAGCTAAGTGCTTTTCATGTGTTATCTTATTTGCTCTCCAGACAATCCCATGAGGTTTGTGACTGCCGTTTCCCCATTTAACTGATGAAGTGAAGGCTCAGAGAAGTTGCACCACTCAGAACCACATAGCCAGAATGCTGCATCTGCCTGATTCCAGGATCCCAGCTTTTCACCATCACTCAGTTTCCTGGCACCAGGAGAGTCAGTATGTGGCTGGGAAATCCAAGGCCCAGGGGGTGGCAATTATTCTGGAATGGAGCTGTAGGCAGTTGTGCCACGTGGAGGACTTGAGGCCTGGCTGGGGGAAAAGCCAGGGAACGGCAGATGGGGAGGGCCGCCCTTCCAATTACAGAACTAAGGGGCTGCCCCTCTTGTCAGAGCTCCCTTCTGAAGGTGCCCAGCTTTGGGCCAGCAATTTCCCGTTTGTGCTGAAACAATTCCAGGCCCTGCCAGCAAAGTCTTCCTGATGGCATTTGTATTTGCATTATACATTTCTGGGGCCTGCGGTGGGGAGGGTGTCCTCTTTTCATTTGGCAGAAATTAATGATGAGTCTGAGCAGAGAGACATCACACACTGGGGTGAACGTGGAACGGTCACCCCTCTAATTTGCTAGACAACACAGCCCCGCCGCAGCTCCCGCTGTAGATGAGGAAAAATAAACACACGTACATTGATGACTTTAAATGATTTATGTTTATCTGTTTATCCAAGCATGTCTCTTTCTTTTTACTCCGCATATCATCAGATCAATAATTAGTCCCCATATAATTTAGTAACTGGAGTTTTCACTTATAATTGTTTTTCATAATTTTGCATTAAGGTTTGACAAGTTTGGGAACTTGTTCAGTTTGAAAAGAGAGAAACAAAGCCAGGAACAGTTTCTCCTTGTGCTGTGGTGTCCAAGATACTCTAAAAGTGCAGTGGAGGTGTGAACCGAGAGGAGCTCACCGGGATCTGGTGAATCTCTTGGCCTGATTGCGTTCTGGGTGGTTCTAACCTCAGGAATGTGTGTGTGTTGGAGCAGGTGTGAGGACTGGATTCTTCATTATTCACTGTTTTTAGTTGTTGTTTTGTAATTAGCAAAAAGCCTTACTCAGAAAGGGGACACATTGGGGAAGGCGAGAGCTGTTCTATATGCAGAAGCCAGCAAAGCTTGCTTGTTCGTTTTGTTGATTAGGTTCCTGTTAAAGGTGAGATCATATGGTATTTGTCTTTCACTGCACGGCTTATTTCACTTAGCATAATGCTTTCCAGCTCCATCCATGCTGTTGCAAAGGGTAGGCGCTCCTTCTTTCTTTCTGCTGTGTAGTATTCCATTGTGTAAATGTACCATAGTTTTTTGATCCATTCATTTACTGATGGGTACTTAAGTTGCTTCCAGCACTTGGCTATTGTAAATTGTGCTGTTATGAACATTGGGGTATATAGGTTCTTTTGGATTGCTGTTTCAGGGTTCTTAGGATACAATCCTAGCAGTGGAATTGCTGGGTCAAAAGGCAGCTCCTAATCAACAAAATGAACAAGCAAGAAAAATATAACCAAAGACACTGAAATTGAGAACAGGCTGACAGTGACCAGAGGGGAGAGTGGAGGGGATTATAGGGGCAAAGGGTGAAGGGTTTGCAGGAACAATTATAAAGGACACATGCACAATAACAAGGGGGGGTAGAAACAGGGGAGGGATGTGAGGAGGCCTAGCGTGGTGGGGAGGGATGGGGGGAAAAGGCAGAAAACTGTACTTGAACAACAATAAAAAAATGTTTAAAAAAAAAAAAGCCAGGAAAGCATCTTCTAGAGATCTTGGCACCACACACTTCTAACTCTGGTCTCCTACCTCCTTCGGGAAAGACAATTGTCATGGAGGTGGTGGGAGGGACCTGATAGCCACCGACACCGACTTTACGGCAGGTCCTCTCTGTACTGCCATCATACCCATGACACACTTGCCCGGCAGGTATTACTACCCTATTTTACAGAAGATGCTGCTGAGTTCCACAGAAGGCACACGAGTCACCCTGGGCCACACGGCTGAGCTGCGGTTCGCCTGATCCTTTCACTGTATCTTCCCACTCCCACCCTCGCGTGTCGCTCCTTTCCACTCCCATGATGTCCCAACACAGTACTAAGTCCTTCTGGGAAGCCTCCACACCACCGTGCTTCCCTCCGCCAGGCTGTGGTCCGCAGACGTGTGTATCAATGGCACATGTGCACCCATGGGTGATGGACACCTGCTTACACGATGTCCCCCCGCATTGGAATCTGGACTCCTCAGGGTACGGGCTACACCTCATTAATCTCTGTGTTTCTGAGCTTGGAAAAGAAGTATGTATGGAAGGAAGGAAGGGAAGGAAGAAAGGAGAAAGATAGGGAAAGGAGAATAAATTATTTTAAAATAAATTGAACAGATTCTAAAGTTTCAGTCTTTCTTAATGTGTCATATTCAGGCTGAATGGAGAAGCCTCATTTGTCTTTTCTCATCTTTGTCTTTTTATTTTTTATAAATGTGAAGGTTTATTTATTATTAAAGGCATGTTATTATTTTTAAATGAACTAGGTACTCTGTCTGAATAAGGCAAAAGAGGCTCTGACATGATCTTTACTTTCCCAGACCTTGTGATGGAGCTTGAGAGACACACACACAGGATGTGCTAAATAACTAAACAACGGAGCTTACAATTCAGAAGGGGGCGGGTGGGAATGCACAGTTATTAAGTGTCTACCATGGGCCAGGAGCTGACCTCGGTACTTTATAGACGTTATCTCCCTCAGTGCTCACACTTGTGTGGTGGGCGTGACAGTCCCCACTTTGTGAACACAGAGACTGACACCAGGGTGGTGGGGCAAGGGGATCAACAGAACTAGCTGGTTAGGAGTGCAGAACGAGGGCGCACAAATTTCCAAAGCTTGTTCTTTCTTGGTCAAGCTCCCAAATGAAAAGAATGGTCAACGCAAAGTTTATGGGTTTCTAGGGGACGTGGACGCATGGAGAAGACATGCTGTCGGCTTTGCCTCTGCTAGTCTGCTTAGCTGACAGTCCCAAGTCTCTCTTGCATCATCTAAGCCTTGAGCCGTCCCTGTGTTGGCAGATGGCTTTGGTCCTCAGCCTTAATAGTGGGTAAATAATGGAATTAGGCTCACAGGCTGATCCTAGCATGTTGGATACCTGCTGCTCTGACCCACATCCCCCTTTCTTGATGTTGAGTCAATGATTGCTTGCCTCAGTTTCCCTGATGGAGCTCCAGTGTGCTGCCCTCAGCCCTGCCCTCAGCCTATTTGCCCAACATCTTGATCCTATAACTGGCTATTCCTCCTGATGGAAGAAGTAGAAAGAGCAATACTGTGTCAGCCAGTGTCTACTCAAGAAGGACATCCTTCCAGGTATTCTAAGCAGAGACACTTTGTTACAAAGCTATTGTAAAGGTTGGAAAGCAAAAGGGAGAATAATGAGGGTGCTCCCCAGAAATCAGTTCCTGAACAGAAGCTATAACTGCTCCTCCATCTGCAGAAGTAAAAGGGGGAAGTGGAGGCTGTACCCACACAGACTTGGTGCAAGTGATGTCACTGAGTTCCTACAGTCCAAGAGTCCACACTCTCACAGGTGACCAAAGCCTGAAACGGCTGCAATTTTCTTCCAGCCTTCTTATGGCCCATGGGTGTGCCTTCCAACTGCAGGACCAGACTGAAACCCAGCTGGCATAGGAGCCTGAAAAACGTAGTTCTCCATTTTCCTGCCCTAGTGCTGCACAGAAGAGTAGAGAAGAGCAGGCGTGAGTCCTAAGAGCAATGACAACAGGATGGAAAGAGCAATGCTTGGGAATTCAATAGCTTTGGGTTCAAATCCTGACTCTGCATTAATGAATCCTTGGGCAGATTACTTAACTCCCTTTGACTTAGTTATCTCATCTATAATGTGGGAATAATAATAAGAATACTTTCCCATAGCATTGTTTTGAGGCTTAAATAAGATTATACAAACAAAGCACTTAACAGGATTCCTGTTCATAGTAAGTACTCTCTATAAATGTTAGCTGTTGTTGGCATTGTATATTTCAGGTCAGTTCCCTTCCATATACACACAGTCCTATGTTTCTTGAACTGCTTATTGCTAACCATTACAAGTCAGTGCCCAGGTTCACCACTCATGGGGGCTTTTAAAAACTTCAGAAGATATTGTACATTTGCAGAGATCTTTTCTTCTAAATCACATCAAAGTGGGATCCTACCCAAAGCGCTGCTTTTCCTCACTCTCTTGACCTCACTTTTCCTGGTGATGCCAAGACAATGATCAGGAGTTGAGCAGGAGTAGAAAGTGCTCACGATGTGCCCACATCGGTGATCTCCTTGACTCCCCCTGACAACCATTAAGGTAGGAATCATTGACTCCATTTCATACAGGAGGAGACTGGACTCCAGAGGTATTATAGATTCAGGTGACCCATCTTTCGCTTGCCACGTACTCCTGTGTCCAACACACCATGGTAGAAGTTGGAGGGCTGCAGTGCTTGGGTGGTGCTCAGCTCTTTCAGCAAGTGTTTCCTGGGCACCCACGGGTGGTGGGCACTCAGCCAGGCAGCCACTGCCAAGCCCATCCAATCTGGAGTCGACTCACGAGACTCACGCGGCTCAGAGAGGGTAGGCAGCAGGAAGAGGACGGTGTGAGAAAAGAACATCTGATGCTCCCCTTGCCCACGCATGAGCCTCTCCTGGAGAAGTTGGATCCAGCCACTTTTTTCTGCTTTCTGGCTCTTAAAATGCAATGTTACTCTGGTTCCAATTCGACCCCATTTTCTGTGGGTTTATCGAACACCACACAGATGTGTCAGGTCCAGAGTCTGCCCTGGAGAAGCTCAGAGGCTGGAGAGACAGATACATGTGACAACACTGTGTAGCCAGTGCTATGTCAGGCAGGCACAGGACTTGTGCGGAAAGGCCTCCTGGTTCTGCCTGAGGAGTCAGGGATGGCATCTTGGAAAGAGTGGTGACTGAGCAGGGACTTGAAGGAGGCAGAGGAGTTGGTTTAATGAAGCAGGGGATGGTGGCCCAAGCAGAGGGATCAGAATATGCAAGTCATTTGGGCGACTGAGAAAGGCTCAGGTGGCTGACACATGGAGGGCAAAGGCAACTGAGGCCAATGCTGAGGCTGTGAGAGGTGGGGAAGAGTGCAGTCATGCAGGGCCTTGTGACTTATGTCTGTGAGCTTGGACTTCATTCTTGGGACAATGGAAGCCACTGATAGCTGAAAGTGACATGGCCAGATCCCTGGTTCCGAAAGAGCATTCCGAGGCCAGAGAGCCATAAGTGGTAACCCAACAGAAAGCAGGGAGGCCACTGAGGAGAAGGCTGTTACTGTGTCTGGGGAGAAATCGTAGTGGCGGGACTCAGGCAGTGGCACAAGGAATGGAGAGAGAGACAGTTTTTTTTTTCAGGAGATACTTAGGAAGTAGAAGCAACAAATACAATAATAGTAACTATCATAGTGAACACAGAACTTGCGCCATATGCCAAGCACCAGTCTAACTGCTTGATGTATAACCCATTTAGTTATCACAATAGCCCAAATAAATAGGCTCAAAGGAGTGTATTTCATATTCAAGGTTGTACGCCTAATAAATGGTGAAGGCAGGATTTGAATTCAGGTAGTCTGGCTCCAGAGTTCATGCTCCCAATCCCACACTGCACTGCTTCTTGAGCTCACAATGCTTGGTGGCGGATGAAGTGTGGGGAGCCGAAGGGCAGGGAGGAGTTCATTGTGACTCCCAGTTTCCAGGGAAGCTCATACTATCCTGTGCCTTTAGTCTGAACAAGGGCAAAGCTGGAGGATGATGGAGAAGGAAGCAGAGCTGGACTCCTCTGTGGCTCATGGCCACCTAGGTTCAGATCCTATTTTCTTTCTGGACCCAGCTCTTTGTCCTTACTTTTTGCTATAGACTGAATGTTTGTCTCCCCTCCACCCCCACCAAATTCATATTTTGAAAACTATGCCCCAATGTGATGATACTTGGATGTGGGGCCTTGGGGAGGTGATTAAGTCAAGAGGGCGGAGCCCTCGTGGGTGGAATTAGTGCCCTTACAAAAGAGAACTCAGAGAGCTCCCTTGTCCTTTGTCCTTGTGCTGAAGCAGAGAGAAGACAGCTGTCTACAAACCAGGAAGTGGGCTCTTACCAGATACATAAATCTGCTGATGCCCTGATCTTGGACTTCCAGTCTCTAGGCCTGTGAAAAATAATTTTTTTGTTTTGTTTTGTTCAAGTCACCCAGTCTATGGTATTTTATTGTAGCAACCTTAAAAGACTATGGGAGTCTGGTCATTGTTCAGGACCAGCAGCTTCCGATGAACTGTGGGAGTTCCAAACCTTTCCTCCCCGAGGGGTTATTAGGATACAGATGCTTCTGACCTGGCCCCTGTCGCCTGCAGTCTTGCTGGGGGCATCCCTGCATCTTACCTCTCTGCTCCTCAACACGTCCCATGCATTAGCATGTTCTCTGAAGTATCTCTCTGCTCCTCAACATGTCCCACACATTAGCATGTTCTCTGAAGTATCTCTCTGCTCCTCAACACGTCCCATGCATTAGCATGTTCTCTGAAGTATCTCTCTCCTCCTCAACACGTCCCATGTATTAGCATGTTCTCTGAACTATCGTGGTAAAACACCTTTTATTTTTCCATTTCCAATATGTTCTAGACCAATAGTTCTGTAAAACACAATAAAAATGTCCCAGCAATGTCAAATTGCTGTAAAGATCTTTAAGTCCTGGTTTCTCACCTTTCCCTTTTTGTACATCTCTCGTTTTAAACTGGTTAGAGTTCACGCATCAGCCCTCGTTCGCAGACCACACTGTGTGGAGCACTGCTTAAATCTCTGTCTCTGATTTCACTGCCACCACTTCGGACTAAGCCACTCTCATCACTTGCTTAGACTTGCCCAGTAGACTTCTAAGTGCTCCATCCCCATCCATTCTGGCCCCCTCCAACCCATCTGCACCTAGTAGCTAGAGGAATAACTCAAGCCCATAAATCTGACCGGGTCGAGCCCTTGCTTAAACCTGTAGACTCCCCATTGTCTTCAGGGTTTTCATGATAGGCCCACTCCTAGTCCTTGCTTCCTGCTTAAATTCTCATTTTTCATCTTATCCAGTCATACTAGGCTTCAAGTCATACCACAGTGAGGCAGTTTTAGAAAATGAATGCACATGCTTATGCCTCAGGGCTTTTGCACATGCCGTTCTCACCATGTGGACTGTCTCTTACTAAAAATTCATTCACCACTATGCTATGCACTGGGACCACAAAGGTGACAAAGATACAGCTCCCGTCCTTTAGGAGCTCATGACCTTGTGGGATGAGAGACAAGTAGATTGACAAAGACTCCACAGTGGGGTGGGGAAGTGACAAAAGAAATCACGGGCAGTGGGAGTTGGGAAGAGGGTCTTATAACCCAGCCTGAGTCCAGGAGAGGCTACCTGGAGTAGATACCACTTGGACAAGTCACCAAGGAATCATTCAGAGTTAGCTCAGCAACAGCAGAGGTGGGGGTGAAGAAGAAGGTTGAGACTGAAGAACAGGCTATGCAAAGTCTCAGAGGTGCCAGGTGGGGTAGGGGACAAAGACTGGCAAGAGAAGCTTTCTCGTTGCCCAGCTGTTCTTTGTCAGGCCCTATATCAGGTCCTCGTGATAGGACCACGGTGCCGAATATCTCACACCTAAATGCACACCTACAGACTTAAGTTCATATAGATGTAAAAACACGTACAGAGAATCTCAAACACATTATGCTGAGTGAAAGGAGCCAGACACAAAGTCACACATTGTGTGACTCCATTTACAGGAAATATCCAGAATAGGTAAATCCATAGACACAGAAGGCAGATTAGTGGCTGCCAGGGCAGAGGTGGAATGTGGAGGGACCGCTTAATGGGCACAACAAGGCTTCTCTTTGGGGGTGATGACCTAGATGGGGGTGATGGCTGCACAGCATTGTGAATGTACCGAGTGCCATTGAACTGTGCACTTAAAAATGGCTAATTTAGTGTTTTGCAAATTTTACCTCAATTTAAAAAATATGTGGAAACCCATAGACATACTCACTTAGCAAATATTTACCACGTGCCTCTTGCATGCCAGGCGCTGTACGGAGCATGGGAGATTCAGGGAGAGTTCCTGTTCTGGTGGTTCCACTCGTGAGCAGAGAAACCACGGATCTGAACCCACACAGAAGAAAACCACATGCCTCACGAAGACATGCAGATACTTTCGCTTAACACTCATTTCACAAATATCTACTGGGTGCCTTCCAGGTGTCAGGCAGGGGGTTGGATGCTGGGCCTACAGTGGGGAACACATAGACACAATCACTGTCTTCCAGGTAAGGACACAAACACACACTCACGGAGGCACACGCAGACTGAAGCACACGAACACACACGTACCTAAATGAGGACATAGCCACAGCCCCCCAGCCGAATGTGTGTGGGTGAAAGAAATGAGCGGTGACTCACAGACAAGCAAGCAGAACCCCCATGCCCTGACCTGCACGCATTCCTCATGCAGTTGGTGGGAGTTCTGTTAAAAGTCAGATTAAAACTGGCTTGGGATTCAGAGCCTTCCAGGGAGAGGGAAATAAACAGGCCTCAGTAGCAGGTCCTGGAGCATTGAGAAAAAAATCTCCAAGTCTCAGTTAAGTGATTTTTGGCAGGAATCAAATTAACGGCGAGACCACGGACTGTTGACAAGGTGCTCCATCATGCTCTGCTGTGTGAACGTGTTTCTTATACGTGTTGTTTTCATTAGCACTTCAATTTGATAATGATAAATGACATTTTCATTTGAAAGGAAAATATTAAAAAGTTCTGATTTGCAAGAGCAAGTTAGAATAAATGATATTATTATGTCCTGTCACTTGTCCGGCTCAGAGAAAAATAATAATAATGATAATAAAAAGCCCCAACAGCTTTCCCTGCTGAAGAAACACAAGCATTTTATTTCTCCAGTGGGCCATTTGCTTGCCATCAAATCTGTCCTTGGCGCAGAACCTGCAGAAAGGCAATCGTTTAGGAGGGTGGAGGAGAAACGCTAGAGACATCCAAGGCTGTCAGGAAAGGGTGACCGTGGAAGTGCTGGGCCCCTTGCAGGCAGCAGGGGGAGGGCTTGCTCGCTGGCTGAGAATCTGTGGGGCCTGGAATGTACATTCTTGTCTTAGGGGCAGATTTCAGCACCCACCAGTTTACAGAAGCCTGGCCTCTTCTGAACTTACTTCAAGGACCCCAGGGTCATTATCATGGTTGACCAAGTCATCACCTAGCTTACAGCCCAGGAGGGGCTGCCCATCACCTGCAGGATAAAGTCCTGACTCCTTAGCCTGGCATCCAAGGCTCGGCCACCTCGACCCTGCCCCCACCTTCAATACCTGCATTCCCCCACACTCACCTTATGCTCCAGTTATACTGAACTCCATACCATTCCCTACCTATGCCTTTTTCCTACCCACATGCCACGTGCAGCCCCTGAACAGCTCCTTGGGTGAACTACTAGTCAAACAAGAGCCAGCTCAGGCATCTCCTTATGAAACCTTGTCTGAATTCTCTACCATGAAGGGGCTTCACTCATTGGTTCCCAAGTCTTATTTTTACATACCTTTTCATGAGTGTGCAGGCATGAAATGGCCTGGTGCACAAGAAAGGCTGCTGCATCATTGGCGCGGTGGTGCAGATGGTGCAGCAGATGTGGTGAAAGGGAGCTGTGGGCTGGAGCTGGGCCCAGACTGTAGAGGGCCTGATATCTTCAAAATCTCTATGGGTTTGCCCATCTCAAGTGCTCCCTTCTCTGGCTTCCACAGCATTCTGAGCTTCCCCACCTATGACCCATTACTCTTTAATGTCTACGGTTGTCTGGGTCCATGGTTCCTGCCCCTTTCTTGCCCCTAGGTTGGCAGTTTCTTTAGCACAGTTTCTTTAGCACTGCTCTGTATTCTCCTGGTGCTCCCAGGGCCCACTTCAGGGTCTGCTTAAAGTGAGCATTTGTTAGATAATCAAGTGAGTGGATGAGGCATGATGGCCTAAGAGAGAATGTCATCTGAACTTAAGCATAAGCTGGAAAAGTTGAAGCCTGAGGAGAGTTGTTGTTTGGATGACTTCATTCCTATTTCTTCATATCAATAATATAACCTTTCTTTTTGCCAGAGGTGAATTAGAGTCAAATAAGCTTGTTTGAAAATCCAGCATATTTCAGTGAGAGTCGATGGCATTAGCATGCGTTGGGAGAGTTACAATGTCTGGCATCAGCCCAGGCGATTGATGAATCTTCCTTCTGTCTCTTCTGCAGCAGAGGGAGCTTGGTGTGATGGAAGAGGGCCGGCAGTCTGCCCCCTCTGTGTGGAGTGAGAGCTGCTCAAGGTCAGTGACCATGGCAATAATGCAGGACCTTGAGTCTGTCTTTGGTCTTTCTTCCTGATCACATGACCATCTACCACCTCATTCGATACCTTCCAAGAGCCCAATTTAACTAACATGAGATGTGTTCCCACAAAGTACCAAACACCCTGTTGGGTACTATTGGTAGGAAAAGTAGGACTATTCTCATATTATAGAGGAAGAGACTGAGGTTCAGGGAGGGGGAGTGTCCTGCCCAAGGTCACAGAGCTGGATAACAAATGAATCTAAGTCTGTCTAGGTTAAGGGGTCTCCCTCTCCCAAAGCATCTGTAGATATTCAGCCCCAGAAGAGGTGCATAAGAGAAAGGGCTGAATGAGTGATAGAAATGGGACAGAGAGAAGAGTTTGTACTTTGAATGACACTGAAGGTCTCCATCACCAGGCCAACTTCTGTTTTCAACCTTCTTCCTGCTCATCCCACATCTCAGCTTCCATCCGGTCATAGCTAAGCATTCTCCAAGCAGGCCCTGCCACTTCTCACTCCATGTCTTTGCAGAAGACACCTCTTCTGCCTGGCAGGCCCTTTTATTATCTTCACCTGTTAAAATTCCTAGACTACCTTAGGATCCAGCTCATATCCCACTTCTTCCAAGAGACCTGACAGCTACATATGGTTTGTTATCTATGAGCCCTGTGGAGAAATAGATCTCTCTAATTCACTTTGAATTACACCTGACACATAATAGGTACTCAGTAAATGTATTTGTAATGACAATCACCATAGCATGTTTATTATTATCAACATTGTAATATTTGTAATATTTGTCTCAAATGGTGCTTCCCAACCAACTTTGGGTAACTTTCTCCTTTGAGAATCTGTTGCTGGGGGTCCCTCCTGCTGCAAATGCATAAAGAGAGGGGTCGTACCTTATGCTGGTGTTGGCTTCTAAGGACAATCTGTGAGGCAAAAATCACAAGGAATCAGAATTACCATTGAAAACCCTCTGGATGGCCCCTGAAGTCCAGAGTACGTAGTATACATAGTAGTTAGTTGGGTTACACTTGGGAGCCATGTTGTATGAAAAAGCCTTTCTTTGCATAATACAATTACCATCCACACAGGAAGATGTTTACCTATAAAAGAGGGATGAGGAAAGTCAGATTTTTTTGTGGGATCAGCAGATCTATGCCAGTACATACAAATTTTAGCATCATCTTCAAAGTGTTCCTAGACCTCAAAGCTCGAGCATGGTCCCCAGGTTAAGAATTTTGGTGTAGAGCTTTACAATGTATTGTACAAACTCTTTATCATACAGTAGCCTAGTTAAACCATCTTTTGAAATGGATGTTATTGATGTTATTCTTACTTTATATATGAGGACATTGAGACTCAGAGAAGCAAAATGACTTCTGGTCCAAAGATCCAGCCTCTTGTCCAATGACTTTGCCCAAAGACTCCTCCATTCCGCAGTCTTGATGCCACATTGAGGGGTTCCCATTTGTTGATGGAGCAAGAGAATGTCTGACCTTAGACTAGTTACCTAACTTCTCTGAAACTAAGAAACTCTGTTTGCAGAATAAAGATAATATCCACTGCATAGTGTCCTTGTAGGATTAAATGAGCCGTTAGGAGGGAAATTGCCTGGCAGGGTGCCTAGGATGTGGTGAGGGCTCCCTAAGGGTTACCTTTTCTCCCCCATCTCTGCTGGCACTCCTGGGAAATCAAACAGAGAAAAACCTTCCTCTGCACAATCTCATCTGCCCTCCTGACCTCCAAGGGTCTTTCAACAGTTGGAGTCTTGGGTAAAATTGCTTAAGAATATGCAAATACCTTTTCTTGTCTTTGAACTGTTTGGATCCTCAATGCTATTTATTGAACACCGAGTGGAAAGCAGAGGAGTTTGTGACATCACAGATTTCATGTGATTTTTTATTCAAGAAATGCTTAAGGAAACACAAAGTCCTCATCTAGGCTTCCAAAGCCCTTCATAAACCTGTGCTTGAATGCACCAATGGCTGCCCTTTTCACTTAGAGTAAAAGCTTAAGTCTTATAGAAGCCGGTGGAGCCCATATCCATCAGGGCACGATTGGGAAAACACAACACACACCGGTGATCATTTAACACAGGGAGTTAGTTACATAAGTGTTAGAAGGGTTGAAAGAACAAACAAAGGAGGTGAGGCAACTCTGAGGTCAGTAAATGCAGGGGGCTTCCTCTTTCCCCAGGGATGCAGGAATAAAGGGAAGAGGCTGTCACTAGAACCAAGGGCTGGAGCTGCCTCACCAGACTTAGAACCATGGTTGGCCTGTCTGGTGGGAGCTGAATGCATGGGGACCTATTGCCTCTGATAGATATACCACTTGAAAAGAGAGTGTGGGAGATACATCTGACTTTCATTCCTTCCCTCTTTCTAATCCCTCGCCAGAGCCTCCTATTGGCCAAACCTAGCCAGAGGCTAAGGGGTTAGTGAGCAGTGCAGAGAAGAATAAATATGAGAGGAAACTAGCCACTGATGGTACTGAGCCTTCGGGGTTTGGTGGATCCCTCCCCAGCCCCTATTATCTCTCTGGACTCCTGTCTAAAATCCTGCTCTTCATTCATTGTGCTCCAGCCGCATGGGCCTCCTCAGTGTTCTTTGTATACACTGGGCCTTTATATATTTGCGAATCTTGCTTTTTGGATTTTGTCCACTGGAAGGCATGGACCCCTCCCTTGCTTCTATCACTTTCTAAGGGAAAACTTCCCTGACCATCCTGCATAACTTTCCAACCCCCTTCCCCACTGTCCCTCCTTATCTCCTTCCTGCTTAACTTTCATGGCCATTTAACAGTCTATGCAATTTATGTATATATTCTTAGAGTCCACCTCCTCTCTCTAGGTAGGATGTAAGCTCCACAAGAGCAGAGATTTCTGTCTGCTTTGTTTACTGGTGTAACCCCAGTACCTAGAACGGCACCTGGAAAATAGTGAATGCTCAAAAAATATTTGTAGAGTAAATGAATGGATAAACCAAGATCCAAACATCTGCTTCAGTTTTATTCATTTGTTTATTCAATAAACTCAAATGTGGAGGATGGATTGGAATGGGGAGTATAAGGAGGCAGCCTGAATAATTAAGATACACTTCTGATTTCTGAGCCTCTGTTTCCCCATCCATAAGGCAAAAGGGCTCAACAGGAGACCTCAAAGAACCTTTCCAGCTGCACCATTCTACAAACCTAAGAGTGTATCTCCGGCAGAAATACTGGGAAGATAAAATTAATCCTCTTCTTAATCAGCGGTTCCCATCTCTGCACGTGACTTGTCAGGGGAACTTTTCTCTGATGCTCACACGATGTGAGAACTTGTCACATCTTCTATCTCTGGGAACATCCTCACCTGCAATTGAAAGGTAAATATTTCAGTTTTGAGTCTCTCTGTCATGACTCAAATAATTTTAAAATTGCTTAGATGTCTTTGCCTAACAATGTTCAGATTGTTCTAATGCAGGAGAAAATGGTAGTTTTAGACACAGTAATACTGATAGCAGCTAGTAATTTCCATGTATTTCTCACGATTATTGGCGCTGTGAGGATTACCAAGGAGAACTTTTTACTTATTAAAAAGATGATTTATGTCAAGGGGCTAGCACAGTGCTTGGCAATAGAAGGAGCTTACTAGAGAATGACTTTTGCAGTAATTATTTTCATGGAGTTGGGTTCGAGAATAGCCATGCTAATTTCCAGGATGTCATAATGTCATCAGGGATCTCAGTTCAAAGGGATTTTAGCTCCCATAGATCCTCTTTAGAAACCAGGACAGGCCCACAGCAAAGAGTAGCAGAAACTTTGTAGGGCAGAACATCATTGAAGGGTTGAAAATCATTGAGGAGGGTTTAAGACTCGGGGTCGGGGGACAGAAAGCCCAGAATTGGCACAGTCTCTTCCTCATTCATTCAGCAGATAGCCTCTAATGCCACCATGAGAATCAAACTCTGTCCCTGCCCTCAAGAAGCTCCCTATCGGAAGGGCAATATAAAGTTCTGTAAGTATCAGTTAACGGGTCTCAGGGCAATGGTGGGGAAGGTACGGGGTGTTTCCTCGAGTCTTTAGAACATCAAGGAAAGAGATTTCAAAAACTCTACAAATTTTATCTTGTGACTTTCATTCACCAGTCCTAGGAAAAAGGGGAAAGGAACTAAATATAGCAAGGAATTATCACCATTTAAATGACTATAGTGTTGATTTATGTGGTCATTTTAAAAACCTATTTTTATTTTTATTATCTTTTTAGTTTTATTTTTATTGTTTTTTAAAAAAGATTTTATTTATTTATTTTTAAAGAGGGGAAGGGAGGGAGAAAGAGAGAAACATCAGTGTGTGGCTGCCTCTCACACACCCCCTACTGGGTTCCTGGCCCGCAACCCAGGCATGTGCCCCGACTGGGAATCAAACTGGTGACCCTTTGGTTCACAGGCCGACACTCAATCCACTGAACCACACCAGCTAGGGCTATTTTTATTGTTTATGCTGTTACTGTTTTTCCTGCTTTTTCTCCCTCTTCCCACCTCCACCCAGTCCCACCCTCTCCCCATCCCAGGCCAGTCCCTATATTGGTGTCTCTGTCCATGGGTTGTTTATAAATGTTATCTGGTTAATCCTTTCACCATCTTTATCCCATCCCCCCACTGCTTTCTGGCTGCTGTCAGTCTGTTTTATGTATAAATTTATTTATTTTTATTGAAGTTACTGGAGGTGACATTGGTTAATAAAATTATACAGGCTTCAGGTATACAATTCTGCAATATATCATGTGTATATTATATTGTGTGTTTATCACCAAAGTCAAATCTCCTCCCATCACCATTAATGTCTGTTTCCTCCTTGAAGCCAGAGAATTGTATCTGTTTTGTTAAGTGCTTTATCCTCAGCATCTAGAATCATGTTGGTTTCATAAGATGTCCCCAATAAATACTTGTTTGGCTGATGGACCGGGGTGTCAAACTCATTTTCACCGGGGGCCACATAAGCCTCATGGTTGCCTTCAAAGGGCCAAATAAAATTTTAGGACTGTATAAATGTAAGTACTCCTTAACTAGGGGCTAGGAGCTTGGCACTGCCACTGGGTAGAAACAAGGTACTGGGCCAGATAAAACAAGGTGGAGGGCCAGATACGATCCATGGGCCTTGTGTGTGCCACCTGTGGACTAGAACTACCCAGTCTAGGCCACCGCATAGGAGAAGAAAAAAAAACTGGGCCTTGGTCAAGAGAGAAGCTGGAAAAGACCCAAGGTACCTAGAGTCAATGGGGTGCATAGCAGTGGGGGTGACAAAGAGAGGAGGGGGCAGGGATTTAGAGACTTGAGGCGTGGCCAGGTGCTGGAAGGCTTGAATGCCAGGCCAAGCGGCTTGGCTTGTGTCCTGAGGTCTGGAGAGGCAACGAAGAATTTTAAGCTGAAGTGAGGCCTTCTCAGACTCCTGCTTTTCCTTTCCCAAGAGGTTTCTAAGTTTCTTTTGTGTCGCTTGCTTTATTTGACTAGGGTTCTCTCTCCCCAAAAAGTCTTTCCATGAAAGAAAGGGACCCAGTTATCTGCTCTTCCTTTCCCCAAATCCAACTCAACCCAACTCAAACCCACGCTCTTCCTGTAATTAAACCTGAACTCCAGCTACAGTAGGCAAACAGCTGAAAACGGCAGCTCAGGAGGGTTGTAACTGTGTGAGGCAGATGTCTGATCTTTGTCACCTCCTTGCAGGCTGAAGGACAGCTGGAAGTCACTTTGAGGGATTTTAATAATGTGTCCGATTCTTGGTGTGTATAAAAATAGTGACCACTAGTGCCATTTGCAGAGAAGATGAGTCAAGCTTTTAAGTATCAGGATCTTTTAAAAGAAATGTATCAACAAAACTCTATATGAGTGATTTTCAACCCTTTTCATTTCATGGTGCACATGAACTAATTAATAAAATTATGTGGCACACCAAAAAGTGTATTTTTCTGCACATCTGACAAGAAAAAAACTCCCCCATTTTGCCATGAATAATGCACACCCATGGCCAAAAATCTGTGTGAAAAAGTGCACATTATACACGGCAAAATATGGGTAGGTACAATTTTGATTCATTCACACTGAACGGCTATCGTGTTGGCTGTTGTCATGTTTTTAATCTGACAGTCTAAAGGAAAAGAGGTCAGTGCCCCTGACTAAATAGTCAGGTGTTGCATGTTTTAAAAATTCTTGCGGTACATCAGTTGAAAATCATTGCTCTATATTCATTGATAACTATTTCTTTTTAAATTTTTTTTATTGTATTCTTTTCCATTGCCATTTAGTCCCCTTACAGCCCCCTCCCTCGCCCCCCTGCAAATATTTCTTCAGCATCTGCTAGGTCCCAGACTCTGCCCTAGATGTTGGGTGGGGGAGCCAGTGTTCACAAAAAGCCTTGTCGTTTTAGGACCAGGAATCTCACCACAGAGCTGCTGACCTTACAGTCTAGTGGGAAGATTTGACACAGGGCCATAATAAGATCACCACAGCAAAAACAGCTTTCTTTATGGACTATGTATAATTTACATACAACCCATTAAGGTTGATACTTTCTATCCCAGCCTCTCTTGTGGTTAGCATGGCCCCATAGAAACCTCTAATGTGTAATTCTCTCAGACTAAATGCAGAGGAGCCGAGGGCCTTAGGGGGCGCTGGAGTCACAGGATGGAAAGGGCTTGGGTGTACAAGTTTCCACTTGGAGGAGAGCTTACGAACCTCCAGGAACAGCCATTAGGACTCTGTGGGAATGAGAAATGTACTTCCTTGTATTAAGCCACTGGGTGGGGGAGGTTTTCTGTTACAGTAGCCAGTAGATAGCTTTCCTCAGTGGTCCTCAAACTCTAGCATGCACCAAAATCACTAACAGAGTTTGTTTAAACACAGATTTAAAAAAATAAATTTATTGGGGTGACATTGGTTAATAAACTTATATATGCATCTTAAAATACATCATCTGTGTATTGCATTGTGTGTAAAACATAGATTTTTGGGGCCCCAACCCCAATTTCCAACTGACTAGGTCTTAAGATGGGGCCTTCAAACCTCTGATTTTCACAAGTTACCAGGTGACGCTGATGCTGCTTGTCCAGGGACCACACTCTGAGAGTCACTGTATGAACTGAAGGGTTTCACCCCAGTGGGAGAGGAATGACCTTGGGTTTCCTGAGGATAGAGACATAGCTGCACACGGAGGGACCTAGGTGAGATGATGATGATGATGATGGCAACGATGGTGATGATTTGGACCAGACATTTCCTAGTCACTCACTGTGTGCTAGCTTGTGTTCTAAGTCCTGAAATTCTCCCAAGAATATGTTAAAGTAAGTATTCTTAAATTTCTACCTATGAGGGGCAAAATCTGTTGCAGCAGAGGTCCCTTAGATGTCCCCTCCCTCAGGCTCTGTCAGAGGAGGGAGGAGGCAAGTGTCCCTGGCAGAGGTAGTGACACTTAGGAGAAAAAGTAAGCATATTTTGGAGTCAGACAGACTGGGCTAGAATCCCAACTTCCCCACAGACAAGTCACACGACTCCTCTGCAACTCAAATATCTCACCTTTAACAGGAACCTAAACAATAAGACAAACAAACAAGCAAAATATAACCAAAGACACTGAAATAGAGAACAGGCTGACAATCACCAGAGTGGAGAGGGGAGGGAATTTCAGGGGAAAATGGGAAGGGTTTACAGGAACAAGTATGAAGGACATATGGACAAAAACTAGAGGGGGCTGGAAATGGGAGGGAGGTGGGGAGCACTGGGGGGTGGGCTGGGATGGGAGTAAAAGACAGAAAACTGTACTTAAACAACAATTAAAATTTAAAAAATGTAAAAATAAAGAAAGAAAAATTCAAATAATATTAAGCATGGGGTAAAGACGGTGGACCACCTAGAATTTATACATTGCTAAATGCAAATAACAGAACTTCAATAAATAAATTAGCAAAACATTAAAAAAATTTTCTCACCTGGAAAGTGGGAAAAATACCATGTACTAAAGGGGGTGTGAGGAGGATTTCAGAGAATGTATGAGAGCCCCTGGTTCTTGGTCTGTACTCCTGCAAAAGTTCTCACTATTATCTGTACTCTGAGCTCCCAGCCCCCACTCCTGGGCCAGGTCCTGCCATATTATTGTGTAAAAGCCTAGTCCTTCCCCCTGAACCACCCAGGTCCCCTCAGGCAGCCCCAGGCTGTGCTCTGATGATGGAGGAGGACCTTCAGCTCCCAGGAGTCACCCCTCTGTGCTGCTGGTGCTGATCTGGAAGTCCTGTCTGTTTCTTCTAAGTCTCCAAGACACAGAGGACTGATCATTCTGACTCAGAGGTCCTGCTTCCTTTGTAATTCTTCTTGTGACTGCCCTGACCTCAAGGTATCAGTGGGTGGTATCAGTGGTTAATGATATCTAGTTTCATTAGATTTTTGTTTCACTCTCCGTGAGCACAGAGATGAGGCCCAGCAAGCCTTAGCAGAAGCAGAAGGTGGGGTGAAGCTTACTGGCCAAGGCCAGGCTGGGAGTACGCAAAGCGAGCCCCAGAATTGTGGTTAATGGGTCAAGATTCCAGGCTCCAGGTATTTTCTATCAGTAGGTTACTTCTCATCCTGCCTTCTGAAATGCCAGGAACTTAACCAGAATCTTGGCTGCAACCCCTCAGGCACTGGTAGGAAATGTCTTTTAACTTGCACCTTAGCAAAACAACCCTTGCTGATTTTAACCATATTTAACTCCTTTAAATGCAAATCATTTCTAGCTTTCCCTATTGCTTGGTCCATGTCTTTAAGAATCTGGTTGAAGTGTCCTTCAAACTCTGGCCATGACACCTCTAAAGATCCCTGACTAATCTCACTTGAGCCTGAAGATGGTGGTACAAGGTAAGCAGGTCGGAAATGGTTGTCCCTAGATTATAGATGGAGAGTTCAGAGAAGGGAGATGCATGCTGGAGGTCACGAATCACTAAGCCTGAGAAAACAAGGATCCAAATCCTCAGGTCTGAACATCACTACACACTCTTTACTTGGAAAATTGACAAAATGAATGAAGTCAGTGACCTTAGAATAAAATCCACATTCCCTTCTAGTGTCTGTAAAAGCCTACGGGTTCTGGCCAGCTCTCCCGTGTCTAATGGTGCCTCTGTCCCTTCTCTCACTGTTCTGCAGCCCCTCTGGCTGCCTGGTGTTTCCTAGAACCCATTAAACTCTTATGCATCTCCAGGCCTTTGCAGTGAAGTTCTTTGCCTGGCTATTCCACCGTGACTCTTCTCCGCCTTCAGGTCTAATTTCAAAGTTATTTTCTCAGGGAAAAGATCACTACTCTGTCTACATAGAACCCCTCTGTTATTTTCTCCCATAGCACCTTCCTTCCCAGCCCTCAGCATAATCTGTAATTACAGTTCCAATGTGGGGACACTCCCATGCCATTGAAAATCCACTTACACTTTCAGCTCCCCCCAAAAGTTAACTACATTCCCTCAGTTTCCATGGGGGAATGATTCCAGGATCCCTGCAGATACCAAAATCAAAAGATGCTCAAAGCTGCCCTCATATAAAATGGTGAAGAACAATGCCAACAGTCAGCCCCCTGCATCCACAGTTCCCAACCATGAATCGAAAACAGTGTTCTTATTCTCAGTTTGTAGTTGGTTGAATCCATGGATATGAAGCCCAGGGATAGGGAGATCTGAATATACATATCTGCATACTAGTGGATCCACATAGTTCAAACGTACATGTAAGGGTCAACTCTCTTCTATTTATTGAATGAACAGAAATTAATTTAATTATTCATTTATTTAATACATATTTACTGAGCACCTACTAAGGGGCATTCTTTCAGGAACTGAGGTTATGACAGTGAACCAGACAGATATAAATCTCTGCGTGATGGGGAGCTGCTCTGGAGGTGGAAGAAAAACAAATGAGTTAAGGGTCAAGGGTTTGGGCTTGGGAGGCTGGAAGGGTGGGGCTGCCATTTGCAGAAATGGGGAACAGAGCCGGTTGGGTAGATGAGAGGGCAAAGGGAACAGTGCTTTTATATTAAGTGTGAGATGTTCTTTAGACGGTCAAGTGGAGATGTCAACTCAGCAGCAGTCTGCATGTCTCCAGAGTTCAGGGCAGAGACCTGGGCAGATTTGGGAGTCACTGAAGCACTAATTATATGAAAAGACACAACCAGAGATGAGTGATCATACTTAGAGCAAAGGTCCCAGAACACACTCTTCAACATTTAGAGGTCAAAGAGTTAAGGAAGAACCTGAGAAATGGCAAGAAAAGTAGGAACAGGAAGCAGTGCCTTCACTTGAGAATGAAGATGAGGAGGAGTCACTGGACATTTAAAGAAGGAGAACGCCAGAGAATGTCATCTAAGAGAGTGAATGAACCAGACGAATGCAGTGAGACCTGCAGGCAGTTTTGGGGCTGGTGGTCACTAATCGAAAGGGAGCCTGGTTAGCATTACCATATATTTTTCTCTTGCATGTTCAGCTGTGACGGTGCTGGTACAGAGTAGATGGAGAACTTTGGTGGAGTCAAAAAAGTACAACAAAATGAGAGAACAAGGAAAATGAGAATGTATCCAAGGGCAGGATTAGAGGTGTCAGCATGGAGTTCAAGCTGGATAGAAAGGGAAGTAAAGGCATGTAGGGGTTGGGGGGAGGGAGGGGCAGTAAAAAGTGAGTTGAAGGTCCCAGGGGGTTGAAGGGTTATTTCGAGTCTGGGTACTAAAGGACTGAGTGGGATAGGCAGCAGGCCTTGACAAAGGGATGTTTAAATTGAAATTAAGGTATTAATGTCTAAGGTATGAGAAGGGAGGGAGGTGGAAGGAGAGGCAGAGGTTGAGGAACTGAGAAGCCAGGATATTGGAAGAATCATCTGTGTGCATATTGGAAGTATTAAGAATTATGGCAGATTAGTTTTGGAGAGAATCTTAGTAAGGGCTGGGGGAGTAAATAAGATAAGGTATGTGCCTGGCACACATGTGGGCTCCCAAGCAATGCATTTTAGTTACTTATTTGCTTAATATTTGTTCAGGGCTCTGGTTTTCTCCATCAGTTGCTTCCAAAGCAGAGCTTCGCGGAGGTTTGCGGCACTGCATTGAGGGTGGGGGTGGGGGTTGGGAGACACAGTTGGGGTTTGAGGCTGGCCCCAAGGCTGCCCCATAGTCTAGGGTCCAGGTCCTTCTGCTGGTTTCAGGCTGGACTCCCACCAGAGCCTCATGCCTTCGGCTCAGTAGCAGCAGCGGCAGATGGTGAGAAGTGGGTGGGTTGGGGGTATCTGCAACTGATCCCACAGTTGCCAGATTAATGAGGCCTCGTGCCCGCCTTCTTTTCTGCTGTGTGCCAGCCGACAGTAGCTTCCTTTGCTGGGGTGGGTTTGTTTGTGGGAAACTTTTTGGCAGTGAAAGCCCAGCACCTGATTGAAAACTTCCTCTGCCCCTCGTATCTCCCCCTCCCCCAACTCCTAGACTGGTTCTAATGTATTCTGGGGCCTCACACTTGCCTCTGAGGTTCCTTCTGTTGTCAGACTGATGAAGCTAAGATCAGGTAGTCCTGCTTCTGCATTTACAAATGGGGAAAGTGAGGTCTGGAGAATTTCATCATTCATTCTGTGACAGGAAGCTTAGGACTCTACATGCACTCTGTGCCTTCCTGGTGTCTAGCTTATATCCCCAGGTAGAGACTCTACAAGTAAGAACGGGGGTAGTTCATATTTGAAATCCAGACATACATAAGCGACATAAATAAGCAGGTCAAATGGGCATTGAGGTCACAGAGGTAGGGAGCACTGGAGGCCAGGTTACCATGAAGACAAGCGGGTCCTGAGAGAAAGCATCACTGTAAGTGAGGAGGGAGTCTGGCGTGGAGGGCTGGGCTCGCAAACGGGCTCTGAGATAAGGAGCACCAGTTAGTTGTAAGCTTCGTGCAAAGCTCTTCTTAGCCACTCTGACCAGGTGCCCCTGGCAAATTAAAAAAAATGATTTCACTTTGTCACTAGGGGTCCAAGCAACTCTACGGTAGGACGGTTCCTTCCCCAGGAAAGTGGGATAAGAAATAGGGAGGGTGCAGCCCTAAAGATGAATGAGAGAGAGAAAGAGCAAGCAAGAGAGAGAAGAGCCCTGTAGGTGAGCAAAGATGCTGAGGTCTTCTAGTCAGTGGTGTGGCAGGAATTGAGGCCCCAAGGAGCATCCGAGGTCAAAGATAGGTCCATGCCTCTGGATGGGTAGCCCAAGAGGAGCCTTCGATGCCTGGCAGGCTGGGAAGCCATACAGCAATGACAGTCTGGAGGCAGGTGGGAACGGAGCCCCTATCAAAGGGGGCAGCAGGCACTTGGCAGGGCACTGGACATCTTGGTTGTGTCTGAAGACTAATATGGGCCTCATCAACAGGGTCAAACTGGAGCTCCATTGCACTGTCATTGGGCAAATGGGACAAAGTTAGAATCACACTTAAACCAGTGAGGCAAAGTTGTGTAACTTTTTCACATAGTAGCATACATACAAAAATATTCATTTGTCCCAACAGTGTAGAGGAAAGGCTCTTTGGGGCCACATATGAATGGCTGGGAGGATCTAACAGCCCAGGGCCCCACCTGGGGGCTTAGGGGGTTGAGGAAGTAGAATGAGCACATCAATAATAATGTGTTCACTGGTTGAGGAGCTCTCTAGTAAGGAGTATATTTTTCTTAAGTAATAAGCCCAGAGGACAAAATCCAGGGCTGCTGTAGCAGCTTAGAGATGCCATTGAGAACCTAGAGGCCTCATGCATTTCTAATCTGCCACCCATGATTTTTGGCTGCTGCCTTCATGGTTGCAATATGGCACCTGCAGCCCCAGACATTGCATCAACATTGCAAGTGGGAAGAAAAAAGAAGGGGAAAAGGGCAATGAGAAAAGGAAACTGTCAGCTTGTATTTGCTCTGTTAAATAGCTTTCCTGGAAGCTTCATTGTTGCATCTCATTGGCCAGAGCTGTGTGATGTAGCCACCACTAACTATAAGGAAAACTGAAAGATGTTTTGTAGGTAGGCATTTTGATGCCCTAGTAAAATCAGGGTTCTGTTAGGAAGGAAGGAGAGGAGTAATATGGTTAGGCCTGTGATAGACACCATGTTGTATTCAGGGAACAGTTAGTAGTTTTGCGTAGGTCGACCATGAGTTGTGAGAAAGGAAGAGGAGAGGGATGAGGCTAGTGAGGCAGTGAAGCAGTGAAGCAGTCTGAACCTATGTGATGCAGGGCCTTGGAAGTCACGTTCAGGTGTCTGGACCACCTTGCCTGGGTGATGGGATTCCACCAATGGTATTTGGACAACAGAGTGATTTGGTCAGATTAGTGTTTTAGGCAGATAATTCCAATTGAGGGGGTGGGGGGATCTCCTATGAGGTGGGTGCCAGAGTCTATGTACACAGAAGGTATCCAGCCTTGGCTGGTGTGGCTCAGTGGATTGAGTGCTGGCCTGTGAACCAAAATGTTACCAGTTCAATTCCCAGTCAGGGCACAGGCCTGGGTTGTGGGCCAGGTTCCCAGTAGGGGGTGCACAAGGGGCAAACACACATTGATGTTTTTCTCCCTTCCTTCCCATCTCTCTAAAGATAAATAAACAAAAATCTTTAAAAAAACAAAGAAGGTATCCAGTTAATAGTCAGTGAGATGATAAGACAAATTAGGATAACGGCTACGAGGAGGATGGATGGGATAAATTTGAAAAATTTTCAGGAGGTAAAATTGACAGGGTTTGGTAATTGATTGGTTGAGGAAGGGTTTTGGAGTTTAGGAATATTCCTTTCCCGTCATTAGCTGGCACATGGGCCAAAAGAAAAGGAGCAAGTCTGAAGTGTATCATTTGTTCAAAAGTCACACAACCAATTGGTGGCAGAGCTGGAACTTGAAGCCAGGTCTGCTGGGCCAGTGTTTTCTCCTTCCTGCTATACTCCAACATCTATCCTCTGGAGCACAGAAAAGCCATCTAATGATGACTTTGGGGCCTCTGATCCTTCTTCCCCTTCTCCACGTACAAGTCATGAGAGCCCAGGGTGACATGAATATGGTGGAGGCATCTTGCTCTTGGAGGGCCCAGTTTGGTGAGAGTATGCTAAGGGGGTGGTCAGAGGGGTTACCATAAACATCCCCCTTGCTCTAACTGATGCTGAGGAGTCAGGGATGACCTGGTCTGGGCATTAACTTCTTCCCACAAGCATTCTTTCTAACCCTTGCTTCGTACTTGGTTGATACATTAATTTCCCGTTGCTGCTGTAGCAAATTACCACATATTTAGTGGCGTAAAACAACAGATTTATTCTCTTATTATTTTAGAGGTCAGAAGTCTAAAATCAAGGTGTTGGCAGGGCTATATTCTTTCTGGAGGCTTCAGGGGAGAATTAATTTCCTCATCTTAAGCTTCTAGGAGCTGCTTGCATTCCTTGGTTTGCAGGCCCTTCCTCATGTCACCCCAACCTTTCGCTTCCATCTACTACTAACTGATCCTTTTGCCTTCCTCTTATAAAGACCCAGTGATCACATGGGCCCATCTGCATAATTCAGGATAATCTCCCCATCTCAAGATCCTTCACTGAATCCCATTTGCAAAGTTCCTTTTACCGTGTAAAGTAACATATTCTCAAGGTCCAGAAACTAGGATGTGGACATCTTTGAAGGGGCCATCAGTCAGCCTACCACAGCTGAGCATTTTCTCTGACATTTTCTTTGTGTTCCATTGTGCTGATAAATAGAGCACAGACCTTGTCCTTGCTGAGCTCACAGTTTAGGGGTGAAGTCCGAGAAGTAGCAGCAGATTGCTTTGCAGGGTGAGAGAGGGAAACACAGGGACTTGGGGCCCAGAGGAGTGGTGCATAATCTACCTGGCCTTGGGGGTCAGGAAGGAGCTCCGGAAGAGACGGTATGCAAGCTGAATTTTGAAGAATGTGTGAGAATTAGCTAGATGAACAGTAATGATGATGCAAATAGTAAACATTTATATTGTTCTTGCTCTCTGTCAGGTTGTGTTGTAAGCACTTAACACATATTGATGCCTTTGATACTCTCAGTACCATATAAAGTGGGTATCGCATCATCCCCATTGTAGAGATGAATAAACTGAGGCTGAGAGAAGAAGATCCATTGGCTGGAATGTGGGTCCTTTCCACCACTCTTAAGGTGAAGATCAAAGTCCTTTCTGTGCCTTGCAAGGCCATTGGGAATTGGGTCCCTGCCACCACTCCCACCTCAGCCCCATTCCCACCTCCACTGCTGAGTCACTGGGCTCCTGTCAGCTGAGCCTCACTCCTCTGCACCTCTGGCTCTTTGCACATACTACTTACCTCTGCTCAGGATGGGGCACGCCTGCCTTTTCCTTCAGATCTCAGTTCAAATACCATCATGTCAGGGCATTCCTTGTCTCCAGCTGGGCAGTGTCCTTCTTACGGTTAGAGAAGCCTGCACTTGACCTTGACAGCACTCACCCCAACCCCCACCAGCTGCATACAAACATCTCTTTTGTCCCTTCATTGTATCCTCATTGTGCTCCACGATGGTGGTAGGTGAATAAATATTTGCTGATTCAATGAAAAGTATAGCAGAAGATGAGAATCTAAAAGTAAGCAGGAGCAAGGCCATCAGAGACCATCTAGTCCAACACCTTCCTTTAACTTCTGGGAAACGGAGGCCCAATGAGGTGCATAGACTTGCCCAAAGTCACACAGTAAGTCAGGGAAAGAGCTGAGCATTCTGACTCCCGTTCCTGGGTCACTTTCCGCATTCCTAGTGTGATGCTCCTGACCTTGCCCTAGTGCCTGCCTGTCCAAGACAGAGTCATCTTTCAAGATACAGCTGATTCCTAAACATCTCTAGGATATCTTTTTGTCACACTCCAACTTACTTCACCTTGCCAAAGTTAGAATCGACTGCTCTTTTCTGTGTTCCCCAAACATCCTCAAGTCTTGATATTTTCTTTCAATGCTCTGCTTACCTTCGAGCTCTTGCAAGACTAAAGACTCCCTACTTTCCTAAAGAAGTCCTCTGCCTTGATTACAGTGTCCAACACGTCTTCTGTTATTGCTCTGCTGTCCTCCCACCACTGCCTACTTTTAACCTCATTAACACCTGCCTCCACCCCTTCACCAACCCCAGGAAGGCTGCCTCAACTCTTCATTCCCTAGCCACTCACCACTGTACTGCACAGGCTGTTCCAGCTGCCTGCCCTGCCCCAAGCCATGCTTTACCAGCGGGCCATGTTTACAGTATGTGACTCAGGCCTTGGCTTCAGTATTTGAGCCAGGTTGGTCAGTGTGAAGGAGAAAAGCTGACCAGCCAGGGCCAATGTGGTCTTTCTCTCTGGAGTTTGAACTGTGTTCAGGGAGAGTTGGACTGCTGATACAGGGAGCATCACCGAAGAGTCAGAGGGAGTAGGGGGTGTGGCTTGAGTCACTGTAGTGGCTGAGCGCCAGAGGAGGGACCAATAGGGCCTCTGATTGCTTTGGGGCAATCAGAGGCTCTGCTGGTGTGTGGCTACAGCAGTTCAAGTTCCGAGAAGCTGAGTGAGATTTCCAAGAGCTTATTCTCACTCGTATCCTGACTATTTCCTCCCTCCCTTACTTGAGAGATGTTTTTCAACCCAGAGGGACCCAGCAAATCTGCTCCCCTCTGCCAGAGGGCCCCACCCAAGCTCTTTACCTCTGGGAACTCTTTCTGGCTACTGTTTAATTCCTACTACTCTTCATCCAGTGCTAGGAACTTGACACATTTGTATCTCTAATCTGTCCTTCTCCGGTCTGGAATCTCGGAGACACTGAACAATTTGCCCAGGGCTCATCCTGTTTCCGCCAGGCCACTCACTTTGCTTTCTGAGCCCCAAACACTCGTTTCACTCCCCACAGACTCACAATTTCCTGTAATTCTCCCTCTGGCACAGAAACTACCTGGCATGGCTAAATAATTGTTTCATAAGTCTTGTCTTTATAACAAAACTCTACCTTTCCATTCCTGTTTCTGTGTTTGTTTGTTTGTTTCCTGTCAAAACCGACTGCACAGTGCTACACAGAAAATAGGCAGAAAGGAAAAAAAGGTTGGATATGTTCATTCATCATTGTGTTCCTAGCTCAGTGCCTGGCATATGGCAGATGTTCAGAGAAAGGATTTGTGGGTAGGGGCCTGAGGCTGGTTCCTCCACTCACCCTGCCCTACCTCACAGGTGGTGGGTGTCCAACAAATGGTGGTACGGCATTGAAAGGCCACTGGTGTGGTGCAGTGGAAAGACATTGGAGCGGAGCCAGGGGACGAGGGAGTAAATTCCATTTCTGCTCCATACCGTGCAACCCTGGGCAAGACACCTAACTTCTCTGAGCCTGTTTTTGTCAGATGTAAAGTGGGGTAGTTCTGAGGACCCGGGGGGCAACACCGTGAATGGAGCTCCCGCCACGGTGGTCCTGGTTCACACAAGGCCTTCATCTCTCAGGGAGTACCACAGGGCCAGCTCCAAGGGCAGCCAAGCTGGCTTTTATATCTTCTCATCTTCAAGTCCTATCCTCAACCCCTTCCCACCTTGTTGACTTTGGGGGTTTAAATAAATCTGTCAAATAATTTTATTTTCTAACACTGATGAGCAACAGTGTTTAAAAACAATCACTTTTAGTTTTTCTTGGTCAATTTGCCTATAAACCCGTGTCATGGATCTGTTATTTCATGAAAGATTTTGGGGGGGTTCACCCCAGACACTGCGCATTAATGTAATTTCCCTTGTTCCTTACATAACATGACTCATCTCCACTTTTAATTGAGGTGAGGACCGCTTGGTGATTGTTTTAGCTCCAAGTGTGACAGAATTGGCTCATAGCCAGGGTGGTATAATGGAGTGGGGGGGGGTGTCAGACAGACCTGCGTTTGAATTCAGTTGTCACCACCTATTCACTTGTTCAAGATACCAAATCTGAGTCTTTTTGCTCCATGTAAAAGAAGGATGATACTCCTCACTGAGTTGGCAGAAGGATTAAATGCGGGTATGAGTGCCTACCATATTTGAGAGACTTAATAAACACTAGTGCTCTTTCTAGAAGCAGTTTCTTAAACCTCATGAACTTTGCTGGAAACTGTTTAAAATAATTACACAGCATCCTGGAAGGTATGTGAGTCCACTTTGCATTTGAACCATGAGTAGATGAAGCTAGACTTGCATAGGGAAGCCTTCTGGTAATTAACCTGGGGTTGGGTGATGTTAAGCCAGTTTCCATTCTGCCGAAGAAACAAAAAAGATGAGACTGGAGAAATGCTACTCCTTTAATTGAAGGCACACTTTTATGTTCTCAGGTCTATTTTAATCTTAAGTGCCGATTATGCCTCATTCTCTCCTGTTAACAGACACTTCTGTAAGTGATCTGCAAAGAGAGAAATATGATTCTTACATAAATACTCTACCATGAGAAATTATCTTATTACTTAATATGCCAAAAACTAATAAGATAAAGGAGCGGTATGTGTCATTTTTGGACAATATTAAAACTTGATTTTAGCTCATAGAAACAAAATGTAATTTCCTTTTATTATTCTCTTTTCCAGGTAGAACAAAGGCGGTGAAGGGTGTAAGGATATTATACGGCTGTGTTCTTTGAGATCTTGTTAAGGCTGTGGAATGGATCCAGCAGGATGGCCTCAAATTAAGATTTTAATGACTTTTCTGTTTAGAAGACACACTCTTGCTGTTAATACTGTCAAGTATGATTTTCAAATTTGCAGGTGAAAGGAAAAAAACTCATTTTCTACTTAATTGTACAAATGCTTGCCTCTGTGTGTTTGCCCGTTTATGTTTATTAAGGAAGACATGTAGAGTATCTACCGAAAGTGAGGGCAAACAATGACAGGAACCGGAAGTTTCCTGAATCTCCTATGGCGAAAGGTGATGAAGGGCCAAATTTTGACACGTTTAGGGGTTTAGGTAGCCAGACCCACATACTGACTGAGTAGGGGCTTCACAAGACTTTGCGAGTTTCAAATGTGCCTTTAAAACTCACAAATGTATTTTTAAATCACGAATGGTCTTTGGTGTTTACATCCTTTATTTACAAATGAACAAATATTAATTGATGTTGATGAAAGGAATTTAAACAGGACCCGAGGTGGTAAAAGTTTCTGGCTGCACCCATCGCTCGGCCAGTGTGACAGACACCAGCAGCTCTGATGCGGGTGGCAGTGATGTGAGAGGGTTCCGGACACAAGCACATGTTGTTTTGCCCTCTTTGCTTCCTATCACTTTGACAGAAATCACACTAAGTAAATGCCTCCAGCCTTCTCTGGCATGCAGTTCTTCATCCAAGCACAATAGAATGTACTGAGGACCTAAAAGAAATTTAATAATCCCTACGTTCTTGCGATGTGTTAGGCCTTCCCAACAAACACCTGCAGAAACTATACAATCTTTGCCTGGAGATTTACGGTAACAGGCTTAGGCGCGCGGCAAGATGACTGTTTTATTAGATGTCAGGCAGCCCCTGTTGTGCTGGTATTGGGAAGTGTCGCCAAGAGAGTGTAAGTAGAATGTCCTTCTATGGATATTTTAAAGACCTACTTAAATACTTACAGCTTTCAGTAAAACTTTCAGGAGAGATCTGTTGGAGGCTGGGAATGATCTGTATTGAACTGGTAAGATTCCACCAGCTTCCAATACTCTGAACAGTGTATCCATTCACTTAAGTGCACTCAAAGGGCACCTTTAAGGAGCACAGGTGGTGATGATAGTTTTGGTAAAAAAACTACCGCAGGTTTGGGGGCAGTATTTTTAGACCCTATACATGTTTGTGAAGCTCTGTTATCCCTGTGGCCACTATTAGTTTGAATGCCCAGTTTTCTTTAGAAAAGAAACATAGGGCTTGTCTTTAAGATAAGGCCAAAATAAAAATCTTTTTCAACTACGTAAAGTTCAGGCTGCCAGAGTTTTAATATTAAGCTCGGTTAATTAAATATCATTCTTTGCCCTGAATCTAATTAGCCCAACCACTGAGGTAATTTAATATAATAATAATAAAAAAGAGGCTAATGAAAAGTGGAAGGGAATCTGACTATTCCTTCCTCGGCCTCATCGGGACATTTCTGTTTCAAGTGTCCCTTTATGGATGGTGATGTTTTATGGGGGATTATGAATTTTCAATTAGTGAGCAAATGAAAGTGAAAGACAGACAGTAGGTCATCAATGAGTGATTGCATCAGAAAATCACTGAAAAGCTCATTTGTAAAGTTCAGGTCATATTTCAATATGACTTCGTGGTACCTGAGGCAGCTCTTCTCCCCTAGGTTGAGTTTAAATCATGCTCTTTATTCACTGTATGAATAAGTCCTTGGTTAGGGTTTCTATTCAAGGTAAGAAAGTCAAATATATGCTGCTTCTAAGCAAAAATGAGTGTTAGAATAAAAAGGTGACCTTTCTTGTTTAGCTGTCACTTCCAGCACAAATGGTCTGTTTCCTTAACATTGCTCAAGCTCTGCATCTCACGCTGAGGTGCTGTGCAGGAGAAGCAGCCTCGGATTCAAATCCCAGCTGGAAATTTGCCGGCTATTTCAAGGTACTGAATCTCATTGAGCCTCAGTATTGTCATCTGTGAAATGAGGATAGTGCTATCTACTTCTCCCAGGTTGCCGGAGGAGAAAGGGAGAGACTGTAGAGGCCGAGACACAGCCGTCTGTCTGATAGATAATCGATGCTATGCAAATGGCGACTCCCCTCAGTCTGAACATGTCACAAGTATGCTTATAAATGAGTAATAGGCACTAATGTATCATCATAATGCCAAACATAATGCCAAATGTGCCAGCTTGTTATCAACTAGGGCAGTGTTCCTCACACTTTAAAGTACCAGTGATTCACCTGGGATTCTGGTTAAATATAGATTTGCATTCGGCCTGAGAGTCTGCATTTTAACAACTCCCAGACGACGTGGACACTGCCAGTCGGAGATGACACTTTCAGTGGCGTGGAACTAGGGCAATGGCTTTTGAATACTGAGTTGACTTTCGCAACTTAGCAAAACAGAATTTTACTTTACCTTTTTTGTTTGTTCAATGATAAAAATATTGGGGAAATCTGAAGATGCTACAGAAAAAAAGTTTGAATAAACACATTTAAAAATCTGGGAAGCTCAAATCCATTCTACACACTTTCATTTATTGTCTGGACAGATAAAGTACAAATAATTCAAACACAACAAGATTATGGAAAAAAACAGTTACAATACTTTCCCTCAGAAATCATCTAAACTAGCAAGGTTAACATGAAGTCATTCATTATAACTAAAGTATACAACTGCCTGGTCCTAAGATTTTTTTTCCTTTTTTTTTCCCCCAAGTGTGAACACATTATAGAGAAGAGATTTTGGCATGCCTTTCCCACTAATGCTTACTTAGCAAATGCATCAAAACTTTGCCAGCAAACTGCGTTCATTCACAGCAGATGACGTAAAAAGATTTCCCTGAATGTTGAACGAGTGTTCTCTGAACTGAAATCTGTTTTTTTTCAAAATCAAAAAGAGGAAAAAAAACAGAAAAAAAATTTGAAGGAGGAGTCTATGATGCAGCCTTGGTTTTCATTACCTGTCTACACTACGACTACCACTACGAAGTTTGCCTCTTCAGTGTGAAAACAACAGTCTGTCTACATGCACTTAGTGGGTTCAGCATGGAAAAAAACGCACAAAATAAGCACAAGTTATAAATAACCATAACGTTTTATTACCATTAAGACTAAACTTGTATTGAAAAGATTTTATATAACAAGACAAAAGCAATAGCAAATTTAACTATCAACTAGATTATGCATAGCGAGTAACTGTTTCTATTACCCAGGGAAGAGCATGAACCCTTGTCTTTTTTTTGTTTTGTTTTTGTTTTAAATATATAACCGTACAAAGCACAAACATACTAAAATGATCAGTGCACTGGACGTGGGAGAATGCTCCCTCAGTCATTTTGTTCCCTTAGCTCTGTTTTGTTTTCCCCAATCTGAAATACATTAAAATAAAGACCCAGTTGGTTTTATTTTTCTACTGTGCAGTAAGAAAAAATATTCACAACAAACATGACAATATATCAAACAATAATTCTACACAAGTTACCTTGATACCTCTTTAACTGTCACTTAAATATCATAAGAAAACATTTTAAGACATTACAAACAAAACTAGCCAAGTGTTACAACTTATAATAAATTAACCCAAAGAAAAATAACTTTATATATATATATTTATATTATATATACACATACACACACAACAGAATGACACAATAATATGCTTCTTCCCATAGTTTAAGTAAACAAATAAGTAGTCTAGCCAATCTAGCTATATTTGATCTCGGCCATAGGCATCATCACATCAGCGAATAAATAAATAAGTGTTTCAAGCAACATAAACAGTGTTTCAAATGTACCAACACAGCCCAATTCTATCAGCATGGGCTACAAAGTGAATTTGAGAATTCCTTAATGAATCGAAAGCAAATGTATCTTTTGTTTTCCTCTCCTAAACACATTACATTTAACTATGATACTAAGATATGTAAATAATTTCGTAGCACCTACTGCTCAAACGAAGGAAGTTTTAGATCAAAAAGAAAATTAATCTTTTAAATTTTTGTTCTGCTGACATCCCATACTGATGACTTAAAGAAAAACTGTCTTTCAACTCATCTCCTTGCTTTTGGGTTTTGACTGTGGGGAACTGTGGTACCCTGGGTAGAACGAACACTCCTTTCCCCTAGTAATTAATAATTTTTTTATTATTATTACATGCTATGAAAAGATATGAAGATCATCTGTTTATAGCCCATCCTTCAAAAAACAGTCTACGAATCCAGTTTAAAACACACATCTTGATCTCTAAAAAGTTACCAGTGCAGTATGAACGCGACAAAGTTGTCAATTTCCCCTAAATTAGCCAGTCAAAATATTTTTTTCTCAAATCCAGATTCTCTTGTAAAAATTCTTTATATTTTATAAAAATAGATTTTTCTTGAAACCCATTTTCAGCAAAGAGACCACCTCTTTGGCAACAATGTTAATGTTATTAAATTGTTAATGTCATCAGGTTCCCCCCTTGCCCCCGTCCCCTAACAGAAGACTGTTTTAGTTCACATGATATAAAAGAAAAAAGGAAAAATAAAAAAATTTGCAAAAGTTTTTTTCATTTTTGCAATTTTTATTATTCCTCTTTAATTTGTGTGGGTTTTTTTATTTTATTTTTTTAACCAATCTGATTGGATCAACATTTTGACAAAAAACAAAAATCTTTTTTTCGTTCCTTGAATCCCATTACTTTGTAAAAATTGTTTTATTTTTATTATTTTTTTTGTTTTTTGATTTTCTTCTTCAAATGAGTGAATGGTCATCTTAAAAAGACCCACCTTCAAGGAAGGTAGTAAAGTTAGCTGGCTGGGTAAAAATCCCTGCACATCGCTATCTATGTATATTATATTCAACAACGACAGCTATGAAAGAACATTCAATGCATCAAAGGTATTTTTTTGTTTTTTTTTCTTTTTTTTCTAAGCATTATAAAATCCTTTCCTGGTACACCTCAGGATAATCCAATGTTTTAATACTTAGGCAACACTGGCTTATAAAGTCCATGGTTTAATATAAGCCTTGAAAGGTTTGTTTCTCTCTCTTTTGTGTGTGTATGTGTGTGCACGCGTGTGTTTTGTTCATATATATTTATATATATATTTTAATAATTAAGGATGGGAGATTCAGGACTTATGGGCTTTGTTGGTTTTAAAGGAAACTTGCAACACTCGGTCTCCCAGGCGGTACCCGTTGAGGCTGGCGATGGCCATGGCGGCCTCGTCATAGTTGGTCATGGTGACAAAGCCGAATCCCTTGCACTTGTTGGTGTTGAAGTCGCGGATGACCTTGACGTTGTTCACTGCGCCAAAGGGCCCGAAGAGCTGCCAGAGGACACTCTCATCGGAATCAGGGGATAAGTTGTAGACAAAGATGCACCAGCCTGTTCCTGTGTGACCAGGAATGTTCATTCCCACAAGGCTTGTCATCCCGTCAATGGTGATTGGGGAGAACCTGGGGGGACAAGCAGAAGGGGGGACTGGTCCAGACATCAGTCTGACCAAGGATAACACAGAGATGCACAGACACAGACACGGGGCAGAGGGCTGAGTGAGTGTTTGCAGGAGAGTCGTCAGGGTTTAAAAACTAAAAAACAAAAACTAATGTCTGTGGCATTTCCTCTGATGGGAATGGCTAGATTGGCTAAGGCACATATATGCCAAGAGAAAGGCCTAGGTTAATTCCTAAAAACCACAAGGCACTCCCAGAGCAAGGCTCTATCCTAGTTCTATCACAGAATATATTCACAGGGTCTCCCACTCCACCCCTTATCCTCCCTCCCCACAGCAGACAGTGAGCTCTTGGGAAGGTGCTCGATTTCATTTATTCTGCTGCTCCACTTTTTTATTCAGTGGAGCACCTATGGGACTCTCACAGATAGGACATGTAGAAAAGTCAGTGAATGTTCTTGAACTGAATAAGTGAACAACATTGGTGGATGTCGATGCTTGGGAAATTTTATTTATTTTTTAATAAGGCAGATTAGGGGATGGCTCTGGAAGTGCTTGGGTCTACCACATTTGCAGTCCCTTGATTTATGGTTGTCAAAATGTCTCTCGGTATTGCTGAGGACAGAGATATGGAGAAAGCACAGACATGTCTTGTTATTAATCACACGGGTGGCTCATGTTAACTTAGGATTTATTCAAAAGAGTCCCCCCCCAAAATGAGCAGTAGCTATAAACATGTGTCACTCCTTGATGCTATATCATCTGGGACTCATTTCTGAGTGTCACGGGAGCGAGATTTCAAGTGGCTTGTGCATTTATATACCTTGAATCACTGTACATTTAAAAAAGCAGAAAATTGTTATTTACCCTATTACAACTACTTTTATATTTGGCTTAGAAATCTTCTCAGTTTTCATTTAATTTTGAAAAGAAAAACAACCCTTCGTATTCTATTCTCTGACACAATATATCCACGTGTGATTCCTGACGGATGTGTCAGATGAGACAAACAGGGTGCTGGTGCCTGCGGCAGGAAAACATATGTTGGTATTTTATTTTGTACCAAACTTACATGGGATTTTGACCCTATACACTACTAGCTTGCTTTTCATGGGATTTTTTTTTTTTTTTTTTGGTTTGGAAGTGTGTGTAGGAGAAGGAGAGGAAGCAGAAACTGGGGAAGAGATCGGGTAAACCGTCATCTAGGACTGCTTGAAAAATAAGCAAATAGTCTTGGAGATTTAAAAGTCCTATGGAAGAAAAGTTCTACACCTAGAATTTTGACAATCAAATGACTACTGAAGATATGCTAAATGTAACTCAATAGACATCATTTTTGGTATTATTCACTAAGTCGCTCTTCCTTTTTGCTTCAAGACAAATAACCAGGTGAAACCCAAAACATCATCATACAGATTCTTAAAGGGCAAATCCATGACTAATTGCTATTTGCATTATTTCTGAAGACTCTTCTCAACCGGTTCTCCTCTAACTGAATAAATTGATTTCATTCAAGTTTATAGGTACAATTAAGTATTTGTGATAAGGCCAAAGTCAGGGTCAGCAAAGATGTTTCAACTCCAGTTGGTTATGGCTACCTGGAGCACTTTGGCAGGGAGGATTCTGGGCCCAAATCTGGGTTGAACAGGAAGACGAGAATGAATGCTCTCATCAACTAGTGCTGTTCACTGTGGGTGGGGAACTGGCGGACACGTCAGTCGTGCATGCTGCTGCTGGGTCTGCCCCGGCACCCTCTATGGGTAAGAGGTTGCTCTGTCCCCACCCTCTGTTTATAATGTTTGCTGCTACTTCACTGAAGTTAGAGGGGAGCAAAGGTAGAGGACAGAGCTGGCAAAGATGTAAAATGTGTGGGGATAGGCAAGCAGCATGCTAGACACATGGAGATCATTCTCTCCCTGGTACTGGGATTGAGGTTTGAGAGACTGGTGCTCTGACAGCGAAGTCTGCTGTCAAGTTACATCCTCCACTGCGTGCCTGTTTCCATGGCCGCGCACTTACCATGCATGGCCAAGTGATGAAAGAACAGCCTCGTACAGGGGGTGTGATGCGATCTATTAAAGACCACATCTCCTTCCCTTGACTGTAGGAAAGGGAATTAAAGTGTGCAGCTCTACTGAGCAGGATGATGAAGATGCTATGTCCCTAGTAGCTCAGTGGAGCTTATCAAAAGCACTTTTGGGAATCTCATGGATACAGTGATATAATGCACTCAACTTCCCGAGATTCAGCTTTCAGACTAGGCCTGGAGCAGCCTTGTGACTGCATTCAGAGATCCCCAAATCTTTGACCCTATCTGAGCCCCTGACCTCACAAATAGACTTTAAGTGAATGAAACAGCAAAATTAAAATACACATACATACATCATCAAGGGAGAATTTATAATAACCGTTAAAACCTGTAATAACAACAAAAACAAACCCTGGTTGAGGTGCACACAGATACACTTCACTCTTGGTCGTGCCCTGAAATGCACGCTGAGGTGGGTGGAGGAGGGAGGCAGAAGGTCATCCATGCATTTATTCATGGTTCGGCCAGGGGCTGGTAGTCCCAAATCTAATTTTCCTACTGACAATCATAAGATTGTCAACCATGATTAGCAAAATGTTCTAATTTTGATTTGCTGGAATTTGCCCTCTTAACTGAATCTTGGCATTGCTAATGCAAAACAGTTGCTCTGCAAGTTTGCAAAATCAGCTGGCAGAGTTGGAGCCTCCCCGCAGGGAAGCTGCTCGGAGGACCAGATCATCAAGGGCTCGGTAGCTGTGGCACCTGAACCATAGGAGAAGCCCACCTGCAAATAAAAGAAAAAGTGAAACACACAAACAAACTTTGTGTGCCCTAAAAGAAACAAAACCAACTGAGGTCTGAAATTAAAATTAAGAATTTGACATGCTGGTGGAAGAAAAAGGAAGAATTAAAAAAAAGTAAAGTTAGTGAATTAAAAAAAAAATTCTAGCCCCAGTCTGTGCCAACACGGACATCTGGCAATCTGTGTAGTTTTAATTACCTCTTTACGCCATAGGCCATATTAAGCAAATTGTCCAGCCTGCAAAGAGAAGGAGGGTCTCTGGGTTAATGCCTCACAGATGGCAAGATCGCTCAATGGAACTATTAATAAGAATGCTCCATTTTCAAAGAAGAAAAGCTCAACAACTTGCCCCAATGCTTAGGAGACTATCCACCAGCAGATCCCCCCCTTTCCTGCCTCCTATTACAAGTAATTCATGTTCAGGTCAATGCTAGAGTTTAAAGCAAGTGTCTAATGAGTCTCCCTTTCTTTGAAGGTCTGAATTAATCCTGTTCCCCCCACCTCTCAGAACATTTGTGTGTATTTTATTTTATATTGTGTGTGAAATTGTTAAAAAGAGGCGGCTTCTTAAGTTGTTCACATTTTGTTTTAATTAAACTTGTGAATAAAGGTCTCTGTTTCATATGAACAATGCATGCACACGCAATGCATACGGAATGGATCTTTTCTCTTAGTCTCGCTACATTAACTAAATCTTCTTATTACACACATTTTTGCGGGGTAGGGAGAGTTTTGGGGTTAAGATTTTTAAAACCTAGCTTCCTATTTACAACCTGAAAGCGCTTCCCAGTGAACCGCTATTATGTTATAATCTCCCTCATGCTCAGCACCTTTTGGGGATAAGCCATTCACACCACGGGGCAGTAGTAACCATAGTTTCCACCATTAGAAGCCTGCTGGAAAGGCTTTTCACATAAATACTGCATGGGCTCTCACACAAAATAAAAATTAGATGACTTGGACTCTTCACAAAACCATTAACCATTTCAGATTCCCAGGGCATGGGAGGGCACTGCAGGGGCGGACATTTCTTCTCACTGGGGCTAGACGGAAGGGCTGACTCTCTTCCCATGGGATGTTTGAAGAGGAGAAAAACCCTTCCATTAAAGGCAAGTTGGGACATAATTATTTAGAATTACTATGGGTAGGGCAAGAATATTCGTGTCACTTGCACGACAGAGGCTGTTCAAGCTCGTACTGTCTTCATGGATAGGAGCCTGCCTTTCAGAAATGTCCCAAGAGAGGGGAAATGCCCCACTGCGCCGGGAGCTTCAGGAGGTTGGGTATGTAAAGGAAACTCTAATAAGGCGTGGACAAAATTTTCCTCCGTGTTTTCCCGAGACTGCTGACTTAACAATCAGAGTAAAGTTACTACAGAAGAGAGTAGCCTGTGCACCTAACCCGTCAGAGTTCCCTGCAGAAGAAAGAGGAGGACGGGCTGATCCACCGTCCCTGGCAAGGATCTGCCTCCTGACCCATTTTTTTCTTTGACTTTAGTAAAGCCACTGCCTTAGCTTTCAGTCTAAGATGCTGAATTTGGTCACATCTGTGGTTAACTCTTGTTGAAACTGAATCTTCTTATTTGGTGAAATGCAGAAATTTTGTTTCAACCAAAAATCTGAAGTTTAACCACTGTCACGGTGGTAAGTTGGAAGGGGGCCTGGAAGAGTGTCTGATCCAATCCCCTCATTTCACAAGAGTGAAAACTGAGGCTGGGCAGTGGGAGCTGTGCACAGTGATTCCTGGGGGCAGAGGTTCTTACCCTTGCCCCATTCTTTGGGGCCATGGGCTTCCCTGGCCATTGCCCAGCCCTGTACCCAACTAGCAAGGTGAGTGGGCACAACAAGTGCATGCCTACCTGAACCTCTGAGCCTGGTGGTGCAGTGGGCCGGGGTAGCGCCGGTTGGGGGATTGGTAGAGCTGAGAGAGCAGGGCCTGGCTGGACTTCTGGCTGGGGTTGTTGGCAAACTTCACAGTAATCGGTTCAGTAGCACCGCTGGGCTTCTGGCCATTCAGCCCTTTGATGGCTTCTTCTGCCTCGATTCTTTTATCAAAGCGGATGAATCCCACCCCTCTGGACACTCCTGGGGAAAGGGAAAGAACCTTCATAAAAAGTGAACAAACCAAACTGGTAAACACCTCCAGGTAGAGATGGGCTGGGCCCCAGTGACATCTGTGGGTAGTCAGCCCACTGGTGGGGCCTGGGCTGAGACTGGCTCACTGAATATCTCTCACCCATCAAAATGCATCTGCTTGCATTTCTGCCACCATGGCTCTGGACCGGCGACTTCCACCCACAGAACACAGGCATCTCTCACATCTGTCACTTCCAGCTCTCCACCACCATCCTGCTCAGTCCTTATCTCCCTTTAGTAGCTGTAACTATCATCCACTGTCTGGTTCTCATCTTCCAGTGGGTCCTCCACACCTAGCAACTGGGTAATCTATTTGAAAAGCAAACCCTGATGATATTATACCCTTTAAAATCACCTTCTATGCCTTTTTTGGTACCCTTTCAATTTCTTACCCAAATTTGTTTATGGTTCCTGTTCCTAATTGTTTCCTACTCCAAACACAAAATAAACAAATTAAACCCTCCTGTGGCTCCATGTGGCAAAAGATAAAGTTCAGACTTTTGGGAGTGGCATTTAATGCCCCTGAAGATCTTGCCCAAATCCCCTGTTGAGCCTCTGCCAGCTGTGCTGAACTGCCAGGTGTTCCTAGGACAGCTTGTGTTCTTGCTCAGCTTCATGCCTTGAACTGTGCCCTACTCAGCTATGCTCTAGGACACATCCTATCTGCCTAGAATGCTCTTGCACTTCTTGTCAGATGACTGCAAGTCATTCTCTAAGACCCTGTCCAAACCAGCCCCTAGCAGGTACTCATCATGCTGGAGTCCTGTAAGGACTGTGCCTCCTTCAACCCTGGACCCTGGTGTCCCTTTGCACAGTGTCTGTAACACAACCAGCTTCAGCGAGAGTTTGTTGCATAAATTAAATGATAATAATGTGATGAACTGTTCCTAGGGGATGTTTTAAATTGGGATCAAGTTGGAAGTAGGTGAAAACATTTTGTTATTAAAATGCAACCTGGGGTGCCTTACGTTTCTTACTAAGAGGTGGTGGTTGCCTTTCTTTAGTGTGGACAAAGTACCTCAGTACTGGATCCTGGCTTCATATCTCTGCACTGCTACTAGCTAACTGGACTGAAGTCCAATCCCCCACTTTGGACCTCTGTGTCCTCATGTGTGAAATGGGGCAGTTTGAGGTTCCCTGTAACTCTATAATGCTGTCATCAGGTCAAGAGCTATACATACAGGTCCTTTTCACACACCTATGTAAGGTTACTGGGTTGAGGGTTGAAAGACACTTCAAAAGTCATATGGTCCCACTCTCAGCCCGAGGCCTGAATCACTTTCACAACCCTGCCAGGTGGGTGAGCTGCTGCTGGAACTGCTCCTGGGATGGAGAACTCCTGCCTCCCAAGACGGTCCATTTCAAATGTGGGCAGTGGGTTGAGAAGACATCTTTCTCCTACGTCAAAAATCTGTCTACTCATGACCCATATCCTTTACCCTAAGGGACCATTAACCCACTGCTCCCAACTGGTCACAGGGCACTGGCTGGTGACATAAGACACAAGGAAAGAAATGACAAAGAAACACTTAACCTGTGACTTGGTCAACCAGGATTCGTGAGGTGATGATTCGGCCATATTGTGAGAAAAGCTGCTCCAGTTCCTTCTGGGTCATGGTTTTGGGAAGGCCGCTAACGTAGAGGTTAGCATCCCTGATTGAGGCAGAGCTTGGACGGGCATATGAGACCTGGGAAAAGGCAAGAGGAGCTAAATCCATTATAGGTAACACCCTCCGAGTGAGACTGAGTCACAATCAAGATGAGAGTGCCTCGCCTATCATTCTAACTCATGGTGTCAATTTAAGTAACTCAGGAGCTCAGATTTTTAGCTACTCTGGTAATAGTAATGAGAACCAGGAGAACAGCACAGAGGAACAAAAGGAGAGTTGACAAAAACTTAAAACAAATGCACAGATAAGGGTCTCTAAGTGCAGAACAAAATAGCTACTGTATGGCAGCTGTTAAATGCAGAACTACCCACGCCTGGAGTTCTGAAGATTTACCTCCTGGGTGTGGGTGTATAGATGATTTACTGTATCCAACACATAATAATCTTTGAATAAACCAAAAAAACAACCCCATAAAATTCTGATCTTCGGATTTCTCTCCTTGCTACCCTCCCCACCCCACTCCCTTCTTCTTGAGCACATAAAAGTGATTGGGTTCTCTGCAGGATTTTTTATGTTCCGTCTTTTGTGTTGCTCCAATCTGTTCCCACAAGGTCTGCTCTCACTGAATGACAAAGTGCTGGTGAAATGGGGCTGAATGAACATCTGCTTGAGAAACTGGATATGTGACCTTGTCATAACATCTGCAAGAACCAGTTGCTTTCGAACTTGGAGGCGGAGCAGATAAAACCACAATAAACAAAATGAGGGCACAGTGGAGAGGAGGGAGGGAGAGGGCAGTGGGAGAGAGACGCAAGCCTCACCGATAGTTATAATAACTTCGACTTTGTAAATTTGTTCTCCCAGATCTCTCAACTGCTTTTTCCCCCCCAAAAAGCTAACACAGAAGTGTAAACAGATCTGAAGTTCCATCTGCAAGAAGCCAAGTCTGAAGCAGTGCACACAAGCAAAGCAAACCCCAACAGTCATTAATTTTAGACTTTCATTTACTTATTTATTTATTTTTTAAGAAAACAACATCAGACGTTTGAAATATAATTTACAGCTAGTCTAACAAAAGCACTTTCCTGCTAAAGCTATTTCTGGGGCGGTTATGGCTCAGAATAGATGATGAAAACAGTCATCTCAGAGCACATCTGACAACGCTGGACAGGAAGGGGCCCACGTGCCTTAGCATTTGCAGTTGGGAGTTTTATTTCATCTACAATCAATTCACAAGACCCACTAAGACTATAGGGGTGAGTGTGTGTGTGGGTGCATGCACACACAAAAGCATGTGTGCAAAAGGAATGGTACATGCTAAACTGTACCTTTGGCATTAATAACTGAACCTCTGGCAGCAAAGAGGACCTTGTGTCTGAAGCAGGATCTGGCAATGAGGAATGAGGGAGGAGCAGGCCCCCTCACCACGGCACTCTCTCCCTTTCCGTGATAGAGATGCCAGATCCCTCTGTGGGTTCCACACCTACATCTAGATGTTGACTCAACAGACAAACAATGTGAGTGGCTAATCTGTCTCCCTGGACTCCTGCTGCTGGAGCATGGCAGCTTGCCTGCAGTGTCTGCACCTTCTAGAAACTCATGGGTGGCCTCTCTAGGCTACTTCCTAGGAATAACTGACAGGCAATGGGGCCTTTACATGGAGGGCCCCTTTATGTGCATTTTTTGGCAGGTGGGGGTGAAGAACCAAGGATCCCAGGAGAGTGCCTGGACAGGGTGCCACTCAACACAAAGATCTGCTATCCCTGTCTTTTAAGGGATAGAGTCTTTCCAGTTATAACCTTGCAGAACTCTTTTTGAGACATGAGGAGGGATTGGTAGGGAGAAAGAAATAAAAACACAGTGATATATCCATGGTAATGAGGGTCACCCTTGTGTCACTCCTGCCAATTACTGACAAATTAATTATCTGAATGACCTTTGTGTACCCTTAAAACATACCCTCCCACTTCTGTGCATTTGCTCATGGGGAAAAATTTTCAACCTACTTCTTCAGATTCAAATCCTACTGTTCTTTCAGGCTCAGCTCAAATGCCTCCTTCTCTAAAGAGCTTTCCCTGATATCACCTGCTCCTAAAACCTCCCTCACCCAGCAGGACGCTCATTGAGCCGCACCCATGGTACTTAACTTGTTCTGACCTTGATTCACCATCTCCTCATCTCGTCTGCTGATCTCCTTGAGGTCATGGGTTGCACATGTGTGCCTTATTTAGCTCTGTGGCTCTAGCTCCCAGCACAGAGCCTGACACCCACAGAGTACTCAACACCTACTGAAAGAGTAAAGGAACACCCACAGATCATAATGTATGATGCTGACATTAAAGGCTCTTTGGGGTTAATTGCAGCTTAGGTTCCTGAGAATTAAGGGGGAATCACTGAGAGGTAAGCATCCAGAATCACAGCTGTGTTTCCCCACTAAGCTAAACACTAAGGTATAGGTTTCCCATTCTCCAGTGCCTGGAGTTGGAAGGTCTGAAAAAGTGTTTCTAACATTTAGAGGCTTCCCCTTAGCAAACATTTCCTGAGGGTCTGCTGTGAGCTGGGCACAGTGCTACATGCTGAGGATATATAACAAGCAAGAACAAGGCATGGTCTCTTGCCCTAAAGGAACTCCAAGTGCAATGGGTGCAACAGACAACACCCAGAAGGTACTCAATCAATGAGTTAAATGGAGAAACAGATTAGTACACATATGGATCCATTACCACAATGCCACAGGTGTGCGCTGTTCCAGGGCTATGTATACAAAGCAGACAGAGCTGAGGTGAGACTAGTGGTAGGACAGGTGGTGGAACAGTGTGTGGTACTGTCAGGGAATGGTGGCCTGATGATACCCCTCCTCTACTGTGAGGACCAACAGGAAGATGAAGATCAAGGACTTAGTGTAGTGCCTGTCTGGCATGCAGTAAATGCTCAAAGGATAGTGATGACCTTGATTTCCATTAGTTTTGGGCAGCTAGAACTGGGGTACAGAAGGGAGCAGGTTGGCACAGACCAGCTAGGGAAAAGATGCTGGCACTGGGAAGCCAACAACACAACCAGAACCATTTCCTCAAAGATGATTCTGACAGAGGGAGAACCTCAGTCAGGGAGAATTATGGCAACTGATTCCCGGAGACAAACCCCAGCCACCGAGAAGCAGCAAATCCCACAGGTGATCAGCATCCTGCCTCTTCTCTGCCAAGCCAAGTCCTGCTCCTTAGTTTTTCTCCTTTATTTGGAACCTTATGTCTATTGTGCTCTAAGTCCCCTGTCCAGGAAACTCGTAGAAGTAGGAGTAGGCAGAAATGACAGAAAAAAGAAGAAAAGGATCTTCCCACATTCAATTTCCAGAACACTTATTGCAGTATCTGAAGTTTTCAATTCTCCTCATACATTTATTAAATCCTCACTGAATGACTACAGGGGGCAGGCTCTTAGCTAGGGTGAGACATTTCTAAAAATCCCAATTTTCAGCTCCTGCAGAGAGTCGAGCACTGCTGGCTTGTTAACCCTACTGAGCCAGTGGCCTAAAGTCTGGGGCTTCCAGTGCTGGAGGCTGTGCCCTGGAGAACCCCATGCCTAAGACCATGGGGATCCTGCTTGCTTCCAGAATCCCTGAAGACAAGACTGGCATTTCTAGGCCAGCACTGATACTCAGAAAGAGTAGGAAAGGGGGTGGCTACTCTTCTCTCTCTGAGTAAGAGTGGCCCAAAGGCAGGTGCTGGTGAATGACTGACTTCACAAATGGTCTTGAGGAAAGATCTGTAGTCCCTCCAAATTTCCCATTCCTCTCCATCCCTGCAGGCTCAGAGCAAGGCTACCCCTCCAAGCTGTGAGCCCTGACTGTGGGCCAGTTCCAGTACTCACTAGCTGTGTGACCTTGGGCATGTGATTATATGTTGATAAGTCTCAGTTTCTTTACTGGTAGAAAGGAGGACAATTCTCCTTTGATGGGCTATTGCGATAATAGATTAAATGTGTCTAGCACATACCTAGAATTTAGTAGATACTTAGTAAACCTGATTACTGATGAGTCATACAGGCTTTTGTGGGCCAGCCTGGGACTCTAGCCCTCACTGGGACATGCTTTTCAATGTTACCACACAAGCAAGCATTTGGAACACTAACAGTGAGTTCCTACAGAGGCGATGCCCTCTGTCTTCCTGGTGGGGTCTGGATCATCCTTTACTACTTCAGTGCCCTGAGTTGTCAGCTCTAGCCTATTCCCACAAATTCCACTGCTTCCAAGCCACAGAAAAAGTCCTTTCCATTTTTCAAAGTGACTTCACAAGGCTGCTTTCAGAGATTCTCCTCAAGGTGGTAAGGGAGGTGTTGTCCTTTCTCTCAGATGGTCAGCAGGACTGGGCTGGGTGCTGCTCCTTCCCACACAACACTCACCTGCACACAGCCAGGGCTTTGCCTGGGCGGTGGTGGTGGGGGGGAGGAATGACATGGCCTGGCGAAAACCATTTCCGAATCATCTGGCAACCCCTGCCCCTTGTCCCATCTGCCATGGTACAGAAAAGGGAGAGGACTCAGAAAACATGATGAAGGCATGATCTTGGGTGCGATTAGGGAGGTAAGATGAGAGGAAAAGGCATCCTTCTCTGCCCTGGAAAGGAGCTCCTTCAGGAAAACACTGGCATAGAAGATGAAAGTTCATTCAATCCACCCCTCCCTCAGCATTTCCTGTGTGTCAGGCCCTGTGCTGGGGGCTGGAAGTGGCTCTGCTTCAAAGAACCCACAATCTGGAGAGGGAAGTAAGCAAATGAATGAGTTCGAAGCAGAGGGCTATTCCTGACAGGGACATTCCTTTTACATCCCCTGTGTTTTCTTCCATGTGGAGGGAGCCCCCTGGAGTAACAGTCTAGGCCTCCTTGTACGCCTTTCTCTCTCTTCTCCAGGGGAAGTGGAATGCCTTCTCTAAAGAGGCTTCGATGCAGGAAACGGGCATATGAGCCACACGTGCTGCCTGATTCCTCCTCTCTGGGAGTCAGATGCCACTTGGAAGCACACTTTCTGCTCCCATCTCTCAAGTTCCATGGGAGCAGGTTATGCTCTCATCGGGGGGAGGCTTGTGGGGGCCAGACCACCTGTAACAGGGTATGTCATCCTGTCCAAGTGTGGGGTTCTGAGTTAGGAAGCACACTGTGTCCATGGACTCCATCTGGGCCTTACTCAGTTAAGAAGATGACCTTAAGCATATAGAGAGAGCATATATAGAAGATAAAAGCATATATGGTCCCATATGCTTTTCTCTTTTGTCTCATCTCTCAATGGGTTTAAAACTTGGAGGTGTCATTTGTTGGGACCTTTGAATTACAATAAGGACTTGTATCAGTGACTGGGTGTTTTCATGAGCTCAGTGTTGTACTCACACAACTGCCAATCTCTACAACCATGGTTCATGGTAAGTGGAAATAAGGTGACAGGTGGCATTGGTGATCCCAACAGAAAGCACCATCCTTGAAACCTGCTTTACAGAAACTTGATGCTATAAGTGGCCTCAAAGTTCAAGGTAGGATCCAAATAGTTGGCTGGCCACCTACCTTATACATTTTCAAGGACAGGAAGCTCACTACCTCACGAAGCATCCTACACCATCACTGGCCATCACTGATTCATGGGAAGTTCTTTCTTCTACTGAATTCCAAACTGTCTCCCCCACAGCTTCTAACTTCTCCTATTTCTATTCTAGCTCCATACACTAGGGGTGTCCTTCTTGTCTTCATCACCCCTTATCTTGTGGGTGTCACAGACAGGTACTGGTTAGAGTCTCAAACAACTGTATTCTGAGACAGACCCCTCAAGGAAGTTCTCATTTATGTTACCTTAACTGAAAGTGAGCATCTATTCTGGAATGGAAAGGAGACAGAGTAACTTCTTTAAGAGTAAGAACTTTGGGGTTGAAGAGATGTGGGTTTAAATCCTAACCACTTACTGACTGTTGACCTTGGGGTAAGTCACTGAACTTTTCTGAGCTGCATTACTTGAATAACATAGTTTAGAAGCTTTCTAATAGAGCTATTTGAGGGTTAAACAAACTGATGATATAAGATTCCTGGACACAATGCCTGACACACGGTAAGAACTCAATAAATAGTGGCTTTGACACAGCTGCTATGTAATCAGGCCTTATGCTAGACACTGGAGGTGCACAGATGAATACAATAGTCCCTGACATGTAGACTATTGGTCTAGCAGAGGAGACATACACAAAGACTGATCATGCCAGAAGACCAGGTTGGAGATTTTCCCCGATCTGTTGTCACATCCTAATCTCCGAGTGAGCACAAACTCCCTCGAGCATACAGATCCCTGGGAGACACTCACTGCAAAGAGCCTGGGAGAACAGCATCAGAGAACAGACCCTGGTGCTTCTGGGGCCTTCTAGCAGCAACCCTCCCAGGGATCTCCAATCTTACCTCCAAGAGCAGTAAGAGAAGAAAGAAGCCAGCTGGCTCCTGGAAACCACAGCTCTGACTGTGAGGATTGGCTTATCACTGCCCACAGACAGGGCAGGTGTCAGCTTATGTGGCCCAGTCTTCATACTTCCCCCACCTGCCACCTGATACATGATATTCTGTTATCAGGGGCAAAACCTGACATTGACATTACCAAGGGCGTTCTGAATGTGCCCCTTCTCCCTGCTCCAACACTTGCAGTGGTTCTCCAGCACCTTGTGATGGAAGTTCAAAATGCTTACCTGAGCATTCCAGACCCTCCGGGATCCAGCCCCACCTCTCCTCTCCTGTTAATCCTCCCATGTACCCTGCACCTCAATTCAAACAAAAAAGCTTGAGTGTGTGCTCAGAATTTCTATTTCCATGTCTTTGTTCCTGCTGTTTGTTCCTCATCATGGCAAAATGGACTCCTGCCCATCCTTCCAGGCCCAGCCTGCACGCTGCCTCCTCCATGAGGCCCGGGCACAAACGACTGCTCTCCCCATGGACTTTACAGATGGCACATGCTTCCATGGCAGCAGCTATCACACCCTGCTTCCCATCACGGCCATCTGTGCCAACACGGGATCTGCCCTCACAGTTTGAGCATTCTGGTGGCTTGTGCAGACCTCCTGTGGCATCTAGTTGCAAAGCATTACATAGGGCAGGAGCTCAACTGAATGGAAATGTGTAATATACTGTATGCAATGAGTTCTAGCTCCCAGGAACTAACTCTGGTGTGGAGAAGCCAGAACAAATCATGAAGCTGAAGAGTATGCAAGAACATCATCAGAGTCTCTGGCACATAGTAGGCCAAATAAATATGTCTTTTAAAAAATGGTGTGATGATAGATTTGTGTGCTTCCCAACTTTGTATTAAAAGTCCATCAAATTGTCAAGAGGGCTTAATAGGTACAAGAATCCTGCTGTCTGTCTGGTGGCCCCTAGAAGGGACAGATGTGCTAATGATTTAATGGCCTGGTTAGTAGAAAAGCTGTCTCAGACTCAGGGCTTTAGACATTCAGTCACTCTCTTCACTAAACTGTAACTCCTGGCTCTTGCTTTATGAAAGGCTGATAAGGTTTCTGTGGCTACCTGGTTTCTCTGTAATACTTTCCACTATGCAAAGCCTTTTACATTTGCTGCCTGGGACTTACAAGACTTGGACACATTCTTTATTCTCTATCTCTGAAACACGTAGATGGAAAAGAGTCTCCCTCTCTGCTCATGTAACTTTCACCTTAGGAGACACCCTATTCATCTTCATTCTGGGGACCATTACTTGAGCACCCACTGTATGCCATGATTACCTATAAGTGAGATATTATTAGTTCTATTTCCTGAATGACAGGCTCTGGCTCAGTGAGGTCAAGGACTTGTCCAAGGTCACCAAGCCAAACGAAGACAAAGATGGATATAACTCGAAGTTTTGGGATCTTTCCACTATGGCAGGCTAACGTGGACAGTGAAATAAACGCTGTGTACTTGGCACGAACTGCAATTGTCCTGGAGTGCTACCAAGCTGGAATGATCATGCTGTATTTTATTAGATAGACTATTAGAGCTGGAAGGAACCATTCCGCAGATGACGAAATAAGTCCGGAGAAGTAAAAGTAAGTTCTCAAGGTCAGCCTAGCAGTGTTTGACAGAGATGGGACTCTCCATCTCAACTCAGAGCTCTTTGGACTGAATAACAAGGGGGAAAGGGGGGAGGGAAAAGCTCCATGACCAATGATAGGCTGGCTGATTTGCCCTGAGGCTTCGTGATAACCATGGAGAAGTGGTTATTTCCAGGGTCACTGATGTTTTAGGCCAGCATTGCCCAACCGAATGTTCTGGGATCATGAAAACGTTCTAGATCTACGCTGCTGAATGTGGTGGCCACTGGCTACATGTGGTTACTGAGTACCTCAAGTGTGCTGTGACTGAGGAACTGAACTTTTCACTTCATTTAGCCTTAATTTAAATTCAAATAATAGCTATATGTGGCTAATGGCTAGTCTACTGGACAGAACAGCTAGAGGCCCAGAAACAACATAAAGTTATAGCATCTCAACCCCAGAAGGGACCTTTAGGATCATTTAGTCAGACGCCAGTCTGGTATAGGAATCCTTTCTACATCATCCCTAACAACTCCATTTGAACGCCTTTGACAATCAGGGACGCACTGTGACCCAGGGCAAGTGTTCTACCCTATAGCTTCACAAGTTCTTTTCACAGGTTATTAAAATATAGCATTGAGTTTTAGAGTCACTTCAGGCTTTCCCCCCTAGAGAATGGAAAAGCAGCCCTTGCGGGGTGAATATGTGAGTGGAGCACCCTGGACAACATCTGCCTCCAGACAATCTTTAGCGGGTCAGGTCTTTTAAAACCATGATGCTGAGAACAGGGCACAAGGCAGCAGAGAGGAGTTGACCAGAATGGCCAAGAAAGGACTACTGTTTCCTGTGATCTAAATTTCTTTTTTAAGCACCTCACATCACACTGTTGACCGTTTTTACACTTGTGGACTGATAAGCCTCAAGTCCATTCCACATACTTCCAAAAACCTATTTGTCCTTGCAACCTGGACCTGTCCAATTTTCTTCTGTAATACAGACACAGGACACTGTGGATGACCTCTAAGATACTGGAATCATATCAACCTCACTGGGCAGAGACAGCAGTGAAACTCTCTCTCAAACTCCTGTTCCAGATCCCTGTATCTGAAAATATTCACTCAAAGGAAGCTAACAGCAGCCAAACAGACTCTCTCACGGGACACAGAGAAGCAGCTTGGTACAACTGGGTAAACGGGTCTCCAGTTTCCATTGGCGTTGCCACGTGCCCTCTCTTGGCTCCTTGGGGACTCAGTGATCCAGCCACCCTTGCTGACCTTGGTGGGGAAGCACTGTAGCACTGGCTCTGGCTACAGCTGTAAGGGGGGGAGGGGAGAGAAATGTCGTTTATTATTAACAAGACTGAGGGAGGCAGTCTATTGTTTCTGGGTGGGGTGATATCCGTCAGCAAAAAATGATCTGCTAACTCTCCGGGAAGCATTAAGAGCAGTGATAGGAGAAATAATTGCTTATGCCAAGTGCAAAGAAAAGATGCCTCAGCGGAATGGAGGCCTTTAGCAAGGCAGGTGGATGCTGGGGGAGGGAGGCGCAGGTCCCTGATGACCCCTGGCAAGAGAAAGAAGTGGGAGGGGCAAACTGGAACCTGCAAAACTCAAGTGTGGAAAGATCCCCCGGAGGCACCGGAGGCACTGGAGGCACTGTTGGTGCTATTAGAAGAATAAAGTGAAAATGGAGAAATGGCTAAGCAGCAGCACAGCACAGAGAGGCTGGAATAAAGAGCTTGCTCTCCTTCTACTTCCCAGAGAAGGGAGATTTTTCCTTAGGAAAAACCTTTACTCACACACCTTCCCCTTCTCTAGTGCTGCTCCCTCTGGAACTGGGCTCCTGCCTAACAATAAAGCTTCTTCTTACTCTCTCATCCCATTTCCTGACTGAGTGCCAACCCTCCTGGGTTCACTGAGGGGCAGGAACTGCTGCCCCCTCATCCATGACCTAATCCTGAAATCACTCCCACTTCCAGTTTGCACAAGAGCTGTGCTCTGTGAATATCTTACTTAAAGTGATGTTTTTATAATTTGAGTAATAGCTTAATGCAATTGGTAGAAAAAGATAAGACACGAAACCATTTGCAAATATGTAACTCAATGAAAAAAGGAAGGAAATATATAAAAATGTTAACCACATTGAGTTGGGAATGGCTGATATTGCCTTTATTATTTGATAATGAATTTTCCCCATAATTCATCAATAAGCATGTCTTGCTTTTAAAATGAGTTAAAAATGTTCCCAAAAGAGTTGATGCAAACCAATGTCTAATGCTGACAAAAATCTATCACAGCAGGCAGCAAACTGCTTGCTTCAGCCATCAATCACCCCAAGTGGCACTCCATTGCCAGGTGAGCCTTCTAGAACTTTACCTTGACCAGCTCCCTCTCCTGCTCAAACCTTGTATAGCTCCCCACTTCCCTGCACCCCCCTCCAAATCAAATGGGAACCCTTGTAGCCGGATGACCACCCCAACTGCTGCATTAGAGTTGGTCCTTTGCATGTCTGTGCCCACCATGAGGCAAGAGCTTCCAGAGCAGCAAATGCTTTGCTAATTCTGTGCCTCAAACTTAGGTTAAAATCCAAGAGGGGTCCTATAACTGAAAGTTTTGGTGGGAGTAATTCCAAATCCTCAAATCCCATTTTGAACCACTTTTGACAGAAGGGTCTCAGTGTAACTTGAACCTGTATCCACACTTTGCATAAACATGTCCCTCTTTCAGTACTACAGAACCACCTCATTTTCTTTGACCCTAATTAATGTGACAAAGGGTTGGACCGCTGCAACTGGATTCAATGGAGTGCTTCTTAACAAGAGGCTGAAATGACAGTGCAAATTCAGAAGCTGCACTTTTGGAGCTGATGGTGAGGTTCAGGACTGGGACAGGCATCGGCATGGGGACTAGGAGTACTGGACATCATTTTCTAGAATTTATAGCCAGTTCACCCAATGCTTTCCAGAGTCTAAAGTGATTTATGTTTGAGACAAGAGGGAAAAAAAACTAAACAAACAGCACCCCAAAACCCTAAGTGGAGCAAATCATCTCTACTGTGCTCAGGGTTGAAATGTTGAGAAAAGACCCAGTTTCTCAAGTGGGGAGCCAGGCTGCTGAGGCAGGCTAGACAATGTAACCACCCAGCCCATCTGACACACATGGGTGGGAGAGTCGCCAGAGCACTGCCTGGACGGCAGGGGTCAGGGAAGAAATGGTCTGAAGTCAGGTCAGTGCTCATGTAGATGGCAGAAGCCCTGAACCACAAGTCTGTTTACCGAAGAACCTGGAGGAGACACGCAATTCATTTGTTTGCTTTTTTATCTCCTGCCCATGTCAGGGAGTATAACCCATGTATTTGTGTGGAGCCAAGTACACACTCACACACTCATGGAATGCACGTGCTGCTGAATAAACAGGCAGTGTGACATTCCAGCACATATGACCTACCACCAAAGTTCCTTTTAAAATATTTTTTGTTACTCCAAATCTCACTACAACTGTGTGATCCTGAGTAAGTCTCTTAACTTCTTTGGGCCTCAGTTTTCTCATTTGTATAGACAGCACCTCCTTACAGGGCTATTTTAAGAATTAGAGCTGAGGCCCTGGCTCCCTAGCGTGATTGGAGTGTCGTCCCAATACACCAAGGTTGCAGGTTTTATCCCCAGTTAGGGCTCATATGAGAATCAACCAATGAATGCTTAAATAACTGGAACAACAAATCAACGTTTCTCTCTCTCTCTCTCAAATCAATACATTAAAATTTTTTTAAAAGAATTAGAGCTAATTTGTATAAAGTACCTAACCCTGGGGATGCTTCAAGGATTAAATGTGATCAAGCATGTAAAAGAGTTAGAATAGTGTTAAACACAGAGTAAGTACTCGATAAAAGATAGCAATATTATTATTATTTCCTGTCAAGCTTATGGTCACATATTAAGCAGCTCCTTTTCTGACAACCCTTCACAGAACCTTTGGATGCTAACTCAGTTCAACTGCTGGCCACTTATGTGGCTTCAGACAAGTCACTTCATCTCTGTGAGCTTAATTTCCCAGATGAGGGGTGGGGCCCTGGTCACTCTCTCTCACTAAAGGAATTATAATCCAAAGAGCACCCCTCTGCAGGCCCATGTCTGCAAACACACACTAGACGGATCTGAGGAGACCTCTGTAAGGCACGCTTCTAATGAAGATGATTGTTTTTTCCAGGTAGGCAAGTTATCTGCAGTCACCGCCCCCTGGTCATTGCATCAGACTTAGGAATCACGCTCTTTCTCTGCTTTAATGCTCTGTCTATGTCTAGACGGTAACATTCTCCTTGAGGACAGAAGCCTGGCCTTGCCCTCAGTATTCGCACAGTCACATCACATCCCCTTTAGTAAAGGGGAAGCAAGTATTTGTTAACTGGGGACCATCATTTGTGGGTACCTTCTACCAGCAGCCCAGTAATGAGTCATTCACTTCCAATCAGCAAAACAGTGTTTGTGTATTTAAATTTGAGTTCAGAGGCTGCCAACTGCTTGTCCACAGGTTGACTAGGAAGGTATGTTTGGCCCGCCTACACAATGCTTTAAAATGTTTTGAGTTGGCATCCAACTTTTAGAAATTGGAAGATTTGGCATGAAAACAATCTAGATTTCCGTTTCTATTGAAGAACTGGAAGATTTGGCAACAATCTAGGCTTAAACAATCAGCAGTAGCTGAAGAAAAACTGCCCTTTTCACGGCTCTGCAGCTCACTACAGCCTCCACTACCCCCTGGCTTTCCAGAACTGTCTCAGGATTCAGCCGCTGATAATCCCCCTTCAAAGAGGACCAGTTAACTCTCGCTGAGCCTGCATCTATGCTGCGCGTTACACTCAGAGTGGCGTGTTTTGCACATAGCACCCCAACAATGCTCCACACATGCGGGAAGAAGGCACAAACTGGACTACAGTTCGCACACACGTACTAGATGGCTCCAAGGAGATCTCTGTGATGCCTGTTTAAAAAAAAATACTTTGTTTTTTTTTCCAGATAGACAAGTTATCTATTCCTTCATGGAGTCAGAGTAGAGAGATAAATCTCATGTCACTTATCAAAGCAAACTGAAGCAGAAGAAGTAAACAGAGGCCTGAAAGGCAGAAAAGCAATTTTTAAAAATTAATAAATGATGAGACTATTAATGGCACACAAAAAAGGTTTGCTTTTTTCCTCCCCTTTAATATGATTTTTACCTTAAACACTGTGTCCCTTTAGGAAAGGGAAGAAAATTTAATAAAGGAACCTATCACTCAAACTTAATTTTTAGTATGGCAAATAAACTGCTTTAATGAAAGGGCTGAAATCCCCAGGTTTTGCACATTAAATTTTCATTCGTGAGAGAATGGAAATTATTGATTCAGTCGTGGCATCATGCATTTTGAATCCTACAGTGCCTTGGAAGCCCACGTTACTGCTGGGTGCAAATGTGCTGGCAGCGTTTTGATGCAGGGTGAGCACAGGCTGGGTGAGGGGTATATGGAGAAGGGAAGGAGGCAAACTGGCTCTTCACAGAAAGAAAATAATCAATGTTCCTTGTCGTGAAGATCCACTTAGACAAAGCACTACTTCTGATGGCATGATGGGTCAAGGGTGCATTCTGAGATCAGAAAAGCTGGGTTCACTCAGTCTTTGGGGAAATGCCTACAGCTTCACGGAATACTTTAAAAAAAATCACTCCGAATGGATGGCTGATTATTTGATCCTAAGCTCTTGGGGAGTTTGGATTTCAAGAAAACTGCAGAGGAAAGAAAAGTATCTTTCTCACTTCAAGGTCAGGGTGTCCATCAATGGAAGAGTAAATGTCTGACATTCTAATGCTGGATAGCACAGAAAAATCAATCAAACCCACAAACACAGCTCTCAACCTGGTGTGGCCTCATCAAAGAGTTAGGTGACATGAGCATCCTATCTTTACTTAAAGCACAAAAATAGGTATGCCTTTCCTCTGAAAGAAATTAATTCTCCCACCTCTCAGAGGACTACTTCATAATTAAACAACTCTCAATTATTTCCCCCTTAGAGAACTCATAGGGATTGATTCTAAACCGAGACTGAGGCAACCTGGATGAGGCCCATTTTGGGGTCTTTGTGTATCAGGGACTGTATAAGATTAGGAAAGCAATCATCTGTAGAAATAAGCTAAACTCAGGTGGAAAAGTAAAGCTGCTTAGGGAAGGATGAAGGGAAAGAAGGAAGGAAGGGAGGAGTGAAGGGTAGAAGGAAAAAGAAAGGAAGGAAGGAAGGAAGGAAGGAAGGAAGGAAGGAAGGAAGGAAGGAAGGGAGGAAGGAAGGAAGGAGAGGAAAGGAAAGGAAAGAAAAGGAAAGGAGGGAAATAAGAAAGGCAATCATATAATATATTCCAAAAAGAGATGGCTTTGTTTTGTTTTGGTTATGTTTTTATTTTGATTACCTCCCAACTAAGATGATATTATACCACTAGTCTCCTCTCTCAGTGTGGATATTGGAAAAGTAGCTCTGTTGAACTAAAAAGTTTTGGTTCTGTGTTTTTAGACACTGAGAACTGGTGCCATCTACAGATTTCCATTCTGGGAGAGATTTTTCTTTTGTCCTACTTTATGTCAGACTCGCTGTCATGAGGATAAGAGTGCCCAGGAGACACCTCCCCATGGTTTAATAGGTTATGAAGAATGGGACTCATTAATTGGCTGGCAGCTGACCCCAAACAGGATGCTAGGTGGGGAAGACGCGAAAGGAAGCTGAGGAGGAGGCAGGCTCCATTCAGGAACTCACCACTGGCTGTCAGAAGGGAAAAAAGCAAACAGCACCACCTCCTGAAGGATCCCCATGAGGTGAGGTCTGATCTGAGAGTGAAAGTCCAGCTGCAGAAACCTCAGTCTGGAGGAGCAGGCTCTGGGTAACCGTTTTTCTTTTTCAACCTTTTTGAACCCTTCTTGAGATATTATGTACCCACCTGATTCTTTTCAGATGGCTGGAATGTTACTTTTTCTTTCAGTCCTTTACTATGTTCCCATAGATTTTATACAATATTACACTAGTGTGATTGTTTATAACTGATTTTTCTTTTTCAAGTCTCAGTTAGGAGGGTCCTCTCTACCTTTAGGTAAAGCCAACCTGCTCGGCCTGGTACATGAGGCCCCCGCCTCCCCTCCTTATCTCTTCATTACCCACCCCCCTCCCATCCAAACTTAGCCACACTATTTATTCTAAGTGCTGGTCCTCACTCTATGTTTATGTCCCTTTTCACAGCTTTGCCTGGAACAGCTTCCTTCTACTCAGAGCTCAGCTCTGGCTGTCTCTGTAGACCCAGGCTCACAAGCCTTCTAGGTGGGGTAGTTATCCCAACACCCTATCTGCCCTCCAGACTGGAGGTCCCACAGCTCGTGGTCCTTTCCGTGAACTCAGCCCTCACCTCAATTTTCTGTAATGATCTGTGTCCCAAGTAAATGTTCTTTGAATAAATCAAGAACATCACCTCCAGCTCCCTCATAGCCTTTATTTATTAGATCAAAGGGATGAAATTAACCAATGCCTCCCCAGTCAGAAGCCAGCGTATCACCTCTTACCTTTATGGTTTTGGTCTGGAGTCTGAGTCCATTTAAAGTGTTGATGGCTTTCTCTGCATCCTTTGGATCAATATAGTTAACGAATCCATACCCTAAACTCTGTCCTGTGGAAACATTTTTTAAAAAAGAGAGAAAGGAAGAAAGAAAGAAAGAGAGACAGCTCAGTATCTTTGTAGAGGTAACACTTCACATTGCAGTGAATCCAAACCCTCCTCTAGCATACGGTTTCTTTTATACCAGGGTTTACTCCCAGGTTGAGAAATTTCAAATTCTTTCATGTCTCACTCTGCTCAGCTTTTAAACCCACAGGAGCTGCCCAGGCTGGGAATGGGTAAGTGCCCCTGCACATCCACACCATATATACGCAGATGTCCACCTAATGGGGGAGTCAGGACGGGGCAGTGGAAAGGGAACAAGAGTCATTTGTTAGAAAAGAATTGAACTGGAGTCCTGGGGCTTTCCCTATCAGCTGTGTGACTTTGGAGACAAGTCATTTAATCTCCTGTTTGTTTGTTTGTTTTCCCTAATATCTCTTCTCTGGGAATAACAGCACTTGCCACATACAGGTTTGAGAGGATTAATGAGATGTTGTATATAAGATGCCTATCAAGTACATTGCCTAGAACATAGTAGCTGCTCAACAAATGACAGCTATGCTATGCTCAGTCCCATAAAATTGGGGCAAGCACTGGATGTAGGAGCTGTGTCTGCTGCCTCAGTCATGCCAGCCACACCCCCTCAGAGGAATGTAGCAGGATCTGAGCAGAAAGACTGGAGATATTATAGTGAAGCATGGCACAAATTTAAAGCAGTTGCTACAAATCATTCATTGCCTTCATCACCCACCCCAGCCCCACAACATCAAAAAAGGGGTGGGTTCTATTGGAAAGAAGTGGGGAGCTCCTAACCCTAAGGGGGGAATATGCAGAGGAATCTTCAAAGAGGATTTAGCTCCTTTCAGTGGAGATGGCTTCAACTTGTCTGCAAAGAGAGGTGGCAAGTGACAGGACTCTCCTCTAAGTGAAATAAAAATAATGTGTTTGCGACTGTGCCACTGATTATAAATAGTCCATCAGCTCTGCCATGTGTCATCAGCCAGAAATATCAGTAGGAAACTACATTTTCTGACATACCGTTTACGAAACACAGAGTTCAGGGTGGCTGCAAAACCAGCTTGAACTTCTCAGGCAATGTTAGTGATTTGGGGCGGGGGCGGGCGGCAGAGCCGAAGGGGAGGTAAATGACAGGAGGCCACATGTTGGGGAGGACAGATTACATGAAGCACCCCCCTGGAGTGCAGGGGCCACCTCGGGGAGACAATACAGCCAAGAGCCTGCCATGTCCTGGTGACAGGAGCCCAACTCAGCAGCCAAAAACTCTTTCCAACAGCTTCTGTTTTGCTGGTAAATGTCTGTGTTTGGGTTGGTTGTGGGAGGGAACCTGGGAAAACAAGTTGGTTCTGGATCTGAAAATGGGTGACTCTATTATCCTTACAGGAAGGAAACAAAGAGAATCATAAGGAAACTCAAATGCATTTTTTTTGAAAAACCACAAATGACAACTTTTTCCACTAGGATATTCCCTTGTGTTTTGGAATAATGGAGTGGGAATAGGAAAGGACAGGGGCAGAGGCAAACTTTGCCAGGTGTGTCCTTCACCAGCCAGAATCAGTACCTGAAAAAGGAGGAGAGAATGCTGAGTGCCCTCCAGCTGTCGGGACCCTTCTCTTCCCATTTCATGGTGTTTGTGCAGTGTGTTTGCATGTGTGTTCGTGTGTGCGTGTGTACACAGAAGAGTAAGTGGAGAGAGAGGTGTAGGTAGGTGTGTGTGAATTACAAGACCCTGACACACGTTCCAAGAAAAGTTTTGCAAACCAAAAAAAAAAAAGAAAGAAAGACACTAATTTCATCGGTTTAAAAACATCATTTATTCTAACTTTGGCCCTACCTCAACAAGCCTAACTAAATTTACCTGATTAAATTCATTTTCATCATGCACATATATTAGTCCTATTTACCTTGAATATAAAAGAAACCTTAAAAACTAATGTACTAAAAGATTTTTACAATTATTTATTTTAAACAGCCATATGTCAAGTTGAGCTGTTTTAAGGGACATTTTTTAAAAGCAATAATTTCAATGATAAACCTTAGGTATTAGTTCTAGAAAACAGGTCAGGACAGTCAACCTATCCAGTTTAACTTGTGTAAAATTGAAATAAAAATATAGGCAAAGCACTCACCACTTAACTGCAAACACTGGACCTAAATCCAAATAATTTGTAATTCATCGTAATGATGGAGTAATATTGGAAGAATTTATCATGCCTACCAGTGATGCATGTTCCCTGATATACTATCTTGCCTTCTAATTATTCATATATTTACAGAAATCTAAAATACTAGTGTGGCTATGATTTTATATTCTGTATTTTATCTTTATTTTAGACCTTTGCTCCAGGAGGAAGGAAAACACTATTAGGGCCTAGAAAAGTTCTAAAGATCAAATGAAAAAGACTTCTGAGTCATATCTACCCATCTGCCTGTATCAGTCCCAAACCCACCATCACCTTAGTACCTGGCTGCAATTAGCACTACTGTGTTATCATTACGTGCTCTAGCTTCAGAGACTGCACTTAATATCAAGAATAAGGGTGCTTTAGGAAAAGTAAAAACCAGATGAACAGCATTTCAGAAAGTAAGGGGAAAGATGATTTATCAAGGAGAGATCCTCCTTGATATAAAACAATGAGCTGCAAACTCTAAAACAGAACACCGCATTGAACAAGAGGAGGACAGAAGTGGAAAGACTTGCCTGTGAATCCAAAGGTATGAGATAAATTGGCAGCACAGTGAAGCTACCTGTGGTTAACCTACTTCACAAATAGGCTTCTTCACGTGCCTCTTGCCATCATAGGAGGAGTCCAGCTGAGTCTAATAAAAAGTACTCTGTGGAACTAAACATTCTCTTTAAAGAGATCTATAGAGGATTAAATCCCTACGTAGAAAACCCAAGATTCATTTCTTCCAGAAACTGCTTTAGGAGAGGTGTAGAATAAAATATGGAAGAATTTTCATGTCTTCATTATGGTGGCCATATATTGGTGATGGGTTATGGACTTGCAGTTCTGTATTTAAATGTACATCGATAAAGACAGATGAAACACATGCACAGAAAATACCAGCACTATTTCCATGGGGACCAAGACAGTCACGATGCTGGGGAGGCCCAAGGGACCCAGTCGGCAGCACAGAACTAGGTGTACGTGCGTCTTTGTCTCACACTCAGATGAAGTCTTTACATTATTCTTTTCCCCCCAAATGTGCTGGAGCAAGATTTGACTACATAGGTATGGTGACAGTATTTTTAGAACGGAAAATTAAACTTCATTTTCGTTCTGTTTGTGAATTTATTGTGATTGCAAGCTGAACAAATCAAAAAGCAAATCACTAAAGTTATGTTTATTGAATCATCCATAAAAATAAATAAATTGACAAAGAAAAGTTGATGAAATAAACACCGCCTCCAAAATTTAGAAACTGAGGTGAGTACCTGGCTTGCTGATGCCCAGGTGATCTATAGCTCTTACCTGGGACTGGTCCGTGACAGTCCTGTCCCGTAGGCGTGGGGGAGGGGTCCCGAGGCCCCATGCTTAGGAAAGACATACACTTTTGGCAATTAGGGATAGAAACTTAAAATCATAATGTAGTTTCCAAGGGAAAACTCTTATACATAATGCCTACATTTTAAGGCATTTCAGTGGTTTTGCATTAAACAGGTTCTTTTATTAACAAGCATTTCTTAAATCTGGACCTGAATATTTTGGTTTTTATACGTTGTGCATGCACATATACACAAACGTGTGATGTATTTTTCTAGTGTGACATGGCAGTATCTCCACTCTGTTATAATAATTTGTATACCTAACTTCTCCCCTTAGACACCAAATACTTATCCCCACATGAACTAGCTTATAAAAGTTTGCATCTTTGGCCCTGGCTGAGGGGCTCAGTTGGTTGGAACACCCATGGGCCAAAAGGTTGCAGGTTTGATCCCCAGTCAATGTTTCTCTCTCACGTCAATGTTTCTATCTCTCTCTTTCTCTCTCTGTTTAATCAATACATATATACTTGGGTGAGGATTTTTAAAAAAGTTTGCATTTTTGAACATAGAAGGTACTCGATAAATATTTGCTAAGTGAAAGAATGGATAAACACATTTGTACTAATCCTTCACTTCTGGAAGCATATGAGCAGGATGTTTTTATGTTTGGGGGGAGAAGAGAGTAGGTACCTGGGGGATAAGCTGACACTAGGGAGGGCTGGAAAACAAAACACAAACAAAACTGTCCTGGGTGGCTTCTCCTCCAGCACAGTTCAGGTGAACAATAAAAACCAGCCCCGCCCACCTTTCCACAGAGGTTCAGTTTCCAAAGTGCTTTCCCACCCGTTCTGTCTCATTTGATCCTCACAACAGTCTGTGGGAGAGATAATAATCATTTTATGAATATGGAAACTGAAGCTCAGAGAAAACAGTGATTTGCCCTACATTACAGAGCTGGATCTTAGTCTAGATCAGGGGTTGGCAAAATTTTGTATGCATAGGGTGAGAGAGTAAATAGGTCAGCATCGGTGGATCCTCCAGTCCCTGTCATGTATTCTGCCCTGTAGCACGACAGCAGCCACAGACAGTATGTAAACATGAGTGTGGCTGTGTTCCAATAAAACTTTATTTAGAAAAATGGTCAGTGAGCTCAATTTGGCTTTTAGGCCATAGTTTGCTGACCCCTGGTCTGGATCTTTTGACTCCAAATCCAGTGCCCTGTGCCATAATCACAGTTACTCCATCAACTAAAATGTCGTTGACAATTGTTTTGAGGTCCTAAAACACTTCTGTGGCTTTTTGAATCACCTAAGAAAAAGTAGATTATATTCGATAGTTCGTGTTAAACATTTTAAACATGTTCTCAGACTCTGAGAAGGGTTGCCATCATAGCTGAGTATAACGCCTCATTTTCTCAGTCATTCCGGGCAGAAGTTGTTTTCTCTTGCCTTTGAGGTCCTGGGGGTTATGACAGCAGGGCTCCAAATGTGGCATCCTCATGGCTGATGGCAGCAGTGGAGAAGCTGTCTGTCCCCTTGCAGGGCTGGCTGGAAGGAACCTCAGCATTTCTGCACTGCTAACCTGCACAGCTTGCTCTTTCTGTCTTCAAAAATCGTCCTTCTCCAGAAACCTAACAGCTACTTTCCCTCATCTGCCAAGCCCCCAAGGGGGCCGCCAGATGGGTAGCTGCTGTTGATGAAAACTTCTGAGTTGAGTAAGGAATTTTTGTGGATGTTAGAACCCCTAGCTCAGGCTGAAATTCTGTTCCCAAAGCACATGATAAAATCCCCAGTCACTTCAAGATCAGCTGTGTGGCGGGAATCCACGTGCCCGGTTAACCTCAGCCAACTCCATGTCCCAGGGCCCCTCCCTGCCAGTCCTGAGGTGGCTTTCCTGGCTGTCGGTTGCCTTGACATTTACCTGAACTCACCCCAAAGAGGGCCAGAGAGCTCTGTGGCTGTTACTGCATATATACATGTGTGTGGCTCAAACCATTATTTTCCCTCTAATGTTGGTTAAGTCACTTAAGCTTCCTCAGTCCGTTCTCTTATCTGGAAAAACAGGGATAATCCCTCATCCTCACAATCAAAGGATCACTATGAGGATTAACTACATTAGCATGTGGACGAAGAAGAGCTACACTGGTGCCTACTTTACGCTAGTCACTACGCTTAATGGCCTAATAAGAGTACCCAATTTAATCCTGTGTGATATGGGCACATACAGCCCATTGTGCAGATAGGGAAAGTGAGACTAAGAAATGTTAAATAACCTACCAAAATCAAGCAGGAATCAGGTTCCAGAGAGTTAGGGCTCGCATGAACCCACCTCTGTGGGACTTCCCAGCTCATGCTTTCTCTCTATGGGATCTAGCTTCTGTGCAAGGGTGTCTGGCATCAGGTGAGAACTCCAGGGGAGGCACACACCCTATGTTGGGGTCTCTTCCCCTTCTTAACACTGACTGGGATGCTTTGAGATGCTGGAGCAACCCTGGCTGTGCCCCGTCCCATCCCACTTCTGTGAGAGTTGATGTGTAAACTCTTTGAGTCTTGGCATTTCTCCTGCAAACTCAATGTTTGCAAAGCCAACTAGTCAGAGGATTTATTTTCTTTTAGTAGTTCACACAGTTGTTTAAAGTCTTACTGCTCGAAGTATGATCCCTATACCAGCATCACTGACATCACCTGGGGACTCGTAAGAACTGTACCTTCAGCCTATTGCTATGTGACCCTGGCTAAGTTAAATTAACCTTCCCGCACCTACACATCTTACCCAGAGTCACAGGGAAAGGAAGCTCTGATAGGAAAGCTCTTAGAATTTCTTAATGTTTGGCTATTTCTTTTCATCTTCAAATTTTGCATTCCAACTTTGCCCCTTTCTGTTGCAGTAATCTCATCTGTAAAATGGACTTAATATTACTTTTATTTTCATAGAGTTATTCAAAGTTATATTGCACATAAAGTGCCTGGCATATAACAGATGCTCAGTAGATGGCCCCTTTTCTTCCTTCTCCCAGCCCCAGTAGGCACTGCCTTCCACTACTGCCTACAAGGATGCTATCTCCTCAGTGAGGCCCAACCCCCTTGAAGGTGCACAATGGATCTGATGCTTTTCTTTTACATTGGAGCACATAATACAATAGGCACACAAATTTCACATAAAACTGGCACCTACTACATGCTAGACACAATGAATGGGCCCCCAAATGACCAAGAATTTATTCCTGCCCTCAGGAGACTTCTATGTAGAAGGGAAAGACAGATATAAGAATTAATTATAGTTCAACAAAAATAATAAATATACTAGGGACTTTTTCTTTTAAAGCTATATGTAGGAGCAGAGAGGAGGTGGAAACTGATTTTAACGGAGCAGAGTAGGGAAGACTTCCTGGAGGTGTGGGCATTTGAGTTGGGCTTTGAAGAAAGAGTAGACTTTTGTTAGGGTTCCCTTATCAAGGGATGAGATTGCAACCTGAGTGCTGAATTCAAGCAATATATTAATTTATCTCATAGATATTTATTGAGCATTTATTATGTGTCAGGCATAGTTCTGTTCACTGGGAATACAGCAGAGAACAAAAAATACTTGTTTTTTTTGCCATCAGATTTGGGGTGAGGGAGTAGGACAAGAAACACACAAATGAAATATAAAGTTTGTTGGATGATGGTGAATTTAGGGAGAAAATAAAGCAAAGAAAAGGCAAAGGCAGTGTGGGGTGTGGGGTTGCAGTTTTTTAATACAGTGGTCGGGTAAAGTCTCACTGCTAAGGCGGCATGAGAGCAGAGACCTGAGGGAAATGAGGCAGCCAGTCTCCCCATTGGAGGGAAGGGCATTCTGGGCAGTGGGAATCTCGAATGCAAAGACCCCGAGGCAGGAGCATGCCCGGTGTGTTGGAGCAATGGCACAAGTGAATGTGAGAGCAACTTACCACTGCACTTGTAAAATGACTGAAAAGAGGAAAGTGGCAACCCTGGTTTCTTCAGGCTGATTCTACAGTGCTGAGTAAGGCACGTGTGAAAATTACTCCAGCCTCCTCCCCTGCACCTTACAGACCAGGTGAACATTCTCACTGATACATCTTGTCAAAATGATCTGTTAATGTGTTTCTATTTCCCACTGGAGAGAGGGCAACTGGAGGCCAGAACAACACTTTATTCATCTCTGCACTCTAAAGACCTACCAAAGTGACCAGGACGTTTTTGGACATCCAGAAAATGTCCATTGGTTGAATGAATGAATATTATCTATTTATATGCATATTTGCATGCTCTTAATCACCCTCAGCCTCCCGTATACCAAACAGAAAGGGACCAGGAAGAGTGGCAAATCTTCTACCAGGGCAGTACCTGTGTGCAGATGCTGGTAGAGGTGTGGAACGGGTTCCCATGGAACATACCTGAAAGACTGTGGGCCTTAGTGTGAAGGAGAGGACTCTAGAGGTGCTCAAAGCCTCTTCCAATACTTAAAAGGCTGTCATAGAAAGGCAGGGATAGATTTACTCTGTAAGGTCCCCGGGGAGAAAATGAGAATCAGGCAATAGAAGAGGGAGTAGGTTTTTGCTTTGATAAAAGAAAGAAATTTTTAATAATAATTTTATAAGGGTGTGGGATGCCTTGTACGGGGGGAGGGTCCTATGGCAAATGTGAAGCCAGACTTACATTTTATCAGGAGATGCTACAGCAGTTAGCAAGACTGACCCATAAGATTACTTCTAAGTAAGTAATTGATAAGTAAGTGATAAGATTCTAAGGTACTAAATTATTATTATTAATATGTATTTTTAGAGAGTGGGGAAAGTGGGAGAGAGAGAGAAAAGGAGAGAAACATTGATGTGAGAGAGAAACATGGATCGGTTGCCTCACATTGGTTGCCTCCCAGTCCCTGACTGGGGACTGAACCCGCAACCCAGGCATATGTCCTGCCTGGGAATCAAACCGGCAACCTTTTGTTTTGTGGGATAATGCTCAATTGACTGAGCCACACCGGCCAGGGCCATTAGTTAAATCCTTACAACCTCTGACGTAGGCATTTCTATCCTTGTATTACAGAATGGGAAACTGAGGCCCAGAAAGGAGAAGTAACAAACCCAGGTTATTTGGCTAGAGGATAATAGCCAGGGCTATACCCCTGCCTTCTCATGCCAGCCTTTCAGCTGTGCCCTGGTTTTCTGAATATGACACATGTCCAGAAAGTATCCAGCCACACATTATGAAAAATAGAGACATATACTGAAGAAGATACAAGATACAAGAAAGATTGTATGTAGGACAATGATGCCTCAGTCTCCAAAGTTGTGAACCTTCTTGAGGAAATCTGGTTCATTGGTAGCAGTTTGAATAAAGTCATTAACAACTGCAACACAATGTTCCTTCTGCTCTGGTAGCAGAAGCTGAGGAATGAATTTTGCCATGACATGTTTCATGCCAAGATCCTGCATCAAAATCTCAGATGTGGTAGTTTTTGGAATCCCCAGCTGAGCTTCTAGCTCTCGCACTGTCAGTCACTGATCTTCGTTGATTGCAGCCCAAACACATTCAACATTGTCAGGTGTCCTGCTTGTTGCAGGCCTTCCAAAATGTGGATCACTTTTAAGATTCTCAACCATCGTTGAAGCATTTGTGCCACACTTTTATTTGCTCTGCTCTCATTGTATCTTCCCCAAAAGCCTTCTGAATCATCCAAACAGTTTCCATGGAGGAATGTTCAAGTCAGTCATTTTGAACGAGGCAACCACACAGTACACATGCTCACTCAATGGCATCTACCACCCCCACTGACTAGTACAGTGAAGTTGTCATGTCTGCCCATGCACATTCCAGTCCACTCTCCTTGGCTGCCAGGTTGTGCAAACCATTCTCATTATATTAACAATGGCCGGACTTTTTCTGGACAGACCTCGTATGTGCTCATCTGTGTGCTAAACACCTGCCCTGACACAGCACAATGTGCCTGAGACTTTGGGGGAGGCTGCGTTTTCTAGTACTATTTCCAAGTCCTCATTCTTTCCATTTAATTTCGACATATACACCAAAGTATTTGGTTCCCTTCTTCCAAGTTGGTGTGTCTGTCAGACTGGAGCTGGTACATCACAGAATGACAGCCTTGGAAAGACTTAAGTATCATTCATCTTCAAGTCTCCCCTTCTCCAGATTTGGAAACTGAAGACCAATGAAGAAACAAAGAGTTCATCGTCTAGTAGGAAAGTAAGACCTTCAAATCAATGATGACAGTCTTACGAGTATGATTAAGTGTTAGGACAATGAGAGGGAGAGAGGTTTCTGGAGGATATACCTGAGCTGAGACTAATTTGAAAAGATTGGTAGGAGGCAGCCCAACAAAAGACAGAGAAGAGCACTCCAGGGGGATGGGACAGCAGAAGCACCTACCCCTTCAGGAAAAAGTACTGCCACTGATTGTATAGTCATCACTTCCAGAAGGCCAAGAGCTGTTGATACCAACCTGGACTGTCAATGCTGCTTCTAAGCTGAATCTGTGCTCAGACGCACGCGTGAGATCTCCCCACACCTCTGGCAGAGACTCAGAAGTCATTTAGACTTCTGAAATTTTGAGTGTGTTTGCTCTCTGGCAAGAACAAACACTATTAAAAAAGACAGGACTCAGCCTTCCTTATTCTGAATTCCCAGAGTATTTAAAATTACATTGAGCCAGTACTTGGTTATTTCCAGAGACTACATCCTGGCTTCCTAAGTAGATGTAATTTCGCAGAGATTGAGAACTCTTCATGTGGCATCAGGATGGCAGCAAGCAAACACTTGCCCACAGTGGGCATTCACTGTAAGTGCGTCAAACTAAATATATTTCTCAGTCGACCCTAAGTTCCCTAGGGCAGGGACAGGGGTCTTATTGATTTTGATATGACTAATGTCTGGTACATAATAGACTTTCAATAAATTTATGTTTCATGGATGAATAAATGAATTTAGTAAAATGAACAGTATCAAAAATAGTTATCATTTTTGAGTGATTACTATGTTCCAGTCACTGTACTGAGTGCTTTTTTTCTCCTCTCCAGCTTTACTGAGGTATAATTGGCAAATAAGATTGTGAGATATTTAAAGCATACATCTTGATGACTTGATATACATATACATTGTAAAGGATTCCTCACATCTAGTTAATTAGTACATATTTATCTTTTTTGTTATACCTGAGTGCTTTATTCTATCATTTTATCTATTCCTTAAAACAATCCTACAAGATGAGCATTATTGCCATTTGCAACCAAGGAGCCTGACATCCAGAGGTCTCAGATCCCAAGACCATCTGTGGCTCCAAACCCCGTAACAGTGTTTTCTGATTTCGGAGAAGACACCAACCACATTGTTCACGTAGATGTCAAACGGCACCTCTGTTACTAGGTAAGGCAAGTGGACATTCACAAAGTACACACAATGATTTCCAGCAGTCCTCAAAGCAAAAAGGACCAGCTACAAAGTCACACTATTTCACAAGGAAAACCAACCAAACAACTCTCAAAGGAGTTTTTTAAAACTTTTTTTTTTATTACTGTTGGTTCCCTGAACATTCTGCTTTATTTAGCTTTGGTTATCCTTCATTTGTTTTTTCATTTTTTGACCAAGCTCAATCAGATCGGTGAGCATTTTGATTACCAGGGATTTAAATTCTCCATCAGATAGGGTGGCGATCTCTTCACGTAGCTCTCTTTCTGAGGCTTTACTATGTTCTTTTGGGAAACAGAGGACTCAAAGAACTTATATGTACAAGCCATCAACGCAAAATACATGTGGGGGATGCTGGAGGGTTGGGGGGGCAGGGCGGAGCGGGGTTAGAGGGGGAAAATTGGGAAAACTATAATAGCATAATCAATAAAAATATTTTAAAAAAGGAAAAAAACCTTTTTTTAGTTTGTCCCATAAAATGAGTTGCTGCAAACGACAGTTCTTAATACATTTCAATAACAAAGCTCAATAAATGAACAATGGAACTAATGTGAACCCTATTTTCTTCTGCCCAAGAAAGAAAGGAGATTTGTAAGATTAAAAGTTAGTACCAAGTATTACTTAGAAAGTCAAAGTAAAATAGTTTCTAGACAATGTACCAGGAACAACAGGAGCCTCCCGACAACTACTTTACCGTCAGCATCTATCACAGAAAAAGAAGCACTCAGACTGACGACCCTGGGCAATGGAACATTCTTAATCTAAACAACATGCAATCACATTATGCTCAGGATATTATATGGCAGGAAAGAATAATCACACATTTAAAAATATTTTTGACAAGGGTTGAAACAAAAAGAGGAGGAATTTGGCAAACTCCCAGCTAGCCAGAAAAATGGACCAAAACTCTTAATTCTTGGCTGGCTTACTCTCAATGAAACAAAGGTCTGGAAATCAAACAGCCAAGACTTTCCACCCAGAATGGGTGTCAACCAACAGGTGATTCCAGAAATGCGGCCAATGAGAGATGAGGGCTTAGCAACAAAGGAAGAAGAGGTAGAAAAAGTTACCAGGTTCATACCAATTACATACACTGTAATTAGCCTTTGGGAAACGAGACTGTCTGTGGGTGAAAGGAGCTGTTGTATTTAGGCACCAAGGCAACGGCTTCCGAACCTCCCATCAGACGCTGTTCTCACACAGGATGCGCGGAGGTGCCTGCCATCATGTCGTGATGGAGGTTATAGGAGGTAAGTCGTGTCGGAGGGTTTGGTGCAAGGTAAATGCTTCACAAATATTAATGGAATATAAATGTGTTAAAACTGCCTTTACTTGAAGTAAAAGGAAATCCATGGGTCTCGATGAAGGAGATGAGATAAATACCTTGTTTGTGCAGAGATAAGTCAGGATGTCAAATATGAGCTGTAGAAGGACCTTGTCTGAAGATTTTGTCAGTGTGTCATTTCTGAGGTTCTCTGGTCTTGGATGTCCCACTAACAGCTGTGAAACGCAGAGATGAGTACCCTGTCCCTGTCGTCAAGAGGTTCATTGATAGTAAAGTACCAGAGGTGATGCTCGCAACCATGGTCTGACAGCTCAGTTCAGTTTCAACGAATGTTAAAAAAGACAGAAATTCCCCAGATCCAGGGAAATGAAAAGAAACAAGAAAAGAAATTGTGTCTTCCCTTTTTATCACCCCTCAGCTGGCAGGTAAGAAACAGACACAATGAAGAAATAAAAACCCAAGCACAAAGGAACTCATGCAGAAATGAGTCTGTGGAGTAGGAATTGAGGAGTGAAGCCATTTCTGATTTTTTTAAAGCTAAGGGCTTCTTCAGGAATGGCTACACCAAGCAAGTGTGACCAGCTTCACTACACTGAGTTAAGTGCGTGGGAGAGGTGACAATGAAGAAGTGCCTGGGAATGTGTGTGAGAATCACAAAATGTAAACACTTTCTAATGGCTCAGCTCTTTTGGGCAACAGAAAACGAAATGCCACCCTGAAAATCAGGAAACCAAATGAACCCATAATTGAAATCATGCCCAGGAAATGCTCAGTACTCAGTAATTTTCAACAAAAATGTCTAGCGTGTGATGGGGCTGTGCTGGTGGTACAGAGCTGGCTCCACATGGCACTCTCCTCTGTTCCCCTTGAGAGTCAGTTAGACTTTCCGAAGGCCCACTTGCCCACCCACGTGCAGTAGAGGACGCCACCTCTTTCTTGATAAAGGAGATGAGACCATCAGGTAGAAACTGTCCCAAACTGCCTCCTTCCCTTCTACCCACAAACACACCCCTAACACATCTGTGTATAGTCCACGCTGATGTACAGTCCACAAAATGCTGAAGAAAAAAAGCTTCCTTGGGTAATGAATGCTATGCATTACACCATTCTTTTTAAGATTTATAATACACATTAACACAGACTCAAGGAAGTAGTGGTAAAATGAAACCCCTTTTCAAGTTGGTTCACTTCAGCCTCCCAAACTCACTTGGTCATAGAATCCCTTTTAAAAAACATATGACCTATTATACATCTTTGGGAAAGACTTTCAGAAGGGATTCCCAAATGAACACCACTCTTTGACACAGAAATGAATACTGTCCCAAGACTAATTACCCTCAGGTGGGGCAGGATTTTGGGCTCCGACTCTGAGCTAAGGTTCCTGAGATACCAGAGGAGCCAGCAGAAAACAAGGAGACCAAGGCAGAGAATACTACTAACGCCTCCTTTCACTGTGATATTCCATGATTCTGTTTCTTAGAAGATGTTGCATATACTTGCTTCTGGGATAATGAAGTCACAGGACAAGGATATACAGTGGGGAGGGTGACTGATATCTGAGGACATATTTTCATGTCAGTATAAATTGTACAAGTTTGGCTCTAGCTCATTTGTGTCAGTAATCAGCATGCAGTGAGCTCAAGGATTTTCACTAGAAGAATTAAAGACCCAAGTATAAAACAAAACATAATTGTCTGGCTGTATGGACACCCAAGCAAGAGCACACACAGAGAGATGCACACATGCAGGCACACACATGTACATTAGCTGTTGGTAAATAACTAGGTACATGACAATGGGAGGAAGCATGGTGTTGCAGATTCAAATAGAGACTCTGGAGTCAAACAAACATGGATTCAATGTTGCTCTGCCACTTAGAAGCTGTGTGACCTTGGACACGTTACTTAATCTTTCTGAGCCTGTTTCTTCACCTGTAAAATAAGGCTAATAATACCTACACCTCATAGAACTGCTGTAAAAATTATATTATTATATGTCAGGTGCTGCTGAGTGTTCAACATATATAACAAAAGATTTTATTTATTTATTATTAGAGAAAGGGGAAGGGAAGGAGAAAAAAATGGAGAAAAATATCAATCGGTTCCCTCCTACATGCCCCTACCCAGGACCTGGTTCACAACCCAGGCATGTGCCTTGACCAGAAATTGAACTGCTGCCTCTTCGGTTTGTGGGATGATGTCCAACCCCCTGAGTCATACCAGTCAGGGCTGTTTTACATATATTGATACTAGCAATAATCCTATCAATATACTATTTTACAAAGGAGAAAACCGAGGGACAGAGGGTAAGCATTTGCCTGTCATCCAGCCAGTAGGTGGTGAAACTGGGACGCAAATATAGGCAGTCTAGCTCCAATCATGAGGCTACCCTGCATACCACAGTCCTGGATTATAACAGGTTCATTACATTCCCCTGGATGACACAGACACACATACATAAATACACAAACTCCCCACACCTCCTCTTCCTCTTTGGCTTTTAAAATGTGCTGTTTTTATCATTAGTTTATTACACGATTCACTTCAAGTGGGCAGCATGCAGACACCAGTTTCCCAAACACAAGGATCCTATCTGGCTGCTCAAGGAGCAGAGGAACAAATACAACCCTGAGAAATGTAGTTCATTCTGAACGATGACTCACAACTGCTATTTTCACAAACAGCCTGCTAATTAAACTTTCTTATGAACTCTGCTAACTAATTTTTCCAATGCATGGAGGAAAAATCATTCATTACAGACCGGAATCCAAAATCTAATATTAACAGCACAAGTAGGATCTGTGGCATTGTAATTTGATAAGCTTGAGCATTAATAACAGTTAGACACTGATGTCTGAGGGAGTTAATAAGCTTTTGTTGAGATGCATGTAGATGACTGAACAAAACATCTGGAAGGCAGGCTAGAAAGCAAAGCCAGCTTATCATGGGGAGTTACTATTTGATTTACCCTTATCAACCCTGGCTTACAATGTCCTGTCTTCTGGATGACCACTGTGATACCTCGGACTGGTACAGCACCGAACGACTCACCACCACATTAGCCGCTCCTCTGCTGCTACAGCACAGAGTAAGGTGGAGGGAGCCTGTGTTATTGTCCCCATTTTATGCACACCAATGTGGGGCCCAGAACTGTTTAATCCACTTAAAGCCCCACTGCTACAGCTAGAATGAGAAATTCGTGGATCTTCCCATTTTATCATGTCGCCACTCATGAAAGTGACCTGGTTTTAAAAACAATCTCAGAAATCATCCTGATATTTTCAAATACTGAACCAAAGACTTTCATTTACAATCTTCCAGAACCACTAACACTGCCGTTCATGACTCCTGTAGCTATTTCTGAGGCTTACTGGAATACATCCTACACAGGCACGTGTACGACTCGGGATGAAAGAGCAGGAATGGGGGGAACCCTCTAGGAAGGTCTCTTGTCCCAACTGGCAGCAGCATGTGGTCAGGCAGACAGGGGTACACAGATAGCTTGGCCACCTGCCAGCTGTGTGACTGTGGGTCAGTCACTCCAGGAACCTTGGTTTCCTTATCTGAAGAATGGGGCCACTATCACCTCTGGGGTTACGGTCAGGATTAATGAGATAACAGATATAAATAAATGGCATCTAGCAGTGCTTAATACATGTGAGTTCCCATTCCACTCCCCTGCTTTCTCCTGTGCTGTCCCCTACTTCGTACTTGGAATCACATAACTGAGGACTGAAGCAGGAACAGATATTCACTTTCACTTTCCTCTCTTTATCCATTTGTTGCCCAGGAGTAGAGGACCCTTGGTGAGAAGGTGGAAGGAGTTATGAGACAGAAGGGGACCCTACTCCCTCTTAACGGTTGCTTTAATTTACAAGTGCCTTCACCTGTGTCACCTGGCTTGCTTTCACAAGTACTGTCCAAAGAAGGTAGGGTCAGGGTTTATCTTCTTACTGTGTATTGAGAGAATGAAGGTCCAAGGGGATAATATGACTTGTGCAAGGCTATACACACACCTATTAAATGTGCATCTGAATGAGGGCTGGGGGGATGGTGCAGGATTTCATTAAAGTCCGTCTCACTTCTGGTTGGTTAACTGCAGTGTGTCTAGTATTTCTGACAAGAAAGCATTTGGGGGGCGGTGTTTCAGGGATTTGGGGGCTCCGAGGTAGTGCTCTACTTTTGTATTTAAAGGTGATCTGTCTCACTGGGAAGGCTCTACGGACTGGGGAGGGGTACACTGGGAAGAGAGAAGGTGGCTAAGAACTAGTTCCAGTTGGCAGGGTCAGGACCAGGAAGTGAGCAGACATTCGGTTTTCCTGTTTGTTATCCAGCTCAGCGTCCTGGGCAGTGGGGAACCTGCCAGAACTCACTGTAGGAACCCTCACCAGGAAGACGGAGGCAAGGGACCGAAGTTTCTGTGTGCCCAGCCTCGGGGTTGCAGGGCAGGGGCAAGACTGAAGAGACTCAGAGCCAGGAACACCTCAGTTCAGGGCAGCAAGCAAGGAAGCCCCTTCTAAACACCTGCTTTGGCACACTGTTTACACCACGTGTTAACGAAACAGGGACTCCACTCAGGCAGTTTCTCTGGGTCACTGCTGCTCTGGCCATGGCAGACAAGTCAATCAGTCCAGCATGGGTTCAAGCAAGAAAAATGAAAGAAGGAAAATACTACGGAGGTGATTTCAGGCTTCATATCCCATCCCATGCTCTAGCTGGCAGCAGTCTCCACAGTCCATGAGAGTGGGGCAAGTGAGGGTGGGGCCGGGGTCCTGCTTACCACTTGAGACTGGGACCAAGGTTGTCACCGTATCTTTTTCCTCAACAGAAAGAAAACCAGGCTAGGTGGTCTGTTACTTCTCAGAGAAGTAACGTTGAATTTACACATTTTCTTTTTGTCTCCTTTTACCTATTTCCTAGCTCTACCTTGCTTTGTAAAAAAATAAAATCTATGGGTAATTTTAGCTCTTTTCCATATTATTTTATAAGCCAATTCAAAGAATTTTTGGATCAAATGGCATATAAACAAATAAGAAGGCAGAAAGAGAGGGCAGGACAGAAAAGAAGCAAAGAAAAGACAAAAGAGAGGAAGAAGGAGCAAGGAAAATAAGAAGCAAAGTACTCTTGACTCAAGTCTTCTTTGGGTTGCACTGGCGTCATCTTTAAAATGAGGATAGGTGTTGCTTATACTGGCTATCTCAACAGGGTCAAAGGAAGTACTAAAGATAAAAGCTTTTGAAAACAAACATGAAGGAAAAATATTGGGGATTACTAAGTATACATTTTATGCTCATTCCACCAATAAAATAATCTAATTTGATTCAAGATGTTTGTGATGAGAAATTTCATTAGCGGCCATAAGAATTAGAGTAATTACCCTAACTAGCTGTATCCACTTAATGTTGATGGGGCTGTGCATCTCACCAGACATCCAACTACATATTAAGGGCCAAGCAGAAAACCAAACTTCTAAGTCAGTGAGCAATTGAAGTAGGTAGAAACCTACTCTCACTGAGAGAACATGTACCTGAACTCAGTGAGATAATCAACCATCCTCAAATCACAGATGCCATGGGAAGCCTGAAAACTGTCTCCCTACTTCTGTGTTAGGTTAGGTTATTTATTAGCAAAATTACCTATCCTGTGTTAGGTTGGGTTATCTCGAGTCCAAATGACTTTCAAGACTTTCGTTCAAATCTCAGCCCCACTGCTTATTAGCTGTGACCTTAGATAAATACTTACCCTCTCTGAGTTTCAGTTATTTCAACACAAAGAGGGCACCAACACTACGCACTGAGTAGTCCTGGCGGTTCTCGTCACTATCCCTTAAAGATGTCTCTGAAGCTTGGCTTAGCTACTTCTTCTACATGGTCCTGTCTCCTACAATCCACTTTCTACCAAATTCAAGGCTCACTCCTCTTTGACACTTGTTCTGCAGACCCCAGCCCATTGTCATTTTTCTCTCCTTTGTGAACACCTGTGGCTGATGTCCCCTTCTTTCAGCAGAGGAGGAGGTAACAGAAAGACCGCAGCCTTCGCAGTCACACCGATTCTAACTGATTTAAGTTGTGGCCTCCTTACCTGGAAAATGGGAATAATGCCACTGATTATGCATTACTAATATAAAGCTTCAATGAGATAACATATATAATATGCCTAGCACTATGGCTGACACATAATAGGCCTTTCATCAAACCTCCAATTTCATTGTATTGTTACAGCACTTCTGTGCTGTCTTTCCAATGAAATTAACAGCCAGGGTCAAGAAGGGAGAGTTTGGGCTATGGTGAAAAACAAAACAAAACAAAACAAAACAAAACAAAACAAAGGCACCCAGGAAACAGCAAAGGTGGGTGTGTAAGTGATGTGCATTCTAAGCAGGCTCCCTGCCCCTTCCAGCCCTGTAGACTGCTGTTGAGCCCCAGAATTTATCCTGGCTTCCCTGACTCACTGACTTTTCCAGCAGCAACACATGGGCATAAACTATGTCTTACCCTCGTTGGCTTCCTCACAGACCCTGGTACAGAATTTCAGAGAAGTGAAGGGAAGGGAATAACTTTTATTTGGTCTGAGAAGGGCAGACACAAAATAAATCCTGTTGGCTGACTGAAAATGTTCTATAAATGTAAAAGCCTTCTATGAATACACGGTCTCTATCTGAATTTTATCTTATCTCCAAAGTAGAAACATCTCCTTCCATCAAAACTCAATTTGGGGACTGTAGAAAAAAATGAAAAGGCAACTTAAAGATCTTTAGTTCTTATAAGGAATAAAGACATACAGAGTTCATCAGCTAAGAGCAGTAAGAGAGATGTGGAATGAGGGTGGGACGTAGATTGAAAAAAGAAATCACCACTACCACATTTCACAGAAGGCAAGAAAGAAATGAATTTCCCATTAACACATTTCAGAAAGCACTTTCCTCCTACCCTGAAGCTGATGAATTACATTTTTAGATAATGTGTGGAAATTTCAGTTTGACGTTACCTCCCTGCTTAGTTCCTAGTCTCAATCAACCAGGTCATTGTACAGAGAAGGAGGGAGTGAGCAAGTGACTGTGTGTGGGGGTGTGTGTATGTGCTGGGGGAAGGAGGAGCAGCTCAGTGAACAGGGAATTGGTCTTACGAACCAAACAGTCAGCTAAAGTACAGAAATAGAAAATCCTTAAAATACCCAGGCCTGATTCACATCCTAGGTAAAAATCCTTTGAGATATCTCTCCTGGGATGTGAGAATACTTTCCTCAGGTTATCTGAGTTTGGGAACAGGGTAGAATTGTCTGATTTGGAAGGAAAGATGAAGGGGAATATAGCCAGGGGGCAAAAAAAAACACCCCAAACCAACCAAATCTGGTCTGTAATCCTGACTACTGCCATCCTGGGGGAAAAATTGTGTCAATAGAAGCAGAATGTATTTGTACAAACTCTAAACCTCACAGCCTCACTCATTTGCCAACCTGCCCTAATTAGAAAGGATGGGAGGTCTATGATTGCCCTTGATGGGGATGTAAGAGGCACACTGATCATGGTTTACTGTTTGCACTTGACGTTCTGACATTCTCCAAATTCCTCTTAATAAGGCAGACTTCTGCTCTCCCATTTTGTAACCCCATTAGGCTGCCAAATCCTTTCCATACCTAAAAATTTTCCATTCACCCTTAATAATACATCTCCCCAAGTCAACAAATCAAAATTATTTTCCTCTTCTTCATGAAGTACACATAAGATGACTGCAGAGAGGTGATAAATAAAATGACAGATGCAAATCTATATGATTTTTCTCTGAATTCAGGAGATGCATTGCACTATACCAAGCACATTTGTAAAATCAACAGCAAAATTGTACTGATAAATGCTACTATATTCTCCATCCTTCCTATGACTAACAAATATCCCTCTGATGTAGAAAAATTTACTTAGCTCATCAATATCTTGGGGTTTTCTTGGATATGCATAACTGAGGCTGGGTTTTAACTGTGTGTAAATTTAAGGCAGCATCCACTTCAGTTTGGTGCTTGAAAATAAAAAATGGTGAATATAGTAAGGGTATTTTGTGAAGAGAGAAAATCTGAAGTTAAGAACCACTCCAAATCTATTCTTCCTTGTTCAGGTAAGCAGTGACCTCTTTAAATAAGTTTTAAAAATCCCACTGGTATTTATTAGTTTTTAAATGCACAGTGTGCTCTTTTCCAAAACAAAAGACTTTGAACCCTAGTTATGTTTTCCCTGGAATAAAAGTTTTCATTCCCTAAGTAATATAGGCTGAGTTGGTTTGAAAAGAAGAGATGTAAGTTTAGTATTTTCAGAAAAACTACCAATGTTAAATTATAAAGTGGACAATTCACCGTTAGTCAGAAAGCCCTGGGTTCAAGTCACAACTTCCCTATTTGGAAGCTAAGTCATCTTGTGCAAATTACTCAATTGTTCCTAAGTTCAAGTTTCTTCATCTGTAAAATAACTATCTTGAGGGTTACATGAAACTCCATCTACTGATGTCAGCATAATGCTTAGCACATAGTAAGTGCTCAATAAACAGCAGCCATTATGATGAATTTGAAGAAATCCCAAATTACTATTTATTTATTTTTTAAAGTAATCTTTTAATTGAATTATAGTTGACATAATATTATATTAGTTTCAGGTGCATAAACATAGAGATTCAATATTTTATACATTATGAAATGATCACCACAATAAGTCTAGTTACCACCTTCATCATACAAAGTTATTATAATATTATTGACAATATTCCCTGTGCTGTACGTTATATCCTCATGACTTATTTATTTTATAATTGGAAGTTTGTACTTCTTAATCCCTTTCACCTGTCCCCCACCCCCACACATTCCTCCCCTCTGGCAACCACCAGTTTGTTCTCTGTATCTATGAGTCTTTTTCTGTTTTATTTATTTGTTCTGTTTTTTAGATTCCACATGTAACTGAAATCTTGCAGTATTTGCATTTCTCTATCTAACTTATTTCACTTAGCATTATACCCTCTAGGTCCATCCATGTTGTCACAAATGGTAATATTTCATTCTTCTTATGGCTGAATATTGTGTGTGTATACATATATATGATATCTTTTATCATAAATACATACACACACTATATATATGTATACACTATATATATGTGTACACTATATATACATATATGTATATATGTATATATAGTGTGTGTATGTATTTTTTATCTATCAATGGACACTCAGATTCTTTCCATTTTTTGACTATTGTAAATAATGCTGCAATGAACATAGGGGTGCACGTATCTTTTTGAATTAGTGTTTTTATTTTCTTTGAATATATACCCAGAAGGGAAAGGTCATAATACAATGCCATTTTTAACTTATTAAGGACCCTCTATACTGTTTTCCACAGTGGCTGCACAAATCTGCATTCCCACCCGCAGTGCATAGGGATTCCCTTTTCTCCACATCCTTGCCACTGCTCGTTGTTGTTATCTTTTTGATAATAGCCATTCTGACAGGTGTGAGGTGGTATCTCATTGTGGTTTTGATTTACATTCCCCTGGTTATTAGTGATGATGAATATCTTTTTATTTGTCTGTTTGCCATCTGTATGTCTTCTTTGGAAAAATGTCTATTTAGGGTCCTAGGTCCATTTTTTAAAATCATTTAAAAATATTGAGTTGTATGAGTTTTTTTATATATTTTAAATATCAACTCCTTATAGGATATATTGTTTGCCCCAATTTACTTATTTAAATGAGCTACTCTTTTTAAAGCATTTAGTACAGTGCCCAGAACACACATAGGGTACACAGAAACATACTATACAAAAGCTGCTGCTTTCATTTTATTTGTCTTTGCTCTGTGCTGTAAGAAATTATGCCAGTAAACTCACCTTAGGGCTAAATGCACATTTCAAGAGTGAATTCAAAGCACTTAGGTGTTTTAGGATTTTTCAAAGCCTTTTATTATTTATAAAGCTATCTCAGAAGTAAAAATCAAATTCCCGTAGTATCCCTACAGGTTCAGTTCCTTAAAAGTGTATGAGGTAACATAACACAACCCACAGCCCTCCCTCGCCTCTCCTTCTTCAACCAGAGAGACTGTGTTCCATGTGATGCCTCTTGGCCACAGTGCTGTAACACACTGCCACCCCCGGTCCCACTGCTGTCATCCACACCCCACATCTCATCTGTGGAGAGGGACACACAGAATTATTAGCACTTTCACAAAGCCCCAAAGGAACGGAAGTTACCCGATGTCACCAAATCAAAACTGAATTGGTTCCTTTAATCAGAGAGTGATTTCAGGTACAAAGGCAGTGACAAAGTATTCACCCTGCTGTCCACAGGACTGAAGGTCTTCTTTGCCTTAGTCTCTTTTTCCACTTAATGATGGCATTAATTAAGCCAAGATGTGTTATAAAGGAACAAATGAAGAGATGGATTAGAGGTGGGGTTTGGGAAGTGTTACCCTTGTGGGTTGGGCTGCAACTTCTAACCAACTTCATTTTTTGGCATGCCAAAAAATTAAGCAACTTTATGTGCCAAGGCTGCTTCACATTAGTCTGCTGTTTCCAAAGAGGTACATCCTGACTCTACTTCCTTTGTCCGAATCACAGGAGAAAAGAAAGGCTTCTATACTTAGACTGGAATTTTAGCTGTATTTCTTTGCTTTTCTTCCCTCTACCTAAATCTGAACCTCATGTTTCAAACCTTCCATGACAGCTCCAGTCCCTTCTCAACCAACCACAGCCCTGATAATCTGTTTTGCAAACCAGTCACTCCATACATTCATTTTTATAATTCATGATGTTCAGTTTCAACACCCTCTCCTCAAAACCTCCTTCAAATCTTTCACTTGCCTGAAATGGGTAGAAAACTACTCTTAAGAACTACACTTCATGGGTACACAAAGACTGATAGTAAGTAAAAAAAGAATTTTCTTTTCATCACTGTGATGCATATAATCACACACTCTACATGGGCAGATAAAAACTGCTTGTCATTGTATACTAATTTATTTCTGGGCGGTTTTCTGTTACTTTTTTGTCCTTTCTCTACTCATTTTGGAGCAAGGTGATAACAAGGTGGACACTTATCAAAATGCAATTTGGCATTCCAGCTTTGCTGGCTTTAAGACGTACCCTGAGCTGCCTAACTCTTATGCCGCCTGAGCCCTGTTTCCTTCCCTAAGACACTGATCAGCTAGGAACCTGGGCTCGGTGATGCAGTCCAAAGCTTGAAAAAACAGAAGACAACCAAATAAGAAATGAATTCAGTTCTCTGTAGCCCATGGGAATAGTATAGTTTCTGCTGAGGGTCTGGTATTCTCTGCCTGAGTTTCAAGGTGGGCGGACCCTTGCTGTCCACTTCCCTTTTTCTGCAGCAGCAGAGGCTGCAGCTGGGACGAAGGAGAAAAATAAAGGACACGGCTTCCGGGCCATCACATGTCCACAGCTGCACACAACAGCAACTTGGAACACACACTTACTCTCCCTGCTATCTAGATTACCTTGATGTGTCCTTTCACAATTGGAAAGAGAAAATCTAATATCTCTGAGTAGGTAAGTAACAGAGATGCCCACAAGCACTGTAAGGGAATCTTAAACCTGGCACTTTGAGGAAATTTGACTTTGCTCTGAAGGCTGACTTGCATTCCTAGAGGAAGATAAATATTGTTATCTTTGCCTCCTGTTATACACAAGAGTCTTGTTTAGAGCCATAGTGGATACGAGGAAGACTCTCCAAAGGATGGTCAATATACACTATTCAGAGGAACACAATATTCTGGGTTATGGTTGAGGGTTGGGCCAGGATCGTCATTTAACACAGGCAAGGGTGCCCTGCTCATGCTTCTGGATAAGAGTATGCTTTGGAAACTGGGAGTGACTCCCAGCTCCACCATCTGCTAATAACTGTGATACCTTGTTAAGTTACTTAACCTCGCTAAGCTTCAGTGTCCTCATCTGAAAAAATGGAGGCTGTTCTCAGTGTTAAATGAAATAAGGTATGTCCAGTGCTTAGCAAGTACCTGGCACAGAGTAAGTACTTGATGAATGATTGCAATTATGTCTTCAGTACCACAACACTTCAGTCCGTGCCCAGATTTCCCCTCTGTGTTCTCAAATGCAGAATACATTCACAGCCCACAGACAGGAGTGAATCCAGCCTACTGGCAATGCCATCAACAAAGAGTCTCTGTCACTGTCTCTCTCTCCCTCTCTCTGTCCCTCCATCCCTCTCCCTGCCCCTTAGTTTGTCTGTCTGTCTGTCTGCATCTATCTATCTATCTATCTATCTATCTATCTATCTCTCTATCTATCTATCTATCTATCTATCATCTTATAGCCTTCTAAGGGAATCTATTACATTCTCTTAGGGAGTAGTTTGGGCTGGAAAATCTTAATCTTTAATTCTTATCTCTTTGCCACTTCCCATCCCCCAATCCTCCCACTGGATATTTAGAACTTCTTATAAACTTCACAGGATTGAGATGCATTGAGATCTGTAGGAGGTGTTGAAGGAAAAGGGGGGACTGGGATGCTAAAAATCAGGGCAACAAAAATACCTATGATGTCATTTACCCTGACTTCTGAACCACCAGCAGCAGCCTTTCAATTTGTCTGGTGTGATACCTCACCTCTCCCAGCCTGTGTTGTCACTCACCCCCAAATGTAGGCTCAGAGGGTCTTCCGTTACAGGGATTTCCACTCCTTCCCCACCTCCCCACAGTCTCATCTCCCCTCCTCCTCTGACTTTTAGTGTAGCCAATTAAACCTGAACAACGGGTAGATGGAGGAAATATGCTGCATCTATGGAATGGTACAGCAGGGACCAATTTCACTGTTAATTTAAAATGCTAGAATTAATTAGGTAGTGTAAATGAAGAATTTAATAAGCACTCTTTACAACCACAAGTTCTACTTTTATTAAACATTGCTACCAAATGAGGGCAAATATCTCTGGTCTCTCTGTATTTCCTTGCCTCATTCCCATAAGTTCTCTGCAAATAAAATTCTTTCTTTTTTTGTCCTGAATTTAAAAAATGCACAATTATAAATTTATGCCTGAATTATATTTCTGCTTTCAACCCATAAGCTTCTTCTTTAAGCTCAGATGCTATTGTACGTCTCTGCTTGTACTGGAGAGGGTGCTAAACAAACCAAAGTTGACAATTTTGGTTTTGTATACCAAATTAAAGGCTGTCTTAGAAGCTGTCACTCCTATTCAAATCCACTCGGTGAACTACCAAATTAGCATTCTTTCAGTAAAGGAATCTGCTTGTTTAAACATGTGTCTTTAGAAAACAAGGAACAACACCATGAATCAGTACTTCTCAAAAATCTCACTACGGTTCTAAGGGAACTCTTTTGGAAAGGTGATTAATAATATTCACTAATACAGCTGGCAGAGCTTCTACTTAGAAGGTAAGGCTACACCAAAAATACATTTTCTATACAGGAGTGGGAGGAAGAATCATATGCTTAACTGGTTTTAATTTGGTTTGAATTATCATCCTATTATATAAAGATTATTCCAGAATCTAAACATTGGCTTTCTGAGAGCACAGGCAATTCTGTTAAAGAATGGATGATCCAGTGCTCTGGGATAAGATCATCAAAGCCCTGGCCCTTTTCAGAGACCTTGATAAAATTTCTCTGCTCTAGTCACTCTCCTTGAAACATACTGACTGTATCTATAATGAGAACATCTCCCCTTCCTAGGAGACTGCTATGCAATAGGCATTGTGCTAAGCAGTATATATCCAGCCTCTCATTTAATCCTCACAATAAGCCCTTTGAGATAACTATTATTTTCCAATTTTACAGATGAGAAAATTATGTTTGGAGGGTTATGTGACACATTTTCAAGTTATTTTAGTTTAATGGTTTTGCAAAGTACTGAATTTATATGGGGGACAGATTTACAAGTGAATTAGAATAATTGAAAAAATATATGTATGTATCTATATGCATATACATTGGATTCTCTGATTTAAAATCAAGATGATGTATTTTCCTAGTTTAGTTATAGAGCTTCCTTTTTATTATATAGGCTAGTTGCTCATCATGTATATTCTCCAGAGAAAGGGAAATAAAAGTCGGCTCTCAAAGATAAGAAATACTTAAAGGTGAATATGCATGATTTTAGGAGTGAGCACTGGAGAGCAGCTGCTTCACTGCTGTCATGATGTAACCCAATATATTTCTAAGAAAATGTTCTCCCTTCCAAAAAGATCGCAGGGAGACTCCCCCCACCCCAAAGAACTGCAGTGCTATTAGGTCCTCCATGAATGCTTCTGGATGGGAAAGAATCAGAACCTAAAAATCTCAAATATTGAAGTTGTATAGGACATTGTTTCACTTTCAAGTAAAAAGTCTCTGACTTCTCAGAGTATCTTCAAAACAAACAAAAAAATAAAATAACTCAAATGCAGATCTTCATTGAGCATCTCCTTCCTATTTCTGAGTAGTTTCACTCCAGAATAATCTGCTATTTTAGGGCCTAGGTCTCCCCAGGGACCATGGGCAGTTGTGACCTTCTTCCACAAGCACACCCCTTTAAAACACTGTCACACACAGAAGAACTTTGGATACACACAGACCAGATGTCTGAGAGGAGAGGAATAAGTAGATAAAAAGGAGGAGCATGGAGTAGAGGGAGGGCAGAGGGCAGAACTGAGAACTAAGGAACAAAGGGAAGGGGTGACTGATTAAGAATAAAAGGGATAAAACCAAAGGATTATTTCACAGAAAGCAAAGTTGAGGAAGCTCCAAATTCTTCATTTTTGTTTAGTCCTACAACCCTCAGTATGGTTTTTTGTAGTGCACACACATATAAATTTATGGCCATGTGTCCCTGCCATCCGTGAATGAGGGATCCACATGGCAGACACTCAGATGCATCACCATGCATGTGCATTTCTGCTAAGGCCTGCACATTTAATGGAACAACATAGCTGCGATTTCCAAACCTAGAGTACTGAAGAGGAGCATACCTGTAATTTTGTCTCTCACGAGTTTGCAGGATTCTATTTCACCAATGCTCCCAAAGAGACTCCTGAATTCCTCTTGGGTCATGTTCTGGGGTAAATAGTTGACTATGAGGTTGGTTTTGCTGTCATCTGTGGCCGCCCCTGTCTGCATGGGAGAAGGACAGTTTCTATTGCTGCTGGAGGGTCCATTGCTCGTATTGGATGTCGGGCCATTTGACACCTGAGGCTCCATGGTGCTAATTATCTAAACAAAAATAAAAATAATAAAAATAAGCCTTTTGAAATCTCTAAGACATAATTAAAGTCTTTTTCAAGATTTGATTTAATTTAACTTTTTTCAAGAGAAAGAAAACAAGACAAAGCAAGATGGAGCAAAAGAGACTGGGTTGTGAACACAGCCAATTTAGACGCACGTTTTAAACCAAAATGTTAAACTCCCCTTGCTATTTTAGGCCGGCCCATAGATTCTGAACACAGATTACAATGCAGTAGGAACTCTCCCATTATTTTGTTAATGAAAAGCTAATTCCTGTTTTCATTACACAATCACTCTCAGAAATGTATACTTAAGCCACACCAAATTATAATTAAAATGTAAAGTAATAATCATGATTAAAATTATAGTTCCATTAAAGCTGAAAAAGCTAAATATAGAGGGCTATGCTCACAAGATCAAATTCAGTACCTGTTTATTAACTATCTCCTAAAGTAAAATGACATTAAATTAAGTAGGGCTGTTGCATATGGGAAGGGTTTAGATTTTCACTGATGCTAAGCACTGATCAAACTTCAGATTTCACAGGCGCATGCTGGGAAACTACAAAGTCATCTGCTGATATTTTGACCCAGCCACTCTGTTGTTACTATTTCTTCTGTACCTCTATTAAAATAAAAACACATAAAAGAAGAGCTTTCTTTGGGTTTCTACCTTACATCCTGCACATCCCAAGGCTGTCCTTTCACACATTACTCAAAGAGGATGTTTTCAGGATGTATATAGTTAATTAAACAAAGATTTCCACAAATGTCTGAACTGTTCCAGGCAGCCTGCATGGAATGAAGAGGTGAATAAATCTTAGTCTCTATCTGAAAGGAATTTCCTGTCTACAGAGGACACGGACGGGCAAACGGCTTGTAGAAGGGTGACAGACAGGTAGTGGAGGAGTAATTAACCCTGCTAATAGCACAGGGGGATTCGGGAAAAAGTACTGAGAAGATGGTGCTAGGATGAGGTTTTCATGGAAAATGGGTTTAAGCTTATGGAGCTAGGTCATGAAGATGCCCTATATGGTATGACAGACATGGAGAATCACAAAATTTCAGAGCTAGAAGACACTTAAGGGAATAAAATCTAGTTCAAAACACTCAAGTTTGAGATGAATTCCAGCAATGTTTTTGTCATAATGAGAAAGTGGGGCAGAGTCTGGGCCTGCACCCAATTTTCCCGGCCTCAAATGCAGCCCATCAGTCCCACTTTTCCATCCTGTCCTACTGTCATCTCTTAGTCATCCTTCAGAGGGCTCTGTCTCCTCTGAAACTCATCATCACCTCCTTGGAAATGGAACCATGCTCTGCCACATTGGCTGTGTGACCTTGGGGAAGAAACTTACACTGTAGGAGACTCAGTTTTTCTCATTTGAAAAGATGGAAACAATGGTGTCCACCCTGCTAAGGTGGTAAGAATGAATTGGTGACGTGACAGAAAATGCCTGAATAGTGGTGGGAACATAACCACAATCATCGATATTAATTAAAGTCACTCTGCCAAGCATCCGATGTGACTTCTCTCACTCCTCACAGGAAGGCAATGAGGTATATTCTAATAGTCTCTACACTTTATAGACGAGAAAACCATGGCTTAGCAGAGGGCTGATAACTAGCAGCTTCCATTATTATTGCCATTTGACTGCTCAGAGAATTTTGGGGAATGAGTATTCTAATATAACATTCATGTGGGAGAGTATATAGACATTAAGGGTACAACTCAAAGAATGTTTACAAAATGAACACAACTCACGCCTTTCGGATCACTATAGTAACTTCAATCACACCACAAGAACTTTCTTCTTGGCTTCAGGTCAACTATGAGAATATGGAAGGCTGGTGCAGACGGCAAGTAGAAAGCAAAGAGCCTCTGGAAAGAATCTTAAATCAAGCACTCAGCACTGATAGAAACTGCATCCAGCAAAATCTAGTCAGATGCTCTGTCCTTGAGGCAAGGGTCCAGGGAAAATGAGGGAGCTGTGTCCAGGGGCGGGAGCATGCAAATGGAGATGATGTTGTAGAGCATCATCACGACTCCTGGCTGGGTGGAGGGTGCCTGCTCTGCCAAGCCGTCCGGCCCCCTGGGTCTGTGCAGTTCCTCCATTTGCTGTGTCGTCTCACTGCTTCAGTGAGTCAGGTGTCCAGGCAACAAACACACGGAGCACTGCCAACTCGAGAAGGAACTTGAAAAACAGAGTTTATCTAATTCAGGAGGCTTGGCTAGCAGAACCACAGAGCTGGCCAACTACTACGTTTGATTTAATGGCAAAAGAGGGCCAGTCCCATAATGTACAGAACACCTCCCCTGCTCTCCTCCTTTCTCAGGTTACCCTTCTTACAGCTCTCCCACAAATACCTAAAATATCCTGCACTTCTGTGACATCTTTTGGGGCATTAAAATGGCATATGAACAATAATATAAGTCATACCACAGTGAGATTCTGTAGGACTAAGACTCTTAAAAGTCACCTGATGGCTGGGTTCATCGTTTGTTCACTGGATGGATGCTCGTCTCACAGACACATGTGGTGAAAGGCAGCCACTTGTCTATGTGAAAATCTCATTGGTCTCTCTGCTCTAGAAAGCTCCAGGATGTATCAAGTCTGCAGCAAAGTAATTTCAGTTCCTCAATCAGCTTTCTGGATCTCCTTACATCCTATGTGAATTTCTAAGGTGTGTTGACTCATGGAGCTGAGCCCCATCTATAGATCAGACAACCCTAATTGGGCTCACACCTTCAAAAAGGAGCCATGCGATGCAGTGTCTGTACTGAGCTACTGTACATTAGGCCAAGCCATTCTTGTCTGATGGAGATGGAGCTCACTTTGCTCTGCACACACGCTACACAGTTATCTCGTTGTGTATCCAGAAAGGACTGATGAAAACAGACACATGCACACACAGACTTTTCTCAATAAAAACATACAGTTCTGAAGTTAAGAAACATTTGCAAATGTACTAGTGTACCTCACGTAATAAGACCCCTCATGGGTTTTAATGATTCATGCCAGGATGCAAGAAATGTAAAATGTCAGAATCAAATCTGACACATGAGTCAACCAAGAGGATTTTAAACCATTTCTTGGAAAATAAGAGAAATTACCAGGATATAAGGATAAAAAACCCAACAATATCAAACTACAGCATGTTAGGTTTACATGATAGATCTTACGGAGAGAACACCTGTACTCTCTACTTGGGAAACAAACCAGAGGTAAATGTGTGTCAGTGGGAAGTATACCCTCCAGCTGGCACAGAGACTCTGCAAAATCAGGACACACGCTTCCCTAGCCTATGACCTTTGATGTTCTAACATCACAATTTTCATTTCAAATAAATACATCTGCTACTCAAGCGTGCAAATGTATTTTAATAAAACATTTTGCGTGGGTCTCACAGCCAACCTTGCAGCTGACCAGGTTCCAAACCCCTGACTTGCTCTCCTTCCCTCTTCTGAATTGCAATTAAGAAGCAGAATTAGAGTAGGCATCCAAGATAGAGCACCGAGGAGGTTCAGTTGACTTCAAACTCTAATGGTTGTACAAAGCACTACATTAAATCTTTTATGTTCCCGTGATGTATTTTAAGAAACATTATACAGGCAGAAAATTTCAGGGATAAACTATTAGAGCAGTGCACAATAAAGGAGGCACTCAAATCCTGTCATTGTAAATGTCAATGGTTTGAATGGCTAATTATTCACACTCAACACAGTAACCTCACCCCTCCCACCACCCTCTTCCATAAAATATACAACAAGAGCAAGAGAGAAGGCCTCAGACTTGCAGCTGCTGGCTCTTCACTTGGGGTCATTTCTCTCGGTGGAGGAGAGGTAAGAAGCAGAGGCTAAGTCAGCCTCTTTCTCAGGGTGCTCCTGAAAAAAAAAAGAAGAAACAGCCCTCTCTTCCCTTCGTGACATCTCTCTTGCCACAATCTTGGGTCCTTCCCAACGGTCCTAATGACCCATTCCATCACATCTCTCGCTATTACCCGCTCAAGGTATACATTACATTACTTTCTGGACATTTCAGGTCATATGCACATAAAAAAAGGTTTATTTCCACTATGGCTCCATCTGAGTATATTAGATGAATAGAGATGGAGCCCCAGTGTGCTAGGCCCTGGGTATGCAGAGGTAACAAAGATAAGGGGCCTGCCCTCACTGAGTTCACGGTGTGAATGCATGATAGATATCAGAGAACATTAGGGACCACAGGGTCCATCTCCATAATGCTAATGATGAAGTTGCAGACAAGAAAGGAGAAATGACTTGCCCAAGGTTGTATTGTTAGGTAGAGGCAGATATAGTACTTGAGCCCAGGTTTAGAGACTACCTCCCTTTAGCACTCTTGTGACAATGTAAACTTGGATATGGCTTTACTTCTCTTTTTAGGGAGGAACTGAGGGGTAGTCATGTCACAGAAATGCATTTGAACAGAAGAGTGGAGACATGTCTACCTCCATACTTTTCTGAATACAGCACGCTACAGTTCACAAAGAATGATGACCTGAACTCTGAGCTCCATGGCCAGAGACTGCACCTGTTTTGTTTATTACAGTACCTCTTGTAGAACAAGACCTGACAATTAGTAGATTCTGGATAAAGAACTATTGAATGAATGAAACTTCTTGCATGCCCAGGAGTTCCCTAGATCCCTCAAAGAACCCTGTGAAATACAAGCTAACAAAGTCATCCCATTTTTACATATAACAAAAGAAGACAGAAGTGTAATTCAGTACCTATTATACACCAGGCATACATTTGGATATTATTTCAAATGCAGATTTTAAGAGGCATTAATTCAAGCAGTCAGGTTGAAACTTTGACTGACATTGAGCTCCTAAGATGACCTGTTGAATGTTTTTGTCCCTTCTCACCAGAAAAATGTACACGCATGCAACATTTTATATGCAGGAAAGCTAATCCTTTGTCTCCAGATTGAAATCCCCAAAGTGTTTTTTCCCCCAAGTCTCCACTCTGCAATGTTTTTTGGAGCACCTCTATGTAGACTAACATTCTTTTTACTTCCTTATAAGAAAGTTTAGAACCCCATGCCCCCACCTTCTCACTCACCCACCCTTTACCCCACTTCTTGTATAAGGTGGGAGAGAATGGTCAGTTGAGCATACTGGAAGCATTTAGTCCATTCCAAAATCCTAAAAATGTGTTGAATACTAACGTACTAAAAATGTACTTAAAGCTGCCTTTAACATTTCTCCCATCAGCTCACGAATTCCTTACATCTCCCTTCGTCCCTACTCTTTATAAGGTTTCCATTTGCCCAAGTATGGGGGAGTCAGGCTAGAGTTACAGGGCTGACCCTCCCAACTCAGGACAGTCATTGTCCTGGGCCTCAAAAAGCCATAGCACAAGTGCTACCACAGACCCCTCACCAAAACTGTCAGCTGCACCATATCCTGTCTTTGCTCCAATATTTTCCATAAAAATGGCAGTCTGACAATAAACTGTATGGTCTTGCATTTATGTATCTTAAATAGTTTTACATAGTAAATAGTTTTAAACTATTTAAACTTAAAATAGTTTTAAGTAGTTTTATACTTTCAGGATTTACTTCATGAGGCAAATAAAAGGTTAGAAGTTTACGTGACAGGAACCTGCCCTGCTGCAGGACTCACTACTGATGTTTGTCACCCAAGAGCCCCGTGCAGGAGGGCCTCTGGACTCCCAACATGGTGCTCTTGGCAGTCCTCAACTTCTGTGTTTTTTTGGTGGAGGGGTGGCCTCGATGCTCAATTCAGGCAAAAAGATCAAGAAAAAAAGAACCTGAAAGGTCACAGGAATATGATGTTTCTTTTCCAGATACTGTCCCCTCTACTTTGAGTGTCCTCTAAATGGCAGGATCCCCAGGAACGAGAAAGATGTTAAAGGAATGTACTGAGAACATGTCTCAGGTGTGAATATCTGCAACACACACACATATTTTATTGTTTTTTAATGTGTATTTAAAGGTGTTTTCTTTCACTATGTTGGAAGGATTTTTCAAAATTTATGTATGAAGGCTAACTGTTATGTAATAGAATAAGCACTCCCAAGAGCATGAAGAATAATGTTTACCAAAGGCAGTCACTGAATCAAACCATTAAAGAAATAATTTAAATTATTCATGAGTACAAAAATAAAAGTCCTAATGCTCTTTGTAGGCTCTTCCCACTTAACCCTTACACAGTTCTGACACACAGCACGTTAGAATCTGGGGCAGCAGCATCTCCTCCACCTTTCAAAAGTCTGAAAAACAAATCCCCAAAGTTAGAAAATTACGCAGCAGGCTCTGTGTTCCTGAAGACATCTTATTTTTAGGAATAATTCCTCACTTCTCTTCTTGCTCCTTGAAAGATACTAAAATGACCTTATAATCTCCCAATTTCATATTTTCTTTCAAATTGTATCCATCAGCTCAGAAATCCATACTCTCATTTCATTTTCCTCAAGATGCTTTAGTTTGCTCAAGCCCCTCCAGGTTAATATTTTTTTCTAAATGCAACGTTTTCCTGGTTTTGATGCAGCTGGGAAGGAGACACTGTTATTAATGGGGTTCAAGAGGCAGGGCTGAGATTGATGATCTGATCACTTCAGGAAAAGGAAACTTGGGAATATATGCCCCTCCAACCAAATGATAGAAGATGACTCACAGAGCTCCCTGGACCAGGGGAATGTGGCTGAAGACTCTATTCATGTTCCCCAAAACCATTCGTACTGAGTTTCTGCAGATTCTGCTAGAAGGTAACTAGAAAACTAAAAAAAATTTAATTCCAACTAGGGAAAACATGCTGACAGTTTAATAATACCTTTGGGCAGATGCACAAATAACCTGAAAGACCTATTTACTCTAGGAAGTTATGTGGTAATAAATTCTCAGCATATCCTTAAAGCAAGTGTATTCAATTCAACACGAGTTTATTGAATGCTATTATAGACCAAAGCATTGTTCTAGGAGTTGGGGAAACAAAAATAATTTGGTTCCTGCCCTTGAGGGTTCATGTTGGGAGGATGGGACAGGAAGGCAGGTAAATAAATAATTAATTAAAACCAATTAGGTACAACTCTTTCCTTTTAAGCAATCCATGCCAGAGTTTCTCTAAGGACTTTCCCTCCTCGGAAAAAGCGCATCAGTGAAATACACACAGACTAGTCCGACCCATTCTGACACTGAAATGGCATTCCTGTTTCTGGTCTAAATTTCCGCCTCCTAAACAAATGACTCTGTAACAGTGAGGTAAGCTTGAGGCATTCCTCCTCTGAAATAGCATCTTCTTCACTGGAGGTGAACACCAGGTGTGCCGACAGTATTCTCAGCGGCAGCAGTCAGGGCTTTTAAAAAATCATCAGCCACTGGAGAGAACGAGAGGCATTAATACTTAAAATAGCAGGGCCAGCATGGATATGAAACGCATAATCAAAATTTAATTTCTCTTAGGTATGATTCTCACATTCACAGAAAATCAAGTTTTTAATCTTATTCCCCAGACATATCACACACATTTCTCCTCCTGAATAAATACTGGCCTCCTTTACATCTTACAGAATTTCTTTAGGGCTTCGGTTTGGGCCTAAAATGATTTCCTGGTGTGCCCACCCTGGGGTAGTCCTGATAAAATCCCTGGGTATGTGTTTGTTTCCTGTTTATTGGATTAATCAAGGTGACACTGGTTAATAAAATTATACAGGTTTTAGGTGCACAACTCCACAACACATCATCTGTACTCTGTATTGTGTGTTCAGCACCCCAAGTCAAGTCTCCATCCATCACCATTTATTCCCCCTATACCCTCCTCCACACCCCCCGAAATCACCAACTTTCCCCAGCTTAAGGATCACTTGATTGTCCAGTTCATTACCTGTCCTTCACCACCCCACTCCCCGTTCAGTCCTCTTTTCCAAAATGGCTACTAAATAAACACAATTTGAAACTTCCAATAAACTTTCTTTATTAAAGGCATATTTGAAAAAAGACAAATGTTTTTATTTTAATATAAACATATTTTCATGGGCAAGTTCTCAGGCTTTAACTTTAACAAAAAAATCAATTGGAAAACAATTCCTTTCCCATCTTACCTTTTAGGCCCCCAAACTCTGAATGATTAATGTGGGCAAAATAATCAAAATGTCTAATAATAAACTATGAGTACCTGTTGGGATGGAAACCAGTTATGATGGTAAATGTTATCTTCATCTTCTATACAAAGAACATTAATGAATCATTTGTAAAACTGCCCACAAACTGATTAAGTCAGACTTGTCTTCTTAAATTTTTTTTTTATTTTGAGAGAGAGAAAGAGACATAGAGAGAGAGAGAGAGAGAGAGAGACAGAGAGAGAGAGAGAGATTTGTTGTTCCACTTATTTATGCATTCACTGGTTGATTCTTGTATGTGCCCTGACAGGGGATCAAACCCAAAACCTTGGAGTATCAGGACAATGCTTTAACCAACTGAGCTGTTTGGCCAGGGCTGGACTTGTCTTCTGATTAAGTGCTTAAACAATAGCCAATGGCACAATTCATGCAAACATAAATATCGTACATTTACAAAATGCCTGGCTAGTGGCTCAGAGTGTGAGCAAACTCACTGAGATTCAGCTGTAGAAAGCAATGTGTTATTCTGTGTATCTGCATCATGACCTAAAGATTTGGGGCATGTCTCTGAATTTAAGTTTTATGTACACTCAGATTAAATCTTCAGAAACCTACATAAAACTTTTTATTTTGAAAATTAATACTTGTTTTCTCAACACAGCTGGGGAGGGGAGCAGAAAGGAATAGAAGGGGTTAGCATGCAGAAAAGTCTGCACACAGCAACCTTTTCTTTGTTGAGAAGAATTGTATGCCTAAGGCTCTTCTAATCGTGCAATTCAAAGGAGATCCTCTTTGGGGGCATTCTGAAACTAAAGATACGAGTAAAATAAAACAGTTCGCAGCACCTCACTATTTGTGTAAGTAGTCATGGTAAATTTGACCCATGGACAGGTCACACAGCCTCGGAGTATATCCACATATTCAGTGAAAAGATCCTGAACAGTGTTCTAACAGGGCAGCTTTAAATTGGAAAACTACTTCATTACTCTTGAAATTTTATTTTTAATTTTTTCCTTTGCTGACTTTTTTATATATATGAGAAAAAAACATAAAAAAGGACTACTTGATCCAATAGGGAACTTTATTCCTCAAACTATTTCAGAGAGGTAGTTGGACTACCATTCCCCGGACATCCTCTGGGAAGGCAGATGGGCACGAGTAAAACTGAACCGGTGTTGGTGAGCATGCAGACCTGAGCTGGCAGCAGTGACTTGAATGACTGTGGACACATTTCCAGAGAATGTAGAAATTCAAGGTTTGCAACTGTCAAGCTTTAAGGTGCAATGAAATAGTCTCATCATTATTGATGGAAATATGTATTGACATACCTTTCTAAATGTTATGTTCATATTTATGGACCCAGTGATCCATTATTAAGCTGAGAAAACAATCCAAAATTCTGTAGATCAAAATTATGCACAATAAGATATATTAAGAAAATTGTGTCTAGAAGAGTAAAAAAATTACAAACAACCTAAGGGCCCAGCAAGGGGGAAGACTAAGTAAGTTACTGTATAGTTTTATGATACAGCATTCTGCAACTGTTAAAATTATGTTTATAGTGGGTTTTTATAACATAAGAAAACGTGTATGATTAAGGTAGAAGAAAGGTGAAAAACTGATTATCTCAATTATATAAACATGCACTGAGTGGAAAGGAAAAATGGAAATGCTAACAACAAATGCTTGAATTATAGGTGATTGTTATACTTGTCTCGATCTCTATTTTCCAGTGTTTTTGTTTATTTATTTTACAATGAAAATATAGTACTTTTATAATCTGAAAGGAAGTTATTTTTCAAAAAGAAAGAAAAGAAATCCTTCAAACCAGTTTGGAGCCACAGTATTAAAAATGACTCCGTCTCCTTCCCAGACAGAGTCTTCTTGCAGGATCTCTCCTTGGCCACACTCCGTTTTGTCCTACACTAGGGGACTCAGAGGAGCCCAAATGAATAAAAATAACAATTCTTGAAACAGTCTCTGGGTTGGTCTACCCTTCACCTTAACTCACCGTGTATTAGCAAGGTTGCAATCCAAGTCTGCCTTATCGCCTGGCAGCAACCTTCACGAGGACAGCAAGGAGAGAAGATGATTTATAAGAAAACCATTCCCTGGATCAGGGAGTGAAAAGTACTGATCCATTCTAAAAGCTCCTGCTGACAAACTCTGATATTATGAACATTCTGCGCTTGGACAAAAGCTCCCACTTTTCTTAATTACATGGTGTGAGCAGGAGCCTGCTTTCAGGATCTGCCCAATCACACAGCAGCCATTTATTTCCCCAACTGCAGCTGCCAAAACTTCCCTGATCTCTGTTCTGCGCTCCATCTTCAAGGACATCTTGTGAATGTATGACACTGTCAAGCAATATTCCACGCCATGCTTTTTAAGCTTCTCTCTCTTTCCTGCATATGGAAATCCTCCTAATACATATTTATTAAAAATCTCATGAATAAGAAGCAAATACCAAGTATCATTATATTTTGATCTGCTTTGAGGCAAATAGTTTATTATGACAATGAACCACCAATATTCTCTGTCCTCTATGTATGATGGGTTTGCTTTTGTTTTATGGACTCTGCATCCTCCAGTGCATTGGGTCTTGTCTTTGTAATACTGCTCGTATTTGTAATACTGCTAGGAAAATGATGCCAAATTTGTAGCTCTCTGTGTGGAAAAAAAAGCAAAGGATCTCAATGCAAATTTTTTATTTTTTTTAAACACAACCCTTACCTCTAAATTTATCTTATTATTAAATCTTAACTTTCCTTCACCTCTATTTCCTCACTGTTCTATTTTTTAAATCTTATCTTCTACTATATGATTTTTTATGACTTGCCTTCTAACAACAGGAAATGTTAAATTAGAATAGATAATAGTTAATAGTTCTGTCTTCACAATCTTGTCTTTTTCAAAGTAGACTTTTGAAATCTCACTAATTCATACTAATTGGGCAAGAGTCAAATTGGCATTTTAAATATTCAGAAATAGTACGAATTTTTAAAACAAAAGTTTCAAGATTATTACCTTTATAATAAAATTATGCCTAATGCATAATTTTAGGCCTTTTCAGGACTAATTTAATATGTCCCTAAGTATAACTTGGATATGATACCTGTGTATGCACTAAAGTATGGAAAAGAGTTCATTTCTTTGAGTAAGGTAACCATGTCCTTTGAAATCACAGATACAAAGTAAATTTGCCTGGCAAACTCTTCCAACTCTTGATATATTCTTTTTATCTCAGAAATTTACCTTTTAAAAAATGAAAGGCTAACAAATATTCAGAATAGGCTGTTGTCAAATTAGTGCAACCTAAAATGTCTTTAGGACTGGTCTATTTTAAAGCAGGCTATAAATCACCATGTAATAATGATAATATAGTGCTTCATTTGAGCAGTCCCTTCCCACAACTAAAGTTAGGTCTTAAAAGAAGAAAAGCAGTGCAAAGGAACAAAAGCCAAGCTAAGTTCCTTAACATTAATGAGGGTTTTTTTTTTTTTGATGGGCCAGAAGCCGTGATGTTAAATGCCAAAGACACAAGGAGAGAAAAGAAGTTCCTGCCTGCAAGGAGGTAAATAAGTAATTACTATATAATGTCAATAAATGTGGTAATGAAGAAGTACATGCAAAGTGCCTGCTCAGAACATGGCAAAGGCTCAAGAAATGGAGATCCTGTGATAAAGCTGATTAAAAAGTGCTTTAGGTTAAGCAGGAAAATGTTTAGGCACACAATTACTATTAACTCCTTCCAATACTACTGACAGCACCTAATAAATGGTGATAAGTGTCTTCACGTACATTGTTACTTCACTTAATTCTATTATAACTTCATAAAGCATGCCATTGCCATTCCCCCATTTACCACTGAGGAAGCCCAGGCTTGAAGAAGTGAAGTCACTTAGCATAATGGAGAAATGAGGCTTTGGGTAGTGTCCACTGTCACTTAGCCAGAACTGCAACTTGAACTCAAGTCTGAAACCTAATTCTGTGCCCTTTCCTAAACTTCGACTCTGAGGAAAATGTTCCTATCACCATAAAATGTAATCAAGTCATCTTAGCGAAAAGAATTGATCTAATCTGTTTAAAACCATTTTGGGCTGTATATATGCTATTAGTAAATGCTGACAAATAAATAGATCTTACAGGAAAGATATTAACTGAAAATTCTACATGGTGTAATGGAAAAAACATGACTTTGAAGTTGATCTGATTTGGGTTTGAAAACCAGCTCCAGTCTTGACCTTGGTTTAGCCACTTAAAGACCCCATAGTTCAATTTAAATTTACTCATCTGAAAAATTCGAACAATTCTATCTGCCTTGCAGTGTTGCTGTGAAGATTCAAAATAACAAATTTAAGGCATCTGGCTCAGAGATTGGCACAGGGAAGCACTCAGTACATGTTCATTCCCCCTTGTCCAAAATGTAGCATTCTGAAAATATATGCCCATTAAATAAAGTGTTGCAGGCGGCAAAACTGACTAATTTGGGCTGGTTAAAAGTACCGTATTTTTTGGACTATATGACACACGTTTCTCCCCACAAATTTGAGAGGAAAAGGGGGGTGCATCTTATAGCCCAAATGTAGCTTACCTGCCTTGCTGTGGGAAGAGCAGGGACAGTGGTGGAGCAGGGTCACAGGTTATTAAATATTTTACCACATTTTTTGCTTCAAAAATTTTTTCCCTATTTTCCTCCTCTAAAACCTAGATGCATCTTATAGTCCTAAAAATATGGTAATCCTTCAAATTTAATTTCTGAAGTAGAAAAGAACACTTAAAAAGGTTATTACTCATCACCTATATTGATAGCTATTTCCTTCATCTTCAAAATGCTTCACCAACATTAACTAATACAATCTCACAATAATACCAGTCAGGAAAATACAGAGCAAAGGAGGAGGGATTAAGTGAATTTAAAAAAACAAACAAATAATAAGAGCATCGTTTTTAACACTTACAAACACAATTTCTGGTACACTCTGCCCTTAAAAAAATCCTCTGCTGTGAATGGGTTAAAGCTAGATACTTCGAATGTATGTAATAAGTGCAGTCCTTGGGGTTTTTGATTTCCAGAAGGGAAACCCTTCTTGTTTTCATGGGAAATTTCAGTCAATTGCCGCAGTGCACTCTGTATACTGATAGCAAAGGCATTTCTGGCCTTCCACACATGGACCTACTCAGGGTGGAAGAGCAGGGGTTGTTCTTGGTCCACCTTCCACCTGGACTGCTCCTTCCTTTCTGTGGATCCCAGAAGCAGGTACATTGACCAAATGCACTTCAAGACAATTTTCTAGGCCTCCTTCAGAAAGGTGTGGTAGGAAGTGCAGAGCTGACATAGCAAGTGTTATGGAGAAATGAGATGAACTTTACAAAGCCACTAGAAAGAATTCATGAAATCACATGCTAGACTTAGGAAGTTTTGTAAGTACATTTACACCCAGCACCTCATTTCATCTTTACGAAGACACTGAGAGACTGGTGGGATTCTGGCCCACCCCTCTGCCCTCATCACTTGCATTTTACAGGTAAGCAAACTAAGAGTTAAGGAGCAGACAGAGGGTAGAGTGACTAGCTTCTGTTCACAAGGGGTAAAGTTGAGATCTGAACTAAGGTCTTCCTGTCACTGACTCTCATCTTCCTCCTTATCCACCACAACCTCCTGGAAAGTGCACTCTGGATATCTTTCTGCAGCCAACAGTGATAGAACACCCTGGGTTCTCTCCCGTGCCACATTCTGCACAAGCACTCCTGCAGGCATTGAAAGCTTCCCTCCCTTGCCATCAGGCTTAATGTCCTTCCCCAACACCCCTCCACAGCTCTCGCCTCTGTTCCTTGTACACACTTCCATGATGGACATTTACCACATGGCATCGGACTCTCCATCTTCCTGTCTCTACCATTAGACTGTGAGCTCCTTGAGGACAGGGGCTGTGTGTGATACATCTGCAATTGCAGGAGCCAGTGCTCCAGGATTTGTTGGCAGAATAACTGAATGAATGGATGGCTTTCCAGACGCTCACCTGCTCTCCACAACCAAGTCCACTGTCCTTGCTCTGTTTCCTTCCACTCTGCTCACATCATAAACCTCTGATGGTTTTCATTCCTCTTCAAAATAATTTAAAAAATAGGAGCACTTTTCATCATTTAAAGCTATATTGCTCTTATATTGTCTCCCTCAACTTCTTTCAAACTGTCCCCCAAAGAGTGTATTTTTAAAGCCAAGTGTTTTCCACCTTCTGGGTAAGGCCATCTTTACAGCATCTATTTCTTCACTCCCACATTCCTTCCACCCCTGATCTCCTCTATTTCAGGCCTAAACTCACATTTTATTTTCACTTTGGGCCTGAATCGGACTAAGAGCTCCACAGAACATGTTCACCTGTGAGAGTTTCTACATGTCACACAAGCCAAAGCCAGAGCCAGTGGGTCCTCTGAATATTTTGCTGTAACAACGGTCAGAGCTGGGCATGCCTGGCATGATTTAAAAAAACAATGAGTGAATAAATAATCATGTAATTACTTTTATATTCATTCAATCTAAACCAGTTAAAACACCTGTTAAAAATCTATTGCATAACACAATGTTTAACAACACAGGCACTAGTCTGCATGCCCAGATTCAAAACCCTGTCCCCCTGTGTGAACTTGGGCATGTTACTTCACGTTCTGTCTCAGTTCTCTCAGTGTTGACAGGGGTCATAGGAATGTGACAAAGACTAAATGTATCATTATTGTTGGATGAGTGAGTACCATGGCATTGTATCCCTGGCCTCTAGAAATTCAGTCTTAGAAGAGTTAGCAGATAGATATGCAAACAGACAAAGTTCTAAAATTCACCAAGACAAGTGCCATACTCTGCATACCTCCTGGGGTATGTCCCTCCCATTTCATATGTGTTCCATGTCCTTGCATGTGTGCTTTCTCTTCCCCACTAAAGTTTCTCTCATCACCATTTCAATAACCCTGGCATTTTGCAAAACTCAGTTGTAGCCTACTTCCCTGACCCACACAGCCTCAGGTACCTCCTCTCTCTTCTCTGTTGTGGCGCTCACCTCTCAGAATTCATTTGTGGTTTATCTGCCCTTCTCCTCACTGACTGGGAGCTCTTTGAGAGTAAGGCTTGCATTTTGGTTGACTTCTTGTTCCCAGCATGCAGTACTGAGACAGAATTCAACCGAAGCCCATTGAATGAATCTGTGATCAGAGACACATGCAGAGTGCTAGGAGAACTTAGAGGGAGAGAACGTGGGGGCATTGGAAGAGACTTCCTTTTTCCCAATTAACAGGCTCTGCAGTGTGCTGAGAAAAATCATAAGAGGAACATGTGGTTCTATATTTTTAAATTCTTTTCTTAAGCTTTTTCTTCTTCCTGCTCTGTTTATTTTAGATGAGTGCAGGCATCAAGATCAAAATAAATGTGAACTAGTGGCCAAGGAGGTCAAATAAATTCTTGGAGAATCATAGCACCATCATGCCACTAGCAAAAAGAGAAAGAAAATATTTAGGGCTCATTCAGTGCTCTGTACAAAAGGTGTGCTTTCAAGTGCTTGGACAATTATTCTTTTACTCTTAAAGTGTTTGTTGGAGAGTTTGTTTTAAGTAATTTAAGTCTGCACATTGCTAAGGAATAAAAGGAGCTTTTGGATGAGAATAAACTGTATCTCTCACTTTCTTCTTTAATCTTAAGATTTTAATCTATTTTTATACAGTAGTATACACAATGAAAAGAGCAGATAAAATACACAATGGCTTTTAATCACTATTTTAAAACTAATGCATCCCCATTGCTGACACTTGTATGGGATAAGTAAGTTTACATACAATTTCAGTTAGTATAGGAGCTTTTGCCTGAATACTGTGACCTATAAAAATACATATTCGACATTAAGTAGAAGAAATTACAAAACTAAAAAGTAGTAGACCCAAGAACTGAACTTGCGATTTTATATCCCAAAGCCCTTTTACCAAAGGCCTGTCTTCACAAAGCCTTAGGCCTCTAAGGCCTGTGACTACAGGAGGACAGACCCGACACAGCTTTGTAACAGACACTGGCTGTCCTAGTCCGTACCACATTGACTTGAAGCAAATCCAATCTTATCTTTCTCTGACATCCACAGTCCTTTCTGGGTTTTAAGATTATCTGCTCTCCTATTTGAAGGCTATGCAATGGGAAGTAACTCACCTATGTTAGCCTAAATCTTCTCTCCTTGTGAGTCCTGCAATGACCAGTACCTAAAATGCAAACCCTAATGTAAGGATGGTTCAACATATGTGAATCAATGTGATATATCACACTGTATCATATTAACACAATGAAGGGGAAAAATCATATAATCATCTCACTAGGTGCAGAAAAAGCATTAAAAATTTCAACATCCATTCATGATAAGAATTCTTTTTTTAAAAGATTTTATTTATTTACTTTTAGAGAGAGGGGGAGGGAGGGAGAAAGAGAGGGAGAGAAACATCGATGTGTGAGAGATACACCAATCGGTTTCCTCCCACACTCCTCTGACTGGGCACCCGGCCTGCAACCCAGGCATGTGCCCTGACTGGGAATCGAACTAATGACCACAGGCCAGCACTCAATCCACTGAGCCACACCAGCCTGGGGTCATGATAAGAATTCTTCATGAATCAGGCATAGAAGGCACAGATTTCAACATAATAAAGAACATATATGACAAGCCCACAGCTAACATCATACTCAGTGGTGAAGGGTTGAAAGTTTTTCCTCTAAGATCAGGAACAAGACAAGGATGCCCATTCTTACCACTTTTATTCTACATCATACTTGAAGAACTATCTAAAATATTCAGGCAAGAAAAATAAATAAAAGGTATCAGAATTGGAAAGGGAGAAATAAAATTATCTCTATTTGCAGACAAAAATAATTTTATGTATAGAAAATCCTAAAAATTAGTAAAAAACCCAATTAATTTAATCAATGAATTCAGTAAAGTTTCAGGATACAAAATTAACATACAAAATTAGTGGTGTGTCTATATGTTAAGAACAAAACTTCTAAAAAAGAAATAAAGAAATTGATCCCATTTACAATAGCATCAAAACAACAAAATACTTAGGAATAAATTTAACCAAGGAGGTAACAGTTCTCTACACTGCAAACTGTAAGACATTGATGAAAGAAATTGAAGAAAACACAAATAAATGAAAAAGTATTCTATGTTCATGGACTGAAAGAATTAAGATTGTTAACATGTCAAAACTACCAAAAGCCATCCATAGATTCAATGCAATCCCTATCAAGATTTCAATGGCATTTTTTACAGAAGTAGAAAAACATTCTTAAAATTTATTTGGACTCAAAAAGATACCAAATAGCCAAAATAATCCTGAGACAGAAGAACAGAACAGGAGGTATCATACTTCCTGATTTTAAACTATACTAATCAAAACAGTACTGGGAGAAGAAAGGAAAGGAAAGAAAAAAATAACTGGAAAGAAAAGGAAAGACAGAGAGAGATACATACAGACAGACAGACAATGGAACAGAATCCAGAGCCCTGAAATAAACCAAATAAATCCAAGCACACACAGTCAACTAATATTTGAGAAGGGAGCCAAGAATGCTCAATGGAGAAAAGATAGTCTTTCCAATAAATGGTGCTGGGATAATTGGATATTCACATGTAAAAGAATGCAAGTAGATCCATACCTTACACCACTCACAAAAATTAACTCAAAATGGATTAAAGACTTAAATGTAACCACGAAACTCCTAGAAGAAAATATTGGAACAAGCACCTTGACTTGGGTCTTGGTACTGATTTTTGGGATACAACACCTAAACCAAAGGCAACAAAATAAAAAATAAACAATTGGGGCTATACCATGCTAAAAAGCTTTTGTATAGCAAAGCCAACCACCAACAAAGTGAAAAAACAACCTATGATATGGGAAAAATATTTGCAAACTATGTATCTGATAAAAGATTAATACCCAAAACATATAAAGAACTCATATAACTCAGTAACAAAAACACAAATAACCTAATTAAAAAATGGGCAAAGGACCTGAATAGACATTTCTCCAAAGAAGATATATAAAAGGCCAACAGGTACATGAAAAGACGCTCAACATCACTAGTCACTAGGGATGTCACTAGTCTCAATACCTCATGTCTGTCAGAATGGCCATCACCAAAAAAGACAAGCGATGATAAATGCTGGTGTGGATGTGCAGAAAAGGGCACACTTGTGCACTGTGGGTGGGACTGTAAATTAGTGCAGCCACTATGGAAAACAGTATGGAGGAGCCTCAAACAATTACAAATAGAACTACCATATGATCCAACAATTCCACTTCTGGGAATATATCCAAAGGTAATGAGAGCACTAACTCAAAAAGATAGCTGCATCCCCATGTTCATAGCAGCATTATTTATAATAGCCAAGGAAACAATTTAAGTATCCATCAGTAGATTAAAGAATAAATAAGATGTGGTACACATATACAATGGAATATTATTTAGCCATAAAAATGAGTAAATCCTACCATTTGTGACTGGGATGAACCTTGAAGGTATGCTAAATGAAATAAGTCAGACAGAGAAAGACAAATATATGATCTCACTTATATGTAGCATCTAAAATTTAAAAATCCAGACTCATAGAAATCCAGACTCTCTAGAAAAAGAGATCAGACTTGTGGCTACCAGAGGTGGGGGTAGGGGAGGGGGACTTGGAAGAAGGTGTTCAAAAGGTATAAGCTTCCAGTTGTAAGTTAGTACAAGGGATATAATGTACAACATGATGATTATAGCTAATACTGTTGTTTGACATACAGGAGTTTAAAAAGTAAATCCTAAGAGTTCTCATCACAGGGAGAAAATAATTTCCCTTTATTCTTTTCTTCTTTCTTTTATTTTTAAATGTATCTATGTAAGATGGATGTTAGCTGAACCTATTGTGGTAATCATTTCATAGTATTTGTAAATCAAACCATCATGCTGTGTATCTTAAACTTACACAGCGATGAATATCAATTAATTCTCAGTAAACTGGAACAAAATTGCACACCCTAAGGGGACTGAACTATTTTTTTAGATTTTCTTTTATTAAATGCCTACTATGTGCCCGGCTCTGAACCAGGCTCCGCATATGCTAACAATTAATCCTTTAAATAAGCCTGTGAAGCGGGTATTATTAGCCCCATTTTACCATAAAACTGAGGCTGAGACAAATCAGTGACTTTACCAAGACCTCACCACAGGTAAGTGGGGAAGGAAAAATACCCTCGATTTCTCTCACTCCAAAATCCATGCTCTAGTTTAACCACTAGAATATTCTTATGGAATGAAGAATCCTATGATAGTGCCAGTAACTACTGCACTTTTAAGGTCTGCAGAAAGCATTTGGGAGATCCTACGACATTACTTGATAAAACATCCTGGTTGACCCTGTCCTTAGCTCAATGATTGATTAAACCTTCCTTCTGACTTTCTCAGACTATTTATCCCATTTCATAGCCTCAACTATGAATGAAGCCTCTTCCACATAGACTGGGAACCCCTGGCATAGTTATGAGTTTTCCATGTTGGATTTTCCTGAGGCCCAGACACCCCAACCCAATGGTTAAATTTCCTACTACTCGAGGGCTGACCACCCCACGCCCTGAGTACAGATCAGGCAAGCCTTTCACCCCATGAGTCAGCAACTGGGTGTATGAAGCCCAGCCTTTTGGAACAAGGCATTGACTACTCCAGCGCACTAGGTAGAAGCAAGACACTGGATGAACCAGTGGTGGCTTCACTGTGTGTCCACGAACAAGTACTCAACCCATTGTCAAAATGTACTTTCTAAATAGCATTTCATTAGGTGAAGTTATAGAATGTCACACAATAGATAACATCTACTAAAATTTACATTTTTACTTATACTATTGTCTGTCTTTCCCCTCTTAAACAAAAACCCCATGAGGATAGGGGCTTGTCTTAGTCACTGCTGTATCTCCACTCTTACAGCAGTGTCTGGCATGTATCGGATACTCAACAAATATTTCAAGAATGGGACACAAGTTAATATTGTATGACAATAATGATGATCAAGTATGCCAAGTATGACTTTCTATGCCAAGTACCATTCTAAGTCCTTAATATTCATTGATCCATCAAATCCTCATAATGACCCTAGTTTACAGATGAAGAAATTGAGGCATAAGGAGAGTGATTTGTCCAAGGTCACAATTGGTAAAGTCAGGACTTGAATTGAACTCTGGTGGTCTTGATCTAAAGTCCCTAATAATAGCCACTAGGCTAAGTGCTTTTTTTAGTCTTCTAGTTCTCACCTTTTAATAGGTGAGTAATAGGTTTTGGAATCAAACAGACAAGACTTGGAATCCCAAGTCTGACATTTCCAACCCATGTGACCTTGTGCAAGTTACATAAGCTACATGGTGCTCCTTCTTCAAAGTGGGAGTAAAAACACCTACTTCCTGCCCTGACTGCTGCGGCTCAGCTGGTTGGGCATTGTTCCACAAAGGGAAAGGTTGCCAGTTTGATTCCTGGTCAGGCCACTTGTGTGGGCTGCAGGCCTGGTCCCCAGCTGGGGCTATGTGAGAAGCAACCGATCGATGTTTCTTCTGCTCTTTCTCCTTCCCTTCCTCTCTCTCTAAAAATAAATAAAATCTTCAAAATTAAAAAAAAAATACCTGCTTCTTAGAGTTGTTGTGAGGTTTAATGAGATTATCTAAGTAAAATTTTTTTGCAAAGCCAGACAATACAATATAAAGTGTTATTATTATTGTGATGAATCATTGTTAACTGTGCGGTACAGACAGCAAATGAGGAAAAGTAGACTAGAATGGTGATTTTCAAACCAGTGTGCTGTGGCACAGGGGTGGGCCACAGGAATCTGAGAATTTTTAAAACATGCAATACCTAACTATTTAGTCAGGGGCACTGACTTCTTTTCCCTTAGGTTGTCAAATAAAGAAATGACAACAGCTAACACAACAATAGCTGTCTGATGTGGATGAATCATGAATAAAAATTATACATATTTTTTGTCAGATTGGCAAAAAATTTTTTTGGTGTGCTGCAGAATTTTCGTACTTAGTTTATGGGCATCATGAGATTAAAAAAGTTAAAAATTGCTGGTCTAGACAATAGAAGAATTACTAAGGAATTACAAGTAAGTCTTGGTGATCAGGAAAAGTTTCATATAAAATGACATACTTAAGATTTTCAACTCAAAGTTACAAAATTGTGATTGGTGAGCAACAGAGTAGTGTCAAAGCCAGTCTACATGACAAGGGGACTTTGGGCCCAACACCGCTCTTATAGGCCAGAGGTTAACAGGGCACCTGATTGGAAACCATTATGGCCAACCTAACCAATAGCCAACTACATCATTCAGTTAACAATTAATTACTGAGCACCTACTAGGTGCCGGGCACAGAGATAAACCCAGTCCTGAGTGTTGTGGCGGTCATGAAGCATAGACAAACCCACTGATCACACAGGGTGCAAGGCCAATGATGGAAGGGAGCTGGCAGTGTTAACAGAGGCAACTCTAACCCAGTGTGAGTCAGAGAAGCTTTCCTGTATGTGATAGGCCTTTTGTTTGCGTCATGGTGAAGAAAAGCAGAAGGATGTATGAGAGCAAGGGATCTTTTCGAGGGTAGGTGCGGAAGAGCGTGATGCAGTTCCACAGTGGGAGCTAAATGGAAGGCAGGAAGCCGCAGGATGGGAGGCGAAAAAGGAGGGCAGCAGCCAGGCCACGGAGGGTCTCCTGGGCCTGGTGAAGGTGGGTGGGGTTGGTCCTGATCCACGAATCAATTTAGTAGCCGTCTCTGAGATCACATCTCAACTGTGTGCCTACAGCAAATAAATCAGTTCACCATGAAATACAAACAAAACGTCACTGAGAGAAAGAATATGTTATTTTTTTAGGCTCACTGCTGAATTTTCTTTGGGGCCCTATTTTTCTTCCTGAATAGATCACAGGCATTTTTAGCATAAGTGTAGTTTATCACCACCTCATGTTACTGTTCCCCTTTTGCATTCTAAGGTCATTTCCAACTCTGTTCAGCAAATGTTATCCTCCTTCCCCGGCACGGTACCCTGAACAACTTGATAAATATTTGCTGAACTGGGCTGGATTCATTGAACAACGACTAAGTGAGGTAACATTCCAGGGGTATGGAGAGATAAAAAGATGATCACCACAGCATTTTCACCTCAATAAACTTAATCTTCTTGATGCAAGTGAGATATGCATGGCAATTATATACATACCTCAAGGCAGGCTGCAGGGTGAGGCATTGGTTCAGTAGTGGCATCTGCTGATGGAATCTGAACCTCCCTCTCACAGCACTTTCACCAGACATTCAACTCCTCGAGTGCAGGGGACTATGTACTCCTTTCCTACTACATTCTCAGAAACCACCAAATAGTGAGGGCTTAGCACTTATGGGTCTATTTAATACTCACAACAACTCTGGAATGTATAAATCATTTTACAAATGTGGAAACTGAGGCTCAGGAAAATCATGTCCCTTGCTTGAGGTTATAAGGTTAGTAAGTGGTACAGTAAAAATAACAATGATAATAATTATTTTTCAATCTCAGGAAGCCTACCCTCCATTTATCATTCTCTAAATGTCTCTGCCACAGGATTCTCTTCCCATACTAAGATGGAAAACGTTCTCTCTCCCTGAATGAACGTTGAAGTTTATAATCTGAGTTATTGAGCTTTGGCTGGCTTTTTTTTTTTCTGCTGCCAGTTTTAGTTGTTTCAAAAGACACTGAGTGGCTTTAAGACAGATGGTTCTGCCACATAGCAGGTAAGGACATTCTTTAACACAAAGTTTCCCCATTCCCTTCCCAGTCTCTAAATGAGAATTAATCCAACTTCAGTTTAATTCAATAAATCCTTATGGAATACCTACTGTGTGCTAGGCACTTTTCTCAATACTTCCAATACACACAACATGAAAGTCTTTGCACCTGTCCCTCTTGGGATTAAATCATATCTTAACCACTTGCATGTGTAGTAGGACCTGAAGGGCGGCTAGTAAACTCTCTAGGACAGAGACCAACTGAACCACTTATTTTTACAAAGCAGCACAATGTTAACACACAGTAGGCATTTCAATACATTTTCATGGAATGAATAAATCTTTTAAATGTTGCTCTGTAATTAGACAGACCTGGGTTCAAATCAAATCCTGGTCTAATCAACTACTGGTTGTATAACCTTAATTTACCTTTCAAAACTTCAGTTAAATCATCCATAAAATAGGAAAATTCACATTTACCTTTTAAGATTGTTCTAAGGATGAAGACTGTTCTAAGGCAATGGTGTGTGTGAGGCACAGTGCCTGACTCATAGTTAGATCTCAAGAAAGAAAAGTGAATTTCATCATTGCTAGTCTCACTTCTAGGTCACCTCCACTACTTATTGTTGTCATTATTATTATTACTTTGTAGCTTCAACTAGATAACATGACTAAGGAATGAGGTTTGCCAGTTAATAAATATTTTGATTAATATTTCAACATATATCATACAGACATTAATTTTTAAAGATTTAGAATGCAATGTTCCACATTAAATCTAAAATAATCAGAAATCATCCTTTCTTTAATAATTGGGAAGATACTAGAGATCTTGCATTGTATAGCTCTGAAAAAAAGTTGACTGCTTTCCCCTTTGGATAACACAGAGCTTGTTATCATTTAGAACAGGGTTTCTCAAACTTTACTGACCATGATTCAACAAAGAAAAAAAAGTGAGAAATATACTGAATTTCATATCACAACTCAGAACATAGACAGCTGAAAAAGTTTGATGATATAATACTTACACTTACTAAGTATCAGCCACTGATATTTTCTTTTATCTTTTATTCCATTCTACTATGCTAATGTTTTAATTTTTTTAAATTCTGGTCAAGATACTAAAATAATTGGCAAAACTAGAACCTAATAATTTACTAATAATATTATTTGTCTGTTAGAATATTTTGAGGATATAGTTTAATTCACTCTCCTATCAAGCTATGAAGTTGTATTAATTCTAATTCTATTTTATATTAATATATTAAGAAACTGGCTCTGGCTGGTGTGGCCCAGTGGATTGAGTGCTGCCTGCAAACCAAAGGGTCGTGGGTTGGATTCCCAGTTAGGGCACATGCCCGGTTGTGGGCCGGGTTCCTGGGGGGTAGGGCATGCAAGAGGCAAACACACACTGATGTTTCTCTCCCACTCTTTCTCTCTCCCTTCCCCCTCTCTAAAAACAAATAAACCAAATCTTAAAAAATATATATTAAGAAACTGAAACTCAGAAAAGTTAGGTGACTTGGACTAAATAGACTCTCACAATCTGATGACAGACCCAAGATTCACAGTCTTCTTACTGTGGTTCAGAATCTATAAAAAAATTATAACTCAATTCAAAAAGCAATTATTGAGTACCTACTATGTTCCCAGCACTGAAATAAGAGAGCATCTGACATGATCTCAGCCCTCCAGGGCTCACAGACTACTAGGGAAGATAAGCATAACTTGGCGCATGCACTTGGAAGTCTAAATGGGTAGTTTTCTAGTCTGGAGGAAATAAGTCTATTCCCAAACCACCACCCTCCTTTCTTTGGCCACACATTATCCCACAAAATAAGCACTGGTACCTGTTGGTGAGAGAATGCAGCATAGTCCTCTAATGGCGCATCTCTTTACAATATGAAATAAAGTCAATATTGTTCCTCCTACTGCTTTTTGGCACTGTAACCCTGAAAGCAATCTGCAATGTGACTTCACCAATGAGCATCATCATCATAACATCACACTATAATCAGAAGAGTGCTGTAATGCCAATTCCCTCTAAATAACCAATATATAATTTAGAAACATCTTTAGGGTGATTTCAATTTCTGAGAAACCATGACTCAATAAAGACAGCTCTTGATCCTGCAAAACAATCAGGAACCTATAGTTCTCTGATCTAAGACATTCCTCTAGCTATCAATTCAAATAAAATCATAAACCAAGTCAAAACACCCTAAGAGTCCTAAACCATAACTTCTACTTGTCTCTCTAGTTTTATCTTTATAAATCCTAACCTGCACTCACACCAGACTACTTATCATTCCTTAAGCAAGTTCCTATCTCAGTGTCTTTACTCCTTTTCTCCCCTCCACATGGAATTCCCCTTCTCCTAAGTTTTCTGCCTATCTAGCTTTCCTGGCTCCACTCAAATGGCATTTCCTCCATGAAGGCTTGTTTCTCCCTCCCAATAAGAAAGAAGGTGTCCCTCTGTGGTACATTGTATCTCCTCTGCCAAGTCACACTTTGCATTCTGTCTGTCATTGTCCTTACCTACTATATTAGAATATGCTTTAAATACTGTCACATTCCAGGAGACGCCTAGAACGTGGTTTACATGCAACAGACATAAAGCTGTGTTTGCTGATTCCACAATGAAAAAGTTGATCTAGAAAATGAATTGTTCTCTTCTTTTTTCCCTAGAGAAGCAAACTTGGGCCAAGCTGGATACATTCCCAAACACTCTGGAGCTAGGGCTTCTGATATTGCTAAACATGTAACCTCAGGCAGGTGGCTGAGCTTTATTTTCTATAAAAAGGGGTTAACAGTACTTGTCCTAGCTACATTAAATAGATCAAACTGATACCATAGGAGAAAAATTATACAATGTTTAGAGAATATGAGAAATGATCACCAGTAAATTTTGGAGCTATGGGATCGCAGTTGGTATTGCCTTAACAGTAATCTTCCTAAACTATTGGGTTGTATGAATTTTCCAAGAAACAGGTCCATTACAGCAGAACTATGCTAGGAACAGCTGAAGTTCTAGAAATGCAAACTTGCTCCTCTGTTCTTGGAAAATTCATACAACCCGATAGTTTAGGAAGATTACTGTTAAGACTATACCAACTGTGAGCCCACAGCTCCAAAATTTACTAATTAGAGACCAATATAAGAGTGTTTACTATAGCTCTTTTAAACTAAAAGGCTTTATTTCTTCTTGCAGATAACCTTAAGCCAGGGTATAAAGCAAAAGGAAATTGAGATGCAAGTATTGGCTTAAATGTGGATGGATTTTTTAAAATTTTAATAATATGAACACTTATCTAGCAAGAAGATACTAAGGATATCCATCCACTTGCCACTTCCCTGCCCATCCACCTGCTCAAATCTCTCACCCAATCATTTCTTTTTGGTCTTTCATTAATGTGTGAGATTTTTCTAGGCTAAACTATGTAGAAATGTCTCTTATACCACCCTTTCTCCAAATTCAAGCCCCTTTCTTCCACAGATATATTTCTACCCATACAAACACATTCTAAAAATCAACCACAATCCTTCCAGAGAGCTTGTGCACCACATACAAGGCTGCTTACAAAATCCTTAGACGAACCCTGGTGAAGCCTTGAAATAGATACACACGGAAAGAGAAAAGTTCTGTTGTCTGTTTCACAGTAAAGGCCATTTTTATAAAAGCACAGGGTCTGTGAAACGGCACTCCGGGGATCAGATCTATTTGGAACCCCTCCTGCTAGTTTTTAGGATGAAATTAAAGGAAAGAAAAATGACTCCCCTTCACATCCTTCCCATGATTGTATGAAGTGGAATTCAAAATCCATGACATTAAAACAGTGTGCTACGGCTATGTTTTCAGCATAAGTCTTGAAGCCCTTCAGGGACTACTTATATTACTTCTTTATCCTCACTGGTGACAGGTCCCAATTTAAAGTAATTTGTGAATTTATTTATTCACCCCTTCAGAGCTTGGGAAAAAAGGTACAAAATTAGGTTTGGCCTAACACCAGTCCTAACACCCCCACTATCCCTCCCCAAGTGTGTGAACAACAGCTATATCGAGGCCTTGGTGGAGATTTTCCTCCTTTCTCCTTTTTTCCTTCAAATGGGAGGGTAATAAATTGAGGGCCAGCATTCTGCTCACATCTCCAACACCTCTTCAGTCAATCCGATCACTTCTGGAGCTGTTTGCACTGCCAACGCCATCCATCACCCTGCCTCGCCAAGCAGGAGAAGGAAAACTAATGGCAAGTTAGAAAAATCTCATTAAGCCACTTTTTGCTTCAGCCTCTTCACCACTCCTTGAGAAATAGAACTTCAAAATTCAGCCTATTGGGAAAACAAGAGGGACAGAGAAAAAAGCTGATGTAGTGAAGGGGAAAACAATAGCTCCAAAGTAAGTTGGTTTCTGGGGCAAAGTCAAATAATTCATATGTATATATTCAACGAAGATGAGATCATATCAATTAGCTTTAACCTGTTTTTCTTTCTGGTTGACTTCTGAATTTTCTAACAGACTTTCATGAAACTAAAAAAAAACAGCACAGGTTAAAAGTAATTAATTTTATGTTTATCTCTTTTCTCTTTTAATGACTAAATCCCAAGTTAATTCTAATTTTGAAGAAGATCATGGATATACCTTTCAAAACCCTAGGAGAATGCAGAAACCTTAGAGCCACACAATTCCAGAGAAAATCTGAAAGCTTGTCTGTATTTAAAAGCCACTGTGTGTCACACTCACACTGCCCCGTGAGTTCTGGGGAGAGGATGGAGGCCATGAGGGTAGCGTGAGATGCCCTTTCTGCTCAGGACATCAGGCATGGGCAGAACGACGGACAGAGTGGAGGAGCTCTAACGCCCTCTGAGCACCTTTCATTTTCAGGTTCTCTGTACAACTGGTGCCTTCTGATAAATACTGGTTCACATCTGATCCTCACAGAACCCTGTGAGCTGGGTGTTATCATCCCCATCTTAGGGTGAGAAAATTGAGGTCAAAAAGTTGAAGTACCTCATCCAAGATCACACATTACTAAATGGAAAAGTCAGAATTCCAACCCAAATCCACCTGACTTTACTATCCTCTGAACTACCTGGTTTCTTAAAACAAAGAGCAATCTTTCCAGAGGGCTGCCTATCCACACACACCGTGAAGGTCCTCAGAGTTCTGAGACTGACTCAGGGTCCCATGGCCTCTGAGCTGGCCTGCCAACAAAGACATGAGAATAACAGTATCTAGTAGACACAAATCTGATTTTCCTACATGTATACGAGTTGATGCAATATGTTTTTAGTCCCATCTGCAGACTGGCCCTCTGGGTCCTAATCACAATAACAGGTTGTTTTCAGGATTAGAACCTTTTCATTACAGAGGCGATTAAAATATAATCAAGCTAGAAAGTTATCCTCCCCCAAAGCCACCTAAAACAGAGAAACTCCAAAATAAAACCAATTTACATATTTTAGCCCAAATTAAAAAGTAAAAGCTAAGGAATCCCTTTTAATATCCTGAATAATAAATGCACATTTATGTAAAGCTTCCTTTGGGGAACGGTTACTATGAGGACAACTTTCCCAATATTATTCATAAATATCACTTTTGTTTTGGTGTTATAGTAAGAATCTGGACTTGTGGGAATTGTACTATCTGTATTGAATGCATCAACAGAGATAATTAATATTGAAGACATGTATAATATCCAGACTTTTAGATGTGTGGTTGGCTGCATTACAAAAAGTAACATAGAAAGGATGAGCCAAATCTGGTCAAAATCACAAATTGCAGGGACTTAGTCGTTTACTCCATTTTAAGTGAGCACACTTTCCTAATGAAAGTTTCATTAGTAAAGATTGCAAGTTCTCAGTGTAGTTCCACTACAGACTTTTAAATAGCACTTAGAGCTAAAGTTTATCATTAAAGCTATATTTATTACTACTGCATCTTCAAAGGGGGCACTTGAAAAAAAAGTTCAACTGAGCTTGTTATTTTTTCATGTACAAATTAGAAAGCAGAACTCTAAAGGGTTTAGACTGGCAGCTTGGGAAAACAAAGACTACGTGAGAAGCCACTGTTGGTAATCCCAGGGCACACTGGGGGTCATGGTTGTCCATCTATTACTCCCCTCACCCACATACACACAGAATGCAGCATCCAAGTGTGTATGACAAAGTGACTCTATGACTTCTCCACTAACAAACTTACAGTTTGCACAGGGGCATGCCAAGAGGGTCACTATCTTCTCGGGTCCTCCTTGGAGGCTAACATGGGAAAAGATATTCAAAGAATCATTTGTGAGAAGCAAGGCATTCTTATTTCTGTAAAATTAACAGGCTCTAGACAAACTCCATGGCCAGCTGAGGAAAGACGAGTTTCTTTCAACTGTCCAAACTTTACTTTTTCCTGATCATGAACATCTGGATACATGGAACCTTATAGACAAAAATGTCCAGAAGGTCTTTTACTTTTATGTTTTGGAGTTATGCCTAGACTCATAAATATGAAAGGAAAAACATTTAGGTACTTGAATGTTCCAACAGATATTTTCTCATAATTTTATACAAACCTCATTGTTTTAACGTCTAATCTTAAAATCCCTCACCCCAACTTTATCCCCAATCACAAGCAGTTTCTACTTATATCTTTTGATTAGTGTCAGAAGATAAATAAATAGTGACCTTGAATTCTCCATTCTGAAGAAAGGCACATAAGTTAGTTCTTGACAAATACATCTTCATCCAACAAAAATGATAGCTATTCTCTACTGTGAACACAGTTGACCAAACAACTTCAAAGGCTAGTTGTTAAAGAAGAGTGGATAACTGGAGGTAACTAATTCATAGAATGAGCAAGAGTAGATTCAATGTTACAAAATGCAAAGAGAGAAGAAACCTCCATGCTGTGGTGTGTTTTTCAGAATTCACCATCTTGGCTGTAATTGTTTCTCTGCTTCCTCATATCCTGAAAAAAGAACTAAACTCCTTATAGGAAAGAGTTGTGAATTGCATATTTATACATTTAAAATTAGTATTTTAAAAGTTAAACTCAATTTTAAATGTTATTTTCAAATCAAGAGTCCAAGAGAAGTTATTTTCAAGACAGACCGATAACTTGTAAATTTTTTGCATTAAAAATTATATATGCTAACTTTGCATTTTACTTATATGGTAAAAGATAAGGCTTTCCCCAAACAACAAAAAATAAAACGCAAGCACAACAATTACACTGACCTTATTTCTCCAACATTTTCACTGCCTTCTCAACCAAAATTTATTTAAAAAATTCCACTATGGCATTCAGAATTTCTTGATTCTTACAGACGGGGATCCATAGTGAGGGGGGCAAATATCTCTGGTGTTAGATACAACAAGGATCTGAATAATGATCTCCCTCAAAGCAAAAATGGTCATTTCTAAAATGGTCCGGCAAAAGGCAAAACCCCGGGTGTGGAGGGAGGGCATGGGGAAGAGGGAAAAAAACAGATAGAGATACAGAGATAATGCCGCCAGCCTATTAGGAGCACTGACACTATATAAGTTATTTCTTAATGAACATAAAAGAAACAGCACAAATATTACCATTAAGGAGAGTGAATGTGAACATCCAAAGCATGCTAGCTGGCTGGCTGACTGCTTTTTCATTTTTTGTTCTTTTGTAACAATTCCATTTCCAAAGTGCTTGATTCCTAACACTGATGATGCTCCAAAGCTATTGTGAGCACACTGCCTGAATACTTAATGAGATAAACAACAAACAAAATGGCTCATCTTTGGTGTCCCCAGCTAGCATCCCAAACTGGATATAATTAAAGGTGTGAACAAGCAAGCAAGAAAGTAATGAACCTGTGAAGTCAAGGTTCTGAGAAATTATGGGGCATGTGGAACAACTCCAGTTCAAATTTATCGCTTGTTATGTCTTCCAACAGCAAAGTGCAGACCCACATGTTGGTACCCTTCTCCATTCTTGTCCTCTTGCCTTTTTTTCTTTCCATTTCTAGATGGCTAATTTGTGACAATTACTGCTTGTGACAACTCCTACCCACCCACCCAGAGATTACCTACCTTTATTTTCACCCTTAGAAAGCTGCTGACCTATATAAGCCCTATATCCTTCAAATACACTGAGATTATAAAACTACAAGAATGTTTCCAAAACACACACACAAACTCACCAAACAAAGCAAAAGATGCTAACACAACCACTCTATCTCTTTCTTGTTTTTACCAATGGTTAAAGATTAGATTCAAATTCTCCCAAAGCAAAAATAACTCTCCTTTCCTATACACAGACATTTTATTTTGAACCCAGTCCCTTGATTGAAAGGGCAGCTTCTAGCTCTCAAATATGGTTACAGATTTGCATATTTATAGTTCTCAAGTGTCAACTAAAGAAAGGTGTTTAGTTATAATGAAAGTCCATAGGGTCTGGATATATCTTTTTAATGAAGTTTTGTATTTTTCTAATAAGAGAACTCTTGGAGTTGGTGAGGAAAAGTCACCACTTCTTATGGGAAGCCAGCGCAGGTAGGTTTTCTTTCCATTTTTGGATGTATACATACTTGCAAGGGTGCATATATACACATTTGGTAAAACCAAATAAGGAAATCTTAAGACAGGTGCAGGATTCCAGAAACACGCATGCTTACACTGACACACACACAGTCTCCCTCTCTCATACCCGCATTCTTTCCACACGTCTCTCAGATGGATGGGAGAATGGATAGTGGGCAATAAAAGGTTGACCGATTTCAAAAGGGGAATCGGCCAATTCTGTATGACATGGCCCATCAACTGGAAAATAGTAAGATACAAGCTTGAGAATGTTTATGTCCCGTCATACCCCCCAAATTCCCAATGACATTGGGAAAAAATACTGCATTGCAGCATTTGCCAGCGCATACTCATGTGTCTAGCATCCGCTGGCCAGCTCACCAACAAATGTACATATTAAGTGGCCAGGCATATAAATTAAGTGCTTAGGCCACAGATCATTGGACCTGATGAAGAAATTTGTCAAGACCAGAGTACTTCTGTCCATGCACAATGACCTCTATCAAGACCACCATTTCTTACTGGTGGTACATACAGATAATTTGTTTCATTTAAAAAATTAACATAAAGCATTAAGATGCAAAGGGCTAATTGAAGCAGCATATCTCCTCAAGGGACGAATAGCATTTGGATTTCTTATAGGAAGAGAATCCATTCACAATAGGAAATAAGTGCAAAGGGAAGAAATTAAACCAAAGAAAAGGACTTGCCCAGAGGAAACCCTTTCATTGTTCATGGTAACTCTTACTTGAGAAAAACACCTTGATTCACCCGCAAATTCTTTTAGAGATATTGAACACACACGCGCAAAGCAACATTCATGCAATGATTTCTAGATTGAAATTTCAAATAGATTATCTCCAACAGAAATGTTAAGTTTAAAATATCTGAAGTTTAACATGTCCCAAACCTTATTTTAAGACAAAATGTAGAAGTAAAACGCAAACACGTAGCTCATTTTCTCTTTTTCTTAAAAAAAAATCTATTGTTACTGCCTTAAAACAATCTGGCCTTCCTTTCATAACAAAATCTTGATTATTCAAAGGACCAAGAAAAGGCTGCAGGGAGAGAAAAAAAAGTTTGAAGGTTTTGGAAAACTATCAGATAGAAACAAGCTCATCTATACTTGGTCAGAAGGATGACTCGAATGAATGGCAGTTAGGAATGAATGGGACCGAGATCACAAATGAATGGTTAAGGTTTGTTAGATTTTTCTTCCAAATCAAAATTGTCTTATAAATCAATAATTCTCAAAATAAATTTTTCAGCTATTTACCCACCTATGTTCATTTTACTCTTTCAAAATTTAAATATTAAATGATTTAGCCATTACATTACAATGAGATACATGGAAATTCTGATCATTAAAACTGTGATGAATCAGGTGTTTTTTGCAGAAATATTTCCAATCAGATTTTTCATTTCTTAATAAATGCACACTCAGCCTTGTGCTTCTATAAAGGCACACCTCCACATGCAGGTAGTAGACATTAATATTTTTAAGACAAAGAAGTGAAAAAGGTCAGCGGTAAAACCACGTGTCTTTTTATGATCCAAGATAAGGTGCCAGTTCTGATAGAAATTGTATTACCCTAAAAAAAATGCTGAAAAATTCTCAGAAAAAAATCTATATTAGAGCGAATAAAACACAATTCTATTTTTTCATAGCAACATGTTCACACACTCAAGACATGAGAGCAAGGTTCAAGTGTATGATAAAACTATCTATTTGTTTTCACCCTAAGAGTCAAAACAAATTTTTCAAAACCTTCAATAAGGATACAAACAAAAAGAAGAATCGGCAAGGAAAAAATAATGGGGGGTGGGTGCTATGCAGAGATTTGCAATGGAGGGAGTAAAAAAATTAAGAGTTCTTTCAATAAAGCCAATTATATTTCTTATATTTCTTTTATCACATTTTGGTATTTTTTAATCTCTCATATTTGGGCTTAAAATTAGCTACAAGATTTGGTATTAAATTTGCCTCTCAGGAAAAAACCATAATAGATCATCATTTTGGTTGTTTTATTACCTTCTATTTGCCTAAATACTATACCTTTCAGTTCTTCTGATACCCACCACCATGAGAAAAAGAGAATAACAGTAAGGCACATTTAGAGAAAAAGCGAGAGGTGCCTGCCACCAGCTCACACATGGGTCCCAGACATTCAGAGACACTGAAAAAAAATCAGCTTTTCACTCAGTTTATGCCAAGACCAGAACTGGGACCAAATGCCAAATTGAAGGCAGTGGTTGCAAGGGTACAGCCTGGTGGATCTTGTGGCTAGAGATACGGACAGGCAGGCACAGCAAAAGGCTAGAATACAGTTTTTCATTCGCTATTTTAAAAAGTAATTTCTACTCAGGATATAAAATGAGAGATACAATGAACCCCTTAGAACTGTAGTATCAACATCTGATTTAGTCAAAACACCACTATCACTTAGCACAAAATCATTGTTTGGGTTAAATCTACTTTACCTATATTCCACCTATGGATGGATATTTGCTGGAAATTTCTAAGAAATCATTTGCAGAACCTATCAGCTGTGGGAGTTTATTATGTCTCCTTCAACTTCATTCAATATAATTTACATTTTTTTTCAAATGGCCTCATAGGATTCCTTGCGATTTTTCGCATGTACAATTTCACAGCAGGGAAAAGGTGGGTGAGGGGGAGAGAGAGAGGGGGAGAGAGAGAAAGAGAGATTCTCTACCCTCCCTTCCCCCCTCCTTCTCTCTCTGTTTTTTAAACCAAAAAAAAAAAAAAAGAAAAGAAAAAAGAAAAGAAAAAAACAGGGGAGACAGAACAGATGCTTAAAAATAGATTTCTAAAAATCACTGTAAACCAGAGTTAGAAATGTAATTAACACCTATTTATAAAGAATAATTAAAGTTGGGCCGGCCACAAAGAACAGCAAAGATAATCGAGGTCCTGTCCCCCCCTTTTTACACTGTTTGCAGTGTGTTCTCATGATAGCCACCTGCTCCCTACTCGGCTTTTCCTCTGTTCGTTTCCCCGGCAACCTTTCATTGGGTTTTCCTCCCAGCTATCGCTTTCAGTTGGGCTGCTCGGTCTAATCTTATTTGTTTTACACCCATCAAAACAAGCAGCCAGACAAAGGCAATCCTCTAAGAATGGGAAAAAGACCACAGCTTTGTTATAACATCTATGCAGAGCGAAAAGTCCTCCCCAGGCTTTTCTAGTGAGAAATAAGTGAGATGGATATGAATTTACAGCCTTCCCCCCTTACCCAGCTTTGAAACCCCATGAAAGCTATTGCTGGTGAAAATTTAAAGTCAAAGTGAGCACTCGTGGCATCTGATCTTGCCATTTTGTGCTGTATCTCTAGGGTCAACATCAGGCGATAGGAGCGACACTCAAGGAGTTTCCCTGCTTCTTCTTCTTCTTTTTTTCCCCGAAATAGATGCTAAAAATAGATTTACTACTTTGGCAGATAGGTTTTCCACTTCTCTTTCTACATCCAAAAGTCCTGTTTCACAATTGCATCTGTGGGTACTGAACCTTACCTCCTCTACCCCAGCCTTCCCCATCACTCCTAGTACGAGACTGAAAAAGAAATGTGCCTTTAACTTTAACAGTCGTGCAATTCCGTTGAAAGCTCACTGAGGCGGTGGACCTGCCAGCCAAAAGCAACGGTGACATTGTGACTGTCAAAAAAGACACCAACCTTGCTTGGCTAAAATGTGTGTTTTATGGAAGGCAGTGTGCGTGGCTGTGTGCATGCAATGCCATTACACTTGGAGATGGATTCTGGTTTTTGGAGAAGAGAAATACTAATAAACACACACACACACACACACACACACACAAACGATCTGCACAGTGATTTACGATGCACAGTCCACCATCCTTACACACACACACACAATCGGCTGGAATCTCCAAGCTGTCTTCCTCTTTTCACTTACCATCTTCAAGCCATTCCACTCCATCTGTGATCAGAAGAAGATGGACCCTCACACAGTGTGTCAAAAGCGGAAAGGAACGTTATGTAAAAGCTGACATTCCTTCTTACAGCGCTGCTGCCCAGAGAAGGAAGCAACAACTCAACACGCCAGGCACCGCTACACATACAAGCCGCCTCCTCTTTTTTATGAGGTCATGACAGGAAACTCTTTGAAATACAAGATGCAGCATTTACTGAAGCCCAAATAAATCACTCTCTTTGCCGTTTTGACTGCGCAGTCCCCTAAAACACAACTGCCCATCTCAACGTTCAGCATCCAGGAGCTGCCTCTTAAAGGTTTAAATTTCCAGCACGGAAATGGAGAGATTCCTAACCCGGCTGCATCCACCTCCTGCCCCACAAAACCCAGGCACGTAGACAAACCCCCTCTCCCTTTACAAAAAGAAATCCCTCCTTTTGCCATTATGGTCTCATGTAATATAACCTCTTTCAACAAACCAGCAATTATTTCAGCCCACCTTCCCCCCCACCCCTGCCTTTATGTTGAAGGGAAAGCTGACAATGACCTGTTAAAAATGACAATCTATTTCCCCACTGCTTTTCAATAAAAGGATCTACCCGCACTCTCTACACAAAAGAGATAGTAAATGTAGGAATCAAACAGCAGCAGAGAACTAAACTCTTGGTCAAGGTGTAGATGCTTTTCTTCCCTCCAGCAACACAAACAACAGATTATAAATCTAGTCATACCTACCATAACCATTCTTATTGGCAAATATTGGGTCTCGCAGAGCTTCGACTCTTCTCTTAAAATTTGCAAAGATTTCAGAATATATATTTTTAGATGATTACTATTGTTATATATTTTTAAAGATCCACAAAATATAGTGTGGATGATTGTAAAGTAAATCAACTATTTTAGGGGGGATGGGGGAGAGAAAGAAAAAAAAAGAAAGAAAAGGAGCAGTGAGCTGAAACCCCCCGATTCTAGGATGTAGATAAGAACAACTGAACAGAGCCTTGCTGAAATTGGCTCGAAGCTTCCCCTTTTTACATCCATTTATGGGACCATCTGTCAGCCAAAGCCATGATCTGATTGGCTAGGGAAACGCAGGGAGGCGTTGCAACATCAGGTGCTATTTAAATTAGCTACTGCCAGATTGACGATGTTAATGATTTGGTGACCTCTACAACAACAGAGACCAGATTTCTGAACTGCTTCTTGTGTCTGGTAATTAAGGCCAGGCTGAAGCAACAACAGCCATACTTGTATTTTTACCTTTTCCCTCCTCCCAGCTCAAAAGTACTGTAACAACTGCAGGTCACTGGCGGCTTGTAAACCTAACAGTGGGAGTGTCCCCCCTTTCCCCTGTCTTGAGGGCTGTACCACCCCACCCCTCTGACAGAGGGCTTTTCCTATATAGAATATTTTCAACCACCTTATCTTTCTCGACAGTTGCTTTCTAGCGAAATGCATATTTAATGATCTGCCTCTAGGCTTAAGGATTCAACAAAAGCACTTTAATGTGCTAATACATCTACATTTTAACTTTATTTCCCAATATTGCTGATTTTCAGTAAGTAAAGCTCCTTCTGCAGCTACCACGGCCAGCGTTTCAAAAGAAAGCAAGTTTGAGAGTGTGCTTGCTCAGTGAACTGGGTTCATACAAGTTTGCTTCAGAAAACTCTTTCCTAATAAACAAAAAAAGAAAAAAAGCTGGGGGGAGGCGAGGGGCAGCTGTCAGCCTCTACCTTTCTGCCTTCTGTCTGAGCTTTTCAAAACAGAGAATGATGAATGATTTATTTAAATGAATTTATTTCTTAACTTGGATAGAGGCATGATCTGAATTTTTAAAAATCCACCAAAACACATCTTCTCTTTGCTTTCCCTATTGCTATAGAGAAAGGTAAAACATGCTTTTGACTATGCCTCATTTCATAACCTGTGCAGAGTGCTCATGTTGCTTAACTGAACACGTGATTTTGCTTCTCTCCTTCATATGATGTCTTTTTTCTTTGGCCTCTTAAAAGATTTGCAAAGAGACATTTAGTAAGTGTGTAGTGATGTACAGAGTTTGTCTATGTTATACAATTCATAACCTGTATTCTACCGAGCCTTTGGTAGTACAGTATTTTATTCTCGTTTGGGTTTTTTAAGTGGCTTACCTGGAGAGTTTGTGCTTTACTTCTATCCAGAAGACTAATTTATCCATATTTATTTAATTCATAAGTTAATCATTTTGTTCCTCAATAAATACACAGAAGTTACAAATATTACTAAAGACAGAATTCAACATAATCTTTAATCTTTGGCTGGAGTTGACAGCGTGATGGGATTAGGCAGATAGGCCGAAAATCATTGTATACTCTGGGCTTCAAAGTCCAAGAATAAATGGGTCTGTGAAAAATTATTAGAAAAGAAATAACCTTTACATTTTTAAAAATTACAACTATTCTCTACAAACTACTGTCATGAACATACACATTTACATATATATGTACACACTTTTAAAATACAGATATACCAGAAAACAATATGCATTGGCTACACTGTATGAACTATTAGATTTGAATATAAATAAATTCAGCTAGTAAAAATAAAAAACAAATGGAAGAAAAATGGAAATGTTCAAACTATAATCCCTGTAAGTGGAACAATACTAAATTTAGTAAACTTAAAATAATATCTTTAGCAAATGTATAAAGTCCAGTGAGTCACAATAGTATTACAGTATCTATTGAACTGTGTACTAAGGATGAATTCACAGGTTAAGTCTTTTAAAGGGCTCAACGTACATACACAGGGCACGTACAGGTGCCCAAATCAACAACAAACTCTGAGTGTGATCTCACCAACATTAAAATATTGTGAAAAGTAAACATGAAAACCAAGCTGACAAACACACAAATAAAAACAGCTCACTCGGAACAAAATATTTACTTTGTATTTCTCTGTAGGTTATAAAAGTCAAAATTTCTCAAAACCCCTCTTTCCCATTCACACTAATCTTGGCACACTCAGTGACCTATACATTAACATTATGTGCACCAAAAGATATTCTGGTCACTTTTTCAAAATAGTAACTATATATTACAGTATAAATAATTAGCTGGTTTTGCTAGGCTAAAAAATCCATGCAGTTTGTATATTGATCACTCCTCCCAAAACCTCCACTCTGAAGTATTTCAACAGAATCCTCAAACAAATGCACAAATGTCCTCAGAGGCCTTTTCTCTAAAGACAAAGGCAGAATCCTATTGTTGGGAAAAGTCAACCTTATTATTGCATTTCCAATAGTACCATTCATCTTTCAGAGTGAGAGGCTGACCGCTACATCAGTGGTGTGACATTTGTAAAGCAACAGATTCTCAATATATTATCTCAAGAATCAGGCAGGCGAGTCTCCCAGTCATGCATGATTTTTTTTTCTGCCACAATCCACCACCACAGAAAGAAACTTGTCTCACTCAAGCAGCTAAGGCAACCTAAAAATGATATCCCAGAGCTGTGGGGCTGCCAGCGCCACTGTATCCCTCTTACCATAAATGAGCAGTTTCTTGACTCATTAATAACAGTTTCCCTTAAAAGAAGTAATCTCATATCAGTCAGACCCTCGACACCATGCACACATCCCAAAGGTTGCAGATATCTCAGCATCAGTCGCCGGCAGCCAGCTTTCCCACACAGAGTCCAGATGGACTGTACCAGAAGCCAATTCAGCGTTAATAACTACCTACTCCGCGCAGTGGAGAAGCCTTACGTGGCACAATGGGCTAGGAAACAGCAGCCGGCTGAAACTGCAAATAAAAAAGACAACCAAATTCTCCAAAAGCACAGAAGGGGAGGAACAGAAATGGAAGCGTGAATTGTATTTCCTTGACTTCTATGAGAAAAAAAAGAAAGAAAAAGAAAGAAAGAAAAAAGAATCTTCCATAAACATAGAGGAAAAAAACGAAGCAAAGGGAAAAACAAACAAATAAAAAAAACCAAACAGATGCTGCCCAGAAAAAAGTGACAAAATATTACCTCATTATTTAACAAAGCAGCATTAAGCGTCCTGCTGATTTCAAACATCTTGCCACAGATTTTGTTTTAAGAGAAACAGATAGAATCCTTTGCAAAGCACTCCGTCTGCAAAGGGTTCTTCAATTTTCTTGCGCACCACGGAACAGTCAATACATTATTTCCCTAGAGTTCGCACATTAAAACCTCTAGTCAGTGAGCTGAATTTTCCCCTTATCTCACACACAGTAGACTCCTGTTATATGTACTGCTCTCTTTGCAAGAGCAGCCTGCCCCAAACATGGCTGGTGTTTAAACTACTCTTTAAAGTAACAGTTCACTATATAACCACCAGGTGGGTAGAGTGCACAGATTCAAATGAACCATCCTAAAAGACTGTGATTTTTTTCCCCCTTGAAATAGCTTTTGGGTGTAGGATATGACATGAGAAACACCAGCATCCTAATAGGCATCTTATCTTGTCTCTCTTTTTGTATATTGTCAAAATAAATAAATAAAATTCCTTCCCAGACTTATAGCAAGAAAACAAAACACCATCAAATTCTAGTAACTGTGAAGAATGAAGCACAAACAAGCTTTGTTTCATCAGCAAAGGGTGAACAAGAAAATCCAATCAACACAGAGCAAGGGGGAAAATTAAAAACTCCATGAAAAGATTTCCTTTAGCAAAAAGAGAAAAATATTGACTCACATGATAAAAACCAAATTCAAAAACATGCATATGGACAAAGCACATACAAGATGGAGACAAGAGTTTAAGGGTGCAACTTTTTTTCTGAGTAAACCATTATGTTTACTTGATGTGGTCTTTCATAATACGAAACAATCAAAAGCTTAAAAGTAAAAACACTGAAAAAACAAAAAACAATCTTAAGCATCTCTCTTAAAACAGTTATACAAATAGTTACAAACAACTGTACGAGCAAACTAATCACATATCTCTCCTCAATGCTGTTCTTTTGCCCTAAGATTGGCCTTGAAGTGGAACATTTCTGTGGTATACTATTTTGGATGTATAGCTAACTTGGTGTTTCCTTTGTACATTTTTATTCCAATTAACCTGCTCTTCTGCCAGGAATAAATACAATGTCCCAGGGTCAAAGCCCCAGGTGGTGGAGTGGGTATGCTGAAATGATAAAGAAACACCTGAACAAAAATAAATCTCATCACTTATATTGTTATGCGGCCTGATCTTTAAGGAGAATTTTATTACTTATAGAGCATGCAAGCATCACCCTACATTCCCGCGTATCTAAAAGAGAAACCAACGCACACAGATACCTGGGATTTTGTTTTCTTGGCTGGACAGAGTTAAAGCCTTGGAACTTTCACATCCTCTTGCAAACACGGATGTTGACACTAGTATTTTTCCAGCCCATCCAAACGACATTTAGACACACATAACAGTGACTGTCTCCTTCATCTTTAAGTCAAGCTTGCATCACCTAATACCATTTAACCTCCTTGCATATATTAAGTTTCAAGTGACAATTTTTAACTGGGGAGTGAGAAGGACGAGTTGCTCTCATCAGATTCTGGTTGTATGGAATAAGCTAATTTGTACACTCACCATATGTCTTAAACACTAATTAAAAAATGTCACTTTCTTCAAACATTAAAATGTAATCAGCCTAGTAAATAAAATATTCTCGAGTTTTCTTGCCTTGGTGATAATTTAAAGAGTGTTTATCTCTAGGTAACCTCTCTATTTTGATTACCAAGGAAATCTTTTGATTTGAAAGAGGTAAAAAGGAGATACTGGGAGCTGGGGGAGTGAGAAAAGAAAACCACAACTGTACGTAGCTGCACAAAGGAAAACAAGATGAAGCGGGTTTTTAAGGACCCATAGTCTAGTTACCCTAAGGCAAATCCAGCCAATCAATACCACCCATTGACAGTCTACCATCTGCCATGCTAACCAGTGATGTGGCTAAACAGACCTGTTCCATATGACCGTAGCCGGCTCATTTTCAGTCGATTAGGGCAGTTCCAGAGCATTCACGTGCATAGCACAAAACTCCAAGTCAGACTGAGCTTCTCTTCATGCCAGTCCCTCCGAGCACAGCTGCAGACCTTTTCCTCCTGTTCCGGGTGTCTGGATTACCCCTTCTTGCCTCCAAATTGAATTAGCAAAATGGGGTGGGAAGGTAGAGCAAACAGACACTCACAAATCCACACACACACACACAGATAATTGCTAGTCCTTCTTCAGTGTCATGCAGCAATAGGGAGGGAATTCCATGTGCTCTGCCCTAATATGATTATGGCACACCATTTAAATAGCGTCATCGGTGACTATGACCTGACATTTTCCTGTGGCTCAATTTCTTTTTATCCTCTCCCTCTTCCTTTGAAAAATAAACCTAAACTGCTGGCATTTCTTCCTTTAGGGAAAATACAATCAGTATGCCTAAATAGTGGTATACTACATTTAAAAGCTTTTGATAAAATCGAAAGCATAATTTTCCTTTGATGAATTTTGGTGCTGGGTTTGTTTATTTTTTTTCCTGTAGAAACATTAAGTCAAATTTTATAGGAAAATGTAAACATACCACAGGGACAAGAAAGATGCAGCAGCCTGACATGGAGTGAACTGGTATGACCAGGAATTCAGTGTTGATGTTCTCCTAGAGATATAGTACTTGACAGTGTGCTCCCTTTCTCTTTCCTAAGTAGTTTTGTCTACTATGGACCCTGGAAAAGAGCTAGAAGAATGCTACTGTGTGGGGAAATGTAGACAAATGGCTGCCTAGTCCACTTAAATTGCCAAGAATTTACCTGGGCAGGTAAACTAACACAGGGGTCAATTCACACTTGATCTCCCAGTCTTCTTTCCATGCTACTAAACCTTATGCTAGAACAGCAGCTGGAGGCAGAAGGATTCTTTCCAGAATCACTGTGCCTTTGACTGCACTCTTAAAGCACCAGGGTGTCTTTCTGGCAAAGAAAATTTAAAGGATAGGAAATTCTGAAAAAGGTAAATACACATTTATCCAAGAAATCTAATTTAAGTGGAGTCCCTGTCTGAACTTTTCACTGCTCTATCCTTTATCATAGCCTAAGAAAACTCAGCAGGGTCAACCTGTGCATACACAGTGATTTCTGAAGATCTCTGCATGAAGAGATTTGGGAGGTCTTTTCATTTCAGTTCAGATAAGCTTTACTAAAAATAAAAATAGAAAACAAACAAAAAACCTTAGTATAAATACAAATCTTTACCAATCAAAGGCCACTGAGCAGATGAAGTATGGAGTAGCTACTCATAACATTAAAGAATATACTGTTTAACCAGATGAATAGAGTTTTGAAAATAATTCAATACAGAATTGTTTAACATTCTGGACTTAGTTATAATCCTGTAACCACAAATAAAGAAATAGATGCACAGTATAAGGCAAGAAAGGTAATTTGTAGAAGGAGGAAGAACTGAAGGAGGGAAAGGTAAAGGGGAGAGGAGAAGAAATAAAGTAATAATAGTGCTTATAAAGTACAAATAAAACTGCTATCTCTAACCAGAAGTCTACTGTATACCAAACACTGTACTAGGCACTTGACATGCACAATTTTACACAACATTATAGTAGTGGCAATTGCTTTATCTAAGCATTCCTCTAGAAAGGTGTCTTCCTCATCTAAAACCAAGACCTTTCCTCCATTACTTCATAGAAGGATATGCTTAGTGAATATTTTTGAATGAATGAGGAAGATGGGCACAGACAAGAAGAGAAAGGGAGGATAGGAGACATGCTCAACTTTTCCTCAACTAAAAATGACCAAGAGATTTCTTTGTGATGTGCTTCTAAACAGGTATGTCCTCAAAATGTATTTCATTTAATCTATTGTTCTGATTAGGATATAAATTTGGAGTTGGAGAGATACAAAGGACTAAGCTAGAAAGTAAAACATCTTAGAAGGCAGGATGAGTACCTGATTGAGGCCCCAGTCTCACTCTCTACTTCTTCCAAACCTGGCCAAACTCCCTACATAGAGCAGCACAGCTGCTCAGCAATATTAGTTGAACAGACTTCTATGCTCATCCCTTATAGCACAGAGCCTGGCTCCAGGCAACATCTAGTTATGGGGAATGAAGAAAGACCAAAAGTTTCACTCATCATCACCTCAAATACTTTCCAAGGCCTACTAAATTCAATTCAGCTGGGGGCCACTGAACACCTTCTTAGGAGAAAATGATATACTAGGCTCCCAAAGCCTCAGTTTCCTCATCTGTAAAATTGGCACAATAATACTTCCCTTACAGTTTGTTCTAGGATTAAAACAGATGTTGGTTTGGTGGAGGCAGCACTCTAAATGGTAGCTATTATTATTAATATGGCAAATAGCTGGGAAAACTGTATTCATTTGTACTTGGTTGCAAGATAATTCAATCATGTTGAAGGAGATTCAATTCAAAGACTCAAAACAATTAGAGAATAAGGCAATAATAATGAAGAAGGTCTGAATGGTCTATTAATATCCTAATGAAAAATACCTGCTGTAGATAAACATTTCCTTAGTCCTGTGGGCAAAGTTCAGGGCTAAATTCTTAGTGTGCAGAATAAAGAAAAGGACAAATAATAGTATCCACCTTCATGGAGTCTAGATTCTTGTGGGGAAAGGGGCTTTCTTTTTTATGCATCAATCCTAGTAGTGTAAGGAAGAATATTAAAAGAATAGTATCCAAACAAAATGCTGAAATTTATTCTGTTTAGGTTAAACATATAGTGAAATAATATGGTATCTGTCTTTCTCTGATTAACTTATTTCACTTAGTGTAATGCCCTCTAGGTTCATCCACGTCATTGCAAATGGCAAGACTTCGTTCTTTTTTCATGGCTCAATAATATTCCATTGAATTTGTAAGACATATAAATGTCTAATCACTATATTATATACTTGAAACTAATTAATGATGTATGTCAACTGTAATTGAAAAATAAAAATGATAAAATAAAATACTGAAGGAGAGTCAATGGTATGGATGCCACCCAGAGTGACGGGGGAAGGCTTCATGGAAGAAGCTAAAACTAAGGCTCAGCTAAAATAATGATAGGATTTGTCAAGCAAATGCAGAATATCTCATGGAAGAACAAAGGAGGAGGAGGAGGAGGGAAGGAAGGGGACAATGGTAGCCAGTTCATTAGAGTTATACCCCTCTGAGGTCTCCTCTGGATCTATTTCAATCTCTTCTATTTTTAAAAGTTATAAAGAGAGGAATATTATGTTATGATGACTGTGGGTGAGCAAAACTCTTGCACAGTAAGGACTTTTATAAAGGGAACAGGAATTGGTATTTGTGGAGCATCCACTGTGTGTCACACAGCACACTTCACACTTTGCCTATTAGTCTCATTTAATCTCACGACTCTAAGACTTCCAAAAAGGAAACTAAAGACTAGAGAATTTAAGTGCTTTTTTGAAAAATCACACAGCTAGTAAAAGGCAAATTTAGGTTTTAAACTTATATATGTCCAAATTTAGTCCACACTTTTCACTGTAAATACTACCTTATATAGAAGAGTATAGATCTAAAGAAATTTCATGCTTGTTCTGTATTTTATTCTATACTCAGAAACCAACATTCAGAGTAATGTTGTTGACATCTGCTCACATTGAAAACAGTAACAATTAAACAAAACTAACCCACGCTTGCAATTTCAGTACTCTGCCACCAGGTGATTGAAACCTGGTCCTATGAGACTTACAAGGTGCATGTTTTTGCCTGCTATTATTTTGTGTACTATTCCCTCCTCCATCTCTGTAAGTGGAGGAAACAGTGCCTGATCTTCAGATGAAATCACCTACTAAAGCCCCAAGACATTAATCTTTCCAAATATTTTCCAAATTTTATTTACCAAAAATTTAACTGTGAGCATAATTCTAAACCTCAACAATTTTTAAACAATTCTACTACAGACTGCATTCAATGAATTACAGCCCTTTGTTACTTCCACACTGTACTGTGAGCTTGCAGTGTAGAAATTGTATGCTATTTGCCTCTAACACCAGCACGTAGACTACCAGTGTCTGAAACACAGAGGGCACTCAATAAAGAACATAAATAATCGATTGCAAATATTTTAGAAAAACTTTTGAACCGAATGCTTAGTGCACAATTATTTGGTTCTTTATTCACTAAAACATAACTTGTTTTTATTGAGTCACCATTAATGCTGAGTTGTTATAAAAAGCCCTTTCTGGAGGTTGGTCACCAGCAGAAGCATTTCTCTCAGTGGTCACACACTTCCTTCTGCCTTATCTATGGACAGGTGACATTCATGATAAGCCTTGCCCTGCTCAGTAGCCTAGTTTACCTTTTCAACCTTCTTATTCCCAGAGAGGTTGCTTCCTTTCTCTACAGGAGGTGAAGAGAAAACATGAAGAAGAAGAAAGACATGCTATATAACTCTCAGAAAGAGGCAACTCTCCACTTGACCCTCTACAGTCCTCTCCCTCTGACTCTGAAGCTGGTGGGGATGATTTAACTACTTTTACGCAGAAGGGTAAAGTTACACATTAGTGCTGAGTAGTTCATTTCGCTTAGCAACCCCTTAGCAACGGCAACTTCAAGTTCAAAATACCTTCTTGAAAAGGATCACATCTTTAACGAAGATAAGTATTTTTTTAATGTAAGGTTTTTGAAAAGAAGTTTTAACATTAGAAGGCCCAAAGCCTTGTAGGCCACAAATACCTATTTCATGCTAACCTTCCTTTAAAATAATATTATGTGGTAACCATAATGATGCTGGGCTCCCGCGAAATTTCAGACCCTGGTCTTACTCTGAAATTATTCACAAATATACAACTTTTATTTTATCGAGGCACCATAAATCCTAGGTTGTTACAGAAATTACACTGAAGTTCTTTTAAAAGGGTTATTTATATTGACCTCACTCTTCAGTTTGCTCCCTTACAGAGAAGAGTGAATAAGTTTTTAAAACCTAAATTATGGTTTTACAAACTATACTACAAGTAATCCAAGGTTATTTGGATGGTTTAAAGAAAAACATAAAAAAGAATTCCAACTTTCCCCCAAATTTTATTATTTGATACCTGCTTTGCCAACTTCATAATCCATAAAATGGATCATGGGATAATCAAATAATCCTCACATTTAATAGTTTTTACATTGTTAGTGAAATGAGAATGCTTGCAAAAGGTTTTGTTAGCCTTCTACAACCCTAGGAATATAAAATGCATGTATCATATATGTTATGCATATCATTAAAACTTCCATCTTGTTCAAGAATTTTGAAACTTTTTTCATCTTAAAGGTTCCACAATTCAAACAATATACAAATTTCTGCTTGAAATTTGTTTTTTATTATTAATACATACGCCTGTCAGGACATAAGGAAACAAAATGCGCGAGAGTTTAGAACAATAATTTCTTTCTTTTTTTT
>CM052542.1:30998977-31075820 GCA_028533065.1 Trachops cirrhosus | reverse complement strand
AGATTTGGGTTTATTTCTGGGCTTTCTGTTCTGTTCCATTGGTTGATGTTCCTGCTTTTCTGCCAGTACCAAGCTGTTTTGATTACAGTGGCCTTGTAATATAGTTTAGTATCAGGTATTGTGATCCCTCCTACCTTACTCTTCTTTCTCAGAACAATAATTTCTATGGACTTCTTCACTACTAAAAATGATCATGTAAGACCATACAATCTATGTGTGCCGATTCCAAGATATGAATAGCTAAAAGATGGATTTTTTCAACCTATATCTTTTACTTGCTACCAGCAGATAGCCAGACTGTGCCATCCACCTGATGTGACGTCTTACACATTTCCAGGTATACGGGGTTATGCTGAAGAACATGTCTAGAACAGTGGCCCTTATACACAGTAAGTTGCTTGATAAGTATTCCTGAAAGTAAGATCCATCTTATAATTTTATTTTAATTTTAGAGAGAGGGAGGGATGGGGGACCACCTATTCATGCATTTATTGGTTGTTTCTTATACGTGCCCTAACAAGAATCACACCTACAACCTTGTTGCATCAGGATATCACTCCAACCAACTGAGCTAGCCGGCCAGGGCATAAGATCCATTTTAAACCACTACAGAACAAACCAAGAGGGACCAGGAGACCTAAAGGCCAGTGTTATCTCTACCACTAACAATTCTATAACCTTGTGCAAATCACTTCTTCTCTCTGAACCAGAATCTTTCTGAGTAAATAAGAGATGAAACTAGATGATTTCTGAAGTGTCTGCTAGCTCTAATATGTCAGGGCCTATAAATAAACAGTTTTTAATTAGTAAACAAAAATTTTGGTAAGATTAACTCTGGTTTTCAACTAATTTCACAGTATAAGAATTCTGGGTAAAGGGAAATCAAACTTTTGAAGGAGATTTAAAAATTTGCTTCAAATGAAGAGCCAGGTTATCATCATGCTCCAACATGTAGTCTGGGCACCAGAGTTGTTGTAAATACAGAACTGGAGATGGTTGGTTAAAATCATCAGAACTAAGGGCTTTGACCAGGACCTTGATTAAATCCAGACACTCACTGAACTTCAGTGTATCATATATAAAAGGGGGACAATGATAGTGCATAAGTTTGTGAGCCTTAAATGAGATAATGCATGTAAGGCACACACTACAGAGTATATGACATTCTGTTAAGTGCCCCAAATACTAACTACTTCTTATGAAACATGTGAAATTGGTTTTATAGGTCAAAGAGGGCAAATAGTGTTAATTTCATGTGGTTCAACCTAAGTTCTGTTACTCTCTTAACCTTCCATGATCTTCACTCCTTATATCAAGTCCAATTATGCATTAGGGCACTCCAGGCTCTATACAACCTGACCTTCTTTTAAGCCCTCTGACTCCTCTGGAACATTCTCTTCCATATATACAGCTCTAGACATGCCAGTCTGTTCTCCCATATTGGTTGGCCCTTCTACCCCATGTTTGTGCTTCTGCTGTTTCTTCCATTTGGAATGCCTCCTCTCCCTGGAAAATTATACCCATCCTTCAAGGCTTCAACCTCACTAACCAAAATTAGTTGCTTCATTATCTGAGCTTTTATAGCAGTTTATTCTTCCTGCCTCCACAGACCTCATGCCAGAGTATTACCACAGTTATTTACAGGTCTGTCTCCATGAGCTGTTTACAAGATACTCTAGGGCAAGGACTGTCTTATTTGTCTTTGTTCCCCTCCAGCTGAGTACAGCGGCTGTCTCATAGACAGGACCCAGTAAATATGCATTAAAGTAAGATGCATACATTCACATGAGGGCTGAGATATGGTTTCTCTTAAAAATAAATGATAAAAGGTGAATCCCCTCCCACCACCACCTAAATGAACTTTTGGAATCCACCCCTCCACAGAATCATTTTTCTGATAAGAGAAATCTCTGCCAAAGAAAGGTCTTTTCTCTCTAGAAACGTTCAAGTGACTAAAATCAGACATTCTAGAGTGGAAGTCGCTCTCCAGAACAAATCCATTGAGCTGAAGCCTTTCTAAAATTTTAATCTAATCACATTGCTTCCTTGATTAATATTGATCAATGTCCATCCCCGCTTCTGCTAAAACTTTCAATGAGTGGTCTGTAAAGGGTACCCAGCAGACTTCTAACAGATTCTATAAGTTTATACACAGATGTATGTAGTCTTGTTTTGCATGTCTGTTTCCACTACCAGGCTTGAGCTCCTTGAGGGTGGAGCTCATACCTGATTTATAATAAACAGTGATTGAATAAATTTAAAATGTTACCTTCCCTAAACAAAGCTTCAAATATCTGCTTTTCTCATTTTTAATCTACAAAAGCTATAGATAGCTCTGTTCCCCCTGCAAATTACTTTACAAAAGTAACTACTATCAATTGAGCATTTACTGTGTCAGGCACTAGAATTAGCTCTTTAGATGCATTAACTCACTTACTATCATAATAATCCTTTAAGGTAGGTATTACTTTTGTTATCCCTATATTGACAGATGAGGACATCTATGGCAGAGGGGTGTAGCATCATACACTGACTCATTATACTCATTCAACAAACACAGAGTGTTTACTGTGTATTCTCACAGCCAATTATGAGAAAGATAGGTTATGTGCAATCATTACTTTGAAATAAGGACCAAGGAGAAACCATGTCTTATTCATCCTTAGGGATCCCTGGAGTGTCCAGAATAAAATCACATTCAATAAATATCTGCTGAGTAAATGTTGAATGGGTGCTCCTGAAATCTGGTAGTGAGGCTTTGTATATCAACCAGTTTCCTTGACTAATGCTTTAGAGAAGAGACCCCTCCTTCCTTATCTTGGTCAAACTCAGACACTTTTGAGAGCGTAGAGAGGCTTTATCAATAATAATAGAGAAAACAGGCACAAACCAGCCCTGACTAAGGCAAGTCAAGTTACATGGTCAGATTACCTATCACCAACTTAAGCTGATACCTGCTTCTGGGTACTGACAAAGTCCTTGGCTAACATGTGCTGGTGTGATCAATCTTGCTAAGACACTTAGCACAGCAGTGTGTGCGGGGCATTTGGTCAATAAAAATAGGGAGAAAGTCCATTATCCAGAAAGCCCACTGATATTCACACTACAAGAATATCCTCTGACCCTCTGGAATTATATTTGGGGAAAAAGCAGTTAGGTAAATAAAAATGTACGCTTTCAAATATGTCTTTGTATAATCTATTCTCTCTGTTTCTTCTGCTTGGTGAACACATACTCATCCTGCAAAATCAAGTTAAAGGATTAATTCCATGAATTCATTCAGAAAATATTTATTGAGCACCTACTATGTGCCGGACACCAGAGACTCAACATTGAACAAGGCATACAAATCCCCTGCCTCAGGGGTTTACACTGGACTGGGAGTAGAAGGTAAAGCTTCCCAGTTATCCCCAGACGGAATTAGCAGCTCCCTATCTGATCTCTCACAGAACTTGTTCTTCAGGTTACTTCAGTCCTCAGGGAATCACAATTACTGCCTTCCATGTCTACCTTCCACTTAAGACTGTGAGCTCTTTGAGGACAAGAACAATCTTCATCTGTGTCGCCCACAACTGGCACAGTGCTGGGATACCTAACTGAACTGAAGGCCGCATGCTTTCTCTCTCACAATGGCACATCCTGCTCACATTCCCTTGAGCTCACTGCTTGACTTCTGAATATTTTAGAATCACCATGCGATTCCTTGGCACCTACAGTGTACCGCTCTTAGTTCTAAGATAGGGGATGCAGCAAGAATGTGACACGGTTCAGGACCTTTGAACAATTCCAGTCAGAATAGGGAGCTCAGGTTTACTGACTGAGAACAAAAATGGATTAAATCCAGGATTAGATTGTGTGGGTCAGACCCAAAACATCAACGAGAAATGAGATGTCACTATGCATCCAGGAACAAGGATGGACACAAGCATTACACACTATCATTCTTCACTTTTGGCCCAGCAATGTCGCTACCCACCCTGGGATTCACCGGCCTCCAAAACCATCCCCGGATATACCAGGATATCCTTATATGGGCCCTATTCTCTGAAGCTGCTAGGCTTCCGCAGGAGCTGGTGCACTGCCTGGGATGCAGCTCAGATGTCACCCCCAGGAAGAACTGACCATGCTTTTGCTGTGTGTCCAATCCTTCCCCACATACATACCTATCGTACCCTGTCTTTATCTATAATTGTACCATCATTTACTTATCTGCATGTCCATCTCACCTACTAAGCTGTGGACTTGCTGAAGGCAAAGACTTTCATTTATGTCTGTGTCTTAAGTAAGCACCATGCCTCTTTAGAGCTCATGGATGGAAAGATGGAAGAATGGATCAACATACAGATGGAGTCAGTTATTATGAGCTGGAGTGCCCCCCACACACCAAAAACGCATCAGTGAATAGTCACCTCATATGGTCTAGTAAAAGATTTTGGAAATGTAGAGATCCAGCTACTAATCCTGAATTCATGCCTTAAAGACCGAAAGAAAGTCACTTAATCTCTCTGGGCCTCAAGTAGTTTTATTTATTGAACGGGGTAAAGCATGAAATCTCTACCTCGCACAATGACTGGGACTTTTAAATGAGATGATAGAAAACATTTGAATATAACATGATTTCAGGAGGAAAAAAATCAGCCACATTAATATAATCTGGAGATATTTTTAATGGAGGCCAATACTTTTTCTCCCTACCAAACCGACACAGGGCCATGCTTTTTCTAGGTTTCTTAACAGAACAAATAGGTGACAAATTTCTGTGATGAGAGACTCTGGGGTGAGTTCCTTTTTCTCTTGCTAGATAAGAGAAAGAGGACTTGTCCTCTTTATGGGTCTGGGGTTTCAACCCTTGAGGTCTAAACATTTTTGACGGCCTTGAACTAATTTCGGCCACTACTGACAGAATGGGAGTGGAAAAATCCCCACCACATCTGCCTTGTCAGGGGGTGGAGGGAAGAACTTTCTAAATAGCCTCATTATTGGTCCCAGCTGAATTCTGCTCCTGTTCCATGATGCCAGCAAAAGCATTTTAGTAAGATGCTGCCAGCATCAAAAGCAGATCCACTTACGGTTTCCTGTAAGCGTATCTGCAATGGCAGAAGGTGGCGGGCAGCCAGGTGTGAGTGTGCGTGCTAAAAATCTCCAATACGTCACACTGGAGAACAATTTATGAAATGAAATTCAACGTTCTATTTCTACTCTAAGAACTCAGTTAAGGCACCGGAAATTCGGCTCCCGGTCTCTGCCATTTTACTGACTCAGAGAATCTCAGAGAGAAAGGTCTCTTCATTCTTCTGGCTTGAATGTCCGTCACTCCACCCCAACATGACATTCCAAATCAGAAATCACTGGATTCTGTTTACATAGCTTCAGGGAGAGGAGCTTATTCACTTATTTTTCAATAATTTGCCCTGTTTAGGGTTAGCTCTGGCTCTGGCTTTTTTCTGAGTGGCCAGCCACCTAGACCACAGTGGCACTGGATAAGTGAGTTTTGGCGATTAGAATGTGGGTGGAAGCGATCATTTTTAAGTCTGATCCCTACACAACTTCTGAGTGATGCTCCATCGTCTCTCTGTCTTCCCTTGCCAACCTGATATATTCAGGGGGTACAAGAGAGAACTCCGAGGCCCGAAAGGAGAGCAGAGCCACTAGCTGAGACAGGCTGAGTTCCTGAATGACTGTGTGGAGCAGAGCTTCCTGTAGACCCATATTGTACTGTGATATGAGTGAGAAATAATCTCGACTGTGATAAGCCTCTGAGATTTGAGGATTACTTGCTGCAGTAAATCACCATCTCCCTCAGAAGTCTTAGTAGCACACTTGGTATAGAACATTTTAGTATACTTCTATGAACTACTAGCTCCTAAAAATTGAGAGGGAGTAGTGTAAGAAAGAAGGGAAGGGAGTATTGGAAGGTAGGAGAGATGGCAAGGCCATATTTTCTCAAGTACCTGTGTCCCCATTGAGTTTCATTTATCCCTCATAATAACCCTACTGATTATTCTACTGTCTGATTATTCCACTGTCTAGCATTTGGAGAACAGGGTCTGTGGGAGGATGTGAGAGGTGCTGGCTGGCTATGTGGGTGGGTGCCATTTCTTGTTTCCTAGTTTCTAGTGCCCTGAGTGATCCACGGAGTCTGTCTGTCCTCAGAGGTGGAGGACATTTGGTGGTTAACATTTTGGAAGTAACATCACCACTCTTTTATTTCAAGAACTTTATGAGGCATACAGCCATACATTTTTAGGTCTCATACTTTGTCTAAGGTTGCACTGTCAAATATTTGTTTCTAATTTTGACATCAGCTAGATTCATCAGTGCAAGGCTCAAAATTGTGTGAGAGATGCTTTTGGAGGAGTTGGTCTACAGAGAGAAGGGATGAGTTGGATGACCTTCTAAAAGGAGTCTATGATTCAAATGTTTTACACAAATGTTAATGAATAACTCAGCATGGCAGGGAAGAAACACCAGCACAGTAATGCTGTTCAGGTATTACGTGCATTTGCCTTGAATTAAGTGATTTCAGGAGCCCAGAAGCAAGCTCCAAGCCCAGAAGCAAGCTCCCAGCCCAGCCAAGACCTCTGGTGGCCTCAGTGACACCACAATGCTAATGCATCTTTTACTCCTGGTTCAGCAGAGGACAGGCCAGATTCCATGTACCAGTTTCATCTGTGAGCCAGGATATTTCTAGTCAACAATAAGCTATGTCCTACAAGTGAAGCAAGTACTCTGGAATGCTCACAACTCAAACACACAAAAGGTACCCACAGCATCAAAAGAACAACTATTAGAAATTTTTTCTAAAACACAGATCATCTTCACTGATCTTATAATTTGAATGTCAACTGGGTCTAGGAACCAGAATTTAATAACACAACAAAACTTCTGTATTAGTCAACTTGTACTGCCATGACAACCACCATAGACTGAGTGGTTTAAAAAACAGAGACATTTTTTTTTCTCACAGTTGTGGAGGTTGGGAGTCTGAGGTCAGGGTGCAATGGGTTCTGATGAGGGCCCTCTTCCTGGCTTGCTAATGTGATCACTCTCATGTGGCTGAGAGAGAAAAACCTCTCTCTCTTCTTCTTCTTATAAGGCCACCAATCCTATTGGTTTATGACTTCACCCTTTTGACCTCATTTAATCTTAATTACTCCCTAAAAGCCCTATATCCAATCAGAATCATATTAGGAGTTAGAGCTTCAACATATGGATGTTGGAGGGACACAATTCAGTCCATAGCAACTTTCATGTAGAAAGTTCAGGATCTTCAGGTGGTTACAATTTAAATCACATAGCTAAGGTGAATTTTACAAAAATAAAAATATAATTTTTCTAAATGGGGTATTTTAGCTAGGAGGGGTTTTTTTTGAAAAATATAATCGAGGAGATGTACTTTGTTGTTTGTAGCCAAAGTTGTAAAATATACTTCTCTGGAGATTGTGAGAAAAGAGGCAATGAAAAGTACTGGTGTGGAAGGCATGAACACCAAGCACCTTGACTGTGTACCTAAGCTGTTGTGTCATCTTGGCTAAATCCTAGCCCTCTCTGTACCTCTGCCTCCTCTTTACACCATGCTGGTTTAAGTAAGAAAACATATTAGTTTAAAATAAACCATGTTTCAGAATCCCATTTCTGTTTGGCTGTTTGGGGGATCCAAATCAGTATAGTGACTAGGAAAAGAATCTCCTATCCAAAAGGGGCCTACATAAGGAAAATAATGAAATAAATATTCTTGAACTATGGGCTCATTTTCTTTAGTTTTAAGCCCACAGATAATTGACTGCCCCTCTATGCCCACCCTCTTCCTTGGTACTAGCATTGTCCTTTGGAAAAATCTATAGATGAGGACAATCAGTATTTGAGACTTTCTCCCTTTAGCCAAAGAACAGCCAAGGCCAAGGAGTGACTTGAGGGGCTCAAAATGAAGGAAGGACTGGCCTTGGATCTGCAGAGCCCCTGAGATACAATGCACTGGCGTTACAGCAGCCCCCAGCCCTTCCAGAATATAACACACAACCTCTCCTCTGCGAAAAGCAAACAACAAAGAAACTCTGGCCCCAATCCAATTATCTGGGGGTGGGGAATGTTGCAGCACTCCCAGGACAGCAGAAGGGAGGGGTTGAAGAGCTCACAGCAAAAAGAGCTCTGAAAATGTATGCCTTACACAGAATGCAGGCTTCTGTCTTAAAAATATTAATTCTGTTGCAGAGAGTCACTGAACAATTTCCCAAGGATTCCCAAGATCTCTTAAGCCATAAAAAGCATCCTTATCATATTAGTATGCTAAAGGGTTCCTCTGCACTCTATTCCAGGAAATAGCAGGGAGAGTGTGAATAAAAAATAAAAAGATTCCAAGGAACTAAACAAAGAAATACCTTTAAAGCTTATCTAGTTATACCTCATTTTGAAATATATTTTTTCAAAGCCAAATGGGAAAAAAGTTCACACTAATTTAGGGGAAGGTACTACAGAACCAGGTTTTTACAACTCAAACAATTTCAATGTTCCTTTATACAATTAAAAGGCAACTTCTAAACAAGACATGCTAGTCAAAATATAAAATAAGAAAAAAACATGAGTAACTATTTATCCAATCTTAGGCTTTTCTAAGCTTAAAAGCAATTAACAAGGAAGGACATTGATAGAATTTACTATATGTAAACTAAAAACTTCAGTAAATCTGAAACAGTAAGAATTATAAGGAAGAAAGCTGGAAACACATTTACCACAGATATAAAACAAAAGATTACTGCTTTTGTATTTAAAGCACTTACATGAATGTATTACAAAAAACATCCATATAGACTCAGACAAGACAAAACACATGAACAGATACCCAAAAAAGGACTTAAAACTGGTTAACAAACATGTGGGAAATATTTCACCTTACAAATAGTTTTAAAAACATGTACATTAAAACAACAGTGTCAACAATGAAAAATAAAATTACTATATAATGTTTCCCTGACCCCCGAAACATCCTGAGAAAGGGAAGGTCTTGGTACCTGTCCCCGCTTCACTGCTCACCTCATGAAGAGGCTTGCAGATATAAATCCTGTCAGGTTCAAAAGTTTTTTATTAGATCATGGTGTTAGAGGGTAAAGTTTTTACTATGCCATGCACTAAATATGATCAATTTTTAAGGTCTTTGGTAGTTAACATCTGTGAATAAAAATGGTACCTCGTCTGTTAAGGAGATGATACTGACAGGGCATTTGGACAGGGCTATAGCAGCAGTGATAGGGCAAACAGTCTTCTCTGGCTCTGCATAGGTCTTCACCATTCTGATGCAGACGTAGTGGAAAACAGGTAAGGGGCAACCCCCAACCCTACTTTTAGGCTCTGGCCACCTCTAGGCCCAGCAAAAGAAATTCTTTGCAAAGTGCAGTCCAGATTACAAGGGCTGAAGATGTAACTCATCTGTGTGTTCTCCACTTGCCACCGTTCTACGCACTTACATTTCTCTGTGTGGTTTCAGAAAAGGGGTTCAGAAAAGGACTTGGGTATTTTTGGAACTCTGGCCAATGTCATCCCCTTATCAAATGAGGTTCCTTTTTCATTCAACAAAAAATGTCCTGGACACCTACAATGAGCAGGCATCATTTGAGTCACCCATCAAAATAGCTAACACTGTTCTATTTTTGTCCATTTAATTAATTCGTTCACTCTTAAACCACTTTATTAAGGTGATGGATTCACAAATGTAAACTTAGCTAAGACTTGTAAAACTGACCATGCTGGTAAGGGTGCAGAGAGACTGGTACTCTCACACAGAGCTTGCAGTTATATATATTTTGGGCTGCTGGGATGAAATTTTTACAGTATTAGGATACAAGAGCCTTACAATTTTTCTTACAGTTTAACTCAGTATTTGAACTCTGTGAAATCATCATCACAATAAAAAACGTGTTCTCATGAAAGGGAAACAAAAGAAATAATAAATGGGACTACATCAAACTAAAAAGTTTTTGCACAGCAAAGGAAACCATCATCAAAACAAAAAGACAACCTATTGAGTAGGAGAACATATTTGCCAATGATACATCCAATAAGGGGTTAATATATTTTTAATTTTTTTATTTGTTTATTTTAAGTATATTTTATTGATTATGCTATTACAGTTTTCCCAACTTTCCTGCCTTTATCCCCCCTCTGCCCTGCACCCCCAATCCTCCAGCATCCCCGCTTATTTCATGTCAATGGGTTGTATATATAAGTTCTTTGAATTCTGTTTCCTATACCATTTTGACCTCTCTCATCCATTTTATGCCTACCAGTTATGCTTCTTCTTCTCTGTAAATTTCCCCCATTCCTCCCCTCCCCCTTCCCACTGAAAACCCTCCATGTGATGTCCATTTCTCTGATTCTGTTCCTGTTCTAGTTGTTTGCTTAGTTTTTGTTTTTGTTGTTTTTCTTTTTTTATGTTCATTTGTTGATAGTTGTGAGTTTGTTGTCATTTTACTGTTCATAGTTTTTGATCTTCAATTTCTTAGATAAGTCCCTTTAACATTTCATAAAATAAGGGCTTAGTGATGATGAATTCCTTTTTTAAACATTTTTTAAATTTTATTTTAATTGTTGTTCAAGTACAGTTTTCTGTCTTTTACTCCCATTGCAGCCCACCCCCCAGCCCTCCCCACCTCCCTCTCATTTCCACGTCCCCCTAGTTTTTGTCCATGTGTCCTTTATACTTGTTCCTGTAAACCCTTCCCCTTTTCTCCTGAAGTTCCCTCCCCTCTCCCCTCTGGTCACTGTCAGAATTCCTTTAACTTGACCTTATCTGGGAAACACTTTATCTGCCCTTCCATTCTAAATGAAAGCTTTGCTGGATAGAGCAATCTTGGATATAGGTCCTTGCCTTTCATGACTTGGAATACTTCTTGCCAGCCCCTTCTTGCCTGTGAGGTTTCTTTTGAGAAATCAGCTACTAGTCTCATGGGCACTCTTTTGTAGGTAACTCTCTCCTTTCCTCTTGCTGCTTTTAAGATTCTCTTTATCTTTAATCTTGGGTAACTTAATGATGATGTGCCTTGGTGTGCTCCTCTTTGGGTCCAACTTCTTTGGGACTCTCTGGGCTTCCTGGAAGTCTATTTCCTTTGTCAGATTGTGGGAGTTTTCCTTCATTATTTGTTCAAGTAAGTTTTCAATTTCTTGCTCTTGTTCTTCCCCTTCTGGCACAAGGGGTTAATATCTAAGACTTACAAAGAATTCATACAACTCAACACCAAAAAATGAAATAATCCAATTAAAAATGGGCAGAGGACTTGAATAGACACTTCTCTAGAGAACATACAGATAGCAAACAGGCATACAGAGAAGCGCTCACATAAATAATCATTAGAGAAATAAAAATCAAAATCACAGTGAGATATCATCTCACACCTGTCAGAATGGTTATCATCAGTAAATCAACAAATATTGGCGAGGATGTGGAGAAAAAGGAACCCTCATGCACTATTGGTGGGAATGCAGATTGGTGCAGCCACTGTGGAAAACAGTATGTAGGTTTCTCAAACAAATTAAAAATGGAACTGCCTTATGACTCAAATTTCACTTCTAGGTATATATCCAAAGAAACCAAAAACACTAATTCGAAAAGATATGTGCATTTCTATGCTCATTGCAGCATTATTTACAATAGCCAAGATACTTAAGCAACCAAGTGCCCATCAACAGACGAGTGGTTAAAGAAGGGGCACACATACAATGAGTATACAGTGGAACATTACTTGGCCATAAAAAGAATGAAATATCACCATCTGTGACAACATGGATGGGCCTAGAGGGTACTAAGCTAAGTGAAATAAGTCAGACAGACAGAGACAAATACCATATGATTTCACTTATATATGGAAGCTAAATAACAAAATAAATGAACAAACAAAACCAAAACAGACTCAAAGATGCAAAGAACAAACTAGTGATTGCCAGATGGCAGGGGGATTATGGGGTTGAGTGAAAAAGGTGAAGGGATTGAGAAGTTCAAATTGGTAGTTACAAAATAATCATGGGGATGTACAGTACAGCACAGGGAATATGGTGCCAGGTGCGTACTTGATCACTTCATAAATTATATAACTGTCCGACCACTATGCTATATACTTGAAACAAATACAAAATGATATTATCAATTGTAATTAAAAAATACAATAAAAACCATGTCAGCTAAAAATAATAAAGTGTTTTATATAGAAATGTTCAGAAAGTACAGAATTATACATAGACATAGGCTAGACCCACAAAAATGAAGGTGACATGAGGATACAGTAAAAAGGCAAATAAAATAGACTAATTGTAAGTTGTAAGGAGTGCTATGAAACAAACTCATCAGTACTTAAGAAAGGCAGCAGGACCTAGTTGAGAGAGACATTTAGGGAAAGCCTGTACATTTAAGGTGGGGCCTAAAGGGTGGGAAAAAAACTAACCATGTCAGAGTTGAGACAAGAGAGCTTGAAGCAGAGGGAATGGCCAGTACAAAGGTCCTAAGGCAAGAACATCCCTGCTGTGTTCCAATGTGGCTAGGGAGCAACAAACCAGGCAGAAGGAGGTATGAGATGAATTCAAAGAGGGAGGCAGAGCCAGATCACATGAGGGAAATGTTCATGCCACTATGTTAAGCGAAAATGAGAGGGTCAAAAATTATGTTCACAGTATGATCTCAGCCAAAGAGATCTATGAAAGAGAAAATTATGCACAAAAAGAAGACTTGGAAGAAACATACTAGAATATTAACAGAGATTATGTGGCACAAAAAGAGTACTGGCTTTGGAACTAGGAACAAACAGAACGTTATAGCCAGGCTTCACTGCTTATCACTTAATAGAACAGTTATTTAACCTTTCTAAGCCTTAGTTACCAAATCCATCAAATTAGAATTATGTCACCTATGTTACCAATTGGGCTGACACACAGTAAGCATCCGTACTTAAAGAGCATTTTTAAATTATTACTACCATTACTCTTGGATAAGAGGATTATGAGTGGTTTATCTTTATACCGTTATATATTTTTAATTTTTAACACTCGAACATGTTTATTTTATCCTCAGAAAATTATAAACTTTATTTTTTAAATGTTCTGATGGCTAAAGGAGCTATTCTATGTGAAGTCAAATGTCTTCCCACCGCAACAAATGCATTTCCATTGGCATACAAGGCATTCACGGGAGCCCCAAACACTGAGGGCAATGCAACATTTATAAGGGACCTTTAGCAATAAAGGTTTAGCTATGCAAACATGCAGAGACTCACAATTAACTTGAAATATCAAACAAGTTGTTATTGACCTTTTAGGAGTGTCAACAATGCAGCAGGTTCTCTATAAAATACAAAATTAAAATACATGCCTGCCTAGTTTGGTCTTAAAACAACCTTCAGAAACCTTTAAAAAAAACCACAGTAAGCACTCTTTTTACTTTAATACAATTGATTTTTAGATTTCCCAGAAATTGGAAAGGTGTTAGTAGCAGCACCCTAGAGAAATTCTTTATTTGCTAACTTACTTTCTTGAAAATGGAGATTTCTCCTAAAATTCTGTTTTTAATGAGAAGGAAACTGGTGAACCTAGAAAAGGATGATGAGCTTTGATGCCCACACACCTGCGGGCAACTAGAGATACGTTTATCCAGAGAAGGGGAGCAGGGAGCCTTGGAGTAAGACACTCCTGATTTCAAGTTATAGTTCAACCTTGATGACTCTACTACACCAGTGGTCCCCAAATTTTTGGCACCAGGGACAGGTTTTGTGGAAGACAATTTTTCCACAGACCGGGGGTGGGTGGATAGTTTTAGGATGATTCAAGCGCATTACATTCAAGCTCACCTCCTGCTGTACAGCCCAGTTCCCAACAGGCCCAGACTGGTACTGGTCCACAGCCTGGAGGTCAGGGGTCCCTGCTCTGTGTGACTCAGCTGGTTACATAATCTCTTTAAGTGTCCAGTTTCCTCACCTGTGAACTACTTTGCTAAGGTAGTAACAATGTACCTAAGAAGGCTTGTAGAGTGGCTGCCACCTGGTAGGTACTCAATACATTATAAGTAGTTTATTCTCCTGGGTGGGTTACTTCCTGGCCAGTGCCTTTTACTGTTCCCCATAAAAAAAATGCCAGAAGTCCAGGATAACCCCGGTTCCAGTAGTCTGTTCTTCCTGTGGTTCATGTTGGTTCACTGGGCACAAGGCACAGTGCACAGGTTGATTCACAAATACAAGTGGGTAGGTACAAAAGTACATATGTAGACAGCCAGGGTAACAGGTAGATAGACACAAAGCATAGAGAGGGGGAAGGAAAAGAAAGGAAAGTCTGTTCCACAGTTCTAAGATCGAATGCTAATTCTAAGTTGCAATCCCCTGTACAGAAATGAAGACCATGTTTTTCAAGCCAAAAATCAGGACATGAGGTTTAAAAAGTGTTCTCATGAGACAGTATGTTTGAATATGGGAAACCATGACTTCTACACAAAATTGCCCTGGTCACAAAAAAGTAAATAAATGGCTCTATAAAACCTATCCCCACTGCAGGGTGTGTGAGGGCTACATCCATTAGAATCACCCTACGGCGCTTATTAAAATGCCGATTCCTGGGCACCTGCCCAGACCCATTGAATCAGAATGTGGATAATTCTGGCTCAGAAACCAGCATTTTAACCCAGCTCAGCAGGCGATTCTTGGGCATGGCAGAAGTCACTGGTCTTGGGAAAACAGAACTTAAAGTATTCTTGCTTCATAGTGCTTTCTTCAGCTTGTGAAGATGTATTAGTTAAAGCTGGTGTGCATCTCCCATTTCATCTACAGAGCCCTCTCTTAACCACACATGACCTTTCCCCATGTTCTGTTCACATCTTCGCTCTGGGTGGTCTAAGGTTTTTGAAGAATTGTCTGATTCACCAGTGACAAACTGAATTCAATTTGGGGTGTCTTGCCATACTCCGATTCTTAAAAAAGCTGAAATTATCTACACATGGAGAACAATAGACAATCAAGGACACTGCTCTCTCAACCTGGGAATGGAAGTTTATGTTTCTGCCTTATCATTTCTGGGCTCTCTCAGCACTTCCACTAGAGGGCAGTCAGGGGAAAGTTTTACTCCTGTCAGAAGGCTTCTCCTTAAAAGCTCTTTCAATCATTGGATCAGATATGGTCCTTGGTTCTTCTTAAATTGAAAAACAAAATCAAATATCATTCATATGTGTGTGTATATATGCACACATACATACACACATACATACATACATACATCCACATATATATATACACTGAGTATTGACTCTACAGAATATAAGTTTTAACTAAAGGGGCTTTGCATATAACTTCTCCCATTCTCTCCACCCTGACCCTGTCACCTTTCGAGCACGTCCACAGATTCATTTTCTCCCACCGGTGGCTCACTATCTTGGAGGAAAGGCAGTACAGAGTGGCCAGAGTCATTGTGGCATTGTGGGGAAACCAAGGAAGGCTACGTAGAGGTGATAACATTTGAACCAATACCTGAAGGATGCTGAAGAATGAGAAGGCTTCCTGGGGAAAGGCAATGGCAGGCATAAAGACAAGCAGCATAAAATAATCCTGGCAAATTCAGGAAGCTAAAAGAGCTTTGCAAAGACTTTAGATTTTATGGTGGAAACATTAGAGGGAGCTACAAAGGTACTTAGGCAGGGAAGTGACATGATAACATTTGTAAGTTAGAAATATATGCACATACAAATATGTTTGAGTGAAATCATATGATGATAGAATTCACAGAATAACTGCCTAAGTACATCAGTGTGTGGGTGAAATTAACAACATATAGCACCTTTGAACTCACACGCACAGTTCTTTCTATAAGCAGCTGTTCCCTGGAATTGACCCAGAGTTGCTCAATATTCTTGATCTCTGGAACATTCATCCTTCGCACTGACAGCTTTCACCAAGGTGTTCTCATGTCTGAGCCCTTCAGGCTGACAGAACCGACTCCAGGGTCAGTACAAAGCTGGGAATACTAGGGCTGGCCCTCAATTACGTTGATTAACCTCACTGATAGGAATTGTTAATGTAGCAATGTTTAAGAACTGCACTAGGACTTAGGATTTCTCTGAACCTACATGGAATATAAAGTGTGAAGACAGACAGTCAAGAAAGTGCTTCCAGCTGCTCTAACCATCCTGGATTAAGGTCAGAGTTCAGAACAGTCATTTCAGTGGGAAGGAAATCAAATCAAACCAACCCTGGAGGTTTTAAAATAGAAGGGCATAAGCACTTTTAAGACAAGATTAATAACAAAAGAGTGAGGAGAAAGGGTGTCTTTGCGGAGGTGAGAGGAATAAAAACAAGGGCGTATGACAACTTCATGATTCTTACTATGAACATATTCCAAGAAAATAGACTCAACTCCATTAAAGACATATTTACTGAGCCCCAATAATAATACTATTAATATTAACAGCAACTACCTTACATTTGTTTAACACTTTATAGTGTGTTTTTGCATGTGTCCGCTTTCCAATAATTCCGTGAAATTGCCACTCTAGTAGAGGCTCTGATGAGCCACCCAGATCCTCCTTCAGGACTGAAGGGCTTAGTCCCCTAGACAGCCCTCAGCTGACTAAAGAGAGTTGTCTCTCCCAAGGTCATGCCCCCTTCTTGGGACATCCCACATCCAGGGATTGATCCACATGGGGTAGAAAGACCTGGCACCCTCCCCCCAATTTCAGTGCTACTCAGGGCGGGGGGGAGGGTGGCTGAGGCCTTCACTGAGACTGCATTGCAGTCCGACTTCTCCCTCTGCCTGATCCATCTTCCGCTTCCTTCCCCTCTACCCTCCTCCCCAGTCATGATCCCAAGAGCACTCCCTCCTGCATGCTGGACCACATCTGAACCTGCCTTTCGAGGCATCCAGCCTGTGACTGTTACTATCCCAGTTCTGAAGATGGAGAAACTAAACATCTTAGATGGCAATTACCCAAAGAGAGATGGACAATGACCAGAACTCAGACCCAATGGATGTTACTCAACAGTCAAGTGTGCTAGGGCAGCAGGGGATGGAAAGATGAATGAGGGCCCTATGCTCTGAGCTCACCACACAATGAGCAACACAAACACAAACACAGCCACACCTGCATGGCCACCGACAGAGGCTCCTGTGTTAGGCGTGAGAATGAAGAAGAGAGAATAAAGTCAGCAGGCTGTGGGATCTGCATAGGGAGGGCCCTGAAGACATTCCAGGAAGACTGCAAGGAACACTTGCACCTTTCCTCTTTCACTAGCCTGACATCACCACGGAGAAAAGCCTCTCAGCAAAAAGCAAATCAAGGGGTTAGTGCTGAGGAACGGCCTGCAGGACTAAGTGAGCGTCCCTCTTGCCATCTGTAACAACTCTGCTAGCAGGACTGTTAAGGAAACTGCTTATAAAACCCTCACTATGCAGCTTTGCATATGGCAAACCAGGGGTCCAATATTGATAGTGGCCCAAGCAGTATTTTGTGAATTCTCAGATTTTAATGTATTTAAATTAAGAAGACATTCCTTAGCTCTCCACTCACCCTACCTCTCCTTGCTTATTCTTGGCTGCTTTACACACAGATGTTACCTCACTGGCCCCTGAAGGCATGAGAGTTTTCCTGCTGTATAATCATTGTCACCACCACCCCTACAACATCCATGCATATAAACATACTACATATACATACATCAATATACACATATATAGCATGTATTTGCATACTAAACGCTATGCTCTGTTCTAAGTACTTTATAATTATTACCCCATTTCACAGAAGAGGACACTGAGGAACAGAGAAATTATTATGTTGCCTCTAAGGGTCATGCAGCCTGTGATAGAGCTGGGATTCAAACCATGAAGGCTGGCTCCAGAGCATGTGCTCCTCCTCACCATGTCAAACTGCAGGTGGTCTATGTGCAGTAACAAGTATGGGCATGGATGCCTCCAAGGGGTAGAAGGAAAGATAAGGTCATTGTGAGAACTGAATGAGATAAGTGCAGTAAAACAGAACAGTAACTGGCACATGAGAAGCACTAGGTAAAAGTAAACTTCTCTCAGAAACAGGCTCATAGATGCAGAGAACAGACTGATGGTTGCCAGAGGAGAGGGGCATTGGAGAGGTGGGTATAAAAGATGAAGTGATTAAAAGCACAAATTAGTAGTTACAAAATAGTCACAGGGATGTAAAAGTACTGCATAGGAAATAGGTGGGTGGTAGAAATACTGGGGGGGTCACTTTGTAAACTATATGACTGTCTAACCAGTATGCTCTATACCTAAAACTAATACAAAATAATACTGAATGTCAACTATAATTGAAAAATAAAATTTTAAAAAGAGAGGTTGGGACCAAAAAAATTCTAGAACCATATCACTAAAGTGTATCAGAGTATAAGTAGCCATGGGTGATGATATTTGTATCTTCCCAGGTGAGAACCTCAACATACTTTACAAAACTTGTTATGAGGGTAAAATGCAAATAGGAAACAAATGAAATTTCACCAAAAGTTCAATATCTGATAAGAACAGATACTACACTTGATCTTAGCCAAAAGGCCGAGAAGCAATCAAAAGTTCAATATCTGAATCAAATGAAAAATTTTAGTCCCTACAGATACCCCATCGAACTAACTCTTTGGTGGAGAATTTATTCCCACCCTGTTCCTATGGTACAAAAGGTATGTTAGGAAACTAGATTTATTTCCTTTATACAGGATCACTCAGTTGTTAACTAATGAAGGAAAAGTTCTGAAACAACTTCATAAAACCAAAGAATAATCAATAGTTTTGTTAATAAATAAAATGTTTTCAATCCACAAAAATGTAAGTTATTCTCATTAGGGAAAATATTTTCCACTTGAATAAATGGTGACACCCCTTACATTTATATAGTGTGTTTTGTTTTTTAACTTACAGAGCATTTCCAAACAAGCATGGGAAATGTGATGCTTAATTTCTATATCAACATAATTGGGCCACAGGGAGCCATGTTATTTGGTCAAACATTATTCTGAATATGTCTGTGTGGGTGTCTGGGGTGAGATAACACTTGAATCAGTAGACTGAGTAAAGCAGATTGCTCTCCCTAATGTGGTGGGTCTCATCTAATCAGTTGAAGGCCAGAATAGAACAAAAAGACTGACCATCCTGCCTGTCTGCCGCCTTGGGCTGAACTATCAGTTCTTTCCTGCCTTAAGACTCAACTGAAATATCCTTCTGGGTCTTGAGACTGCAGGCTTCAGGACTATAACTACGCTTTCAGCTCTCTTGAGTCTCCAACTTGCTGACTACAGATTCTGGGAGTTGTCAGCCTCCATAATCCTATGAGCCAATTTCTTATCATAAATCTTTTTATACATATATACATAAATATATATATACACACACAGACATCATATTGGTTCTGTTTCTCTGGAGAACACTGACCAACTAATACAAGAAATATTTTCACCTGGAACAAATATAGAGGACACATGGACAAAACTAGGGGTGTTGGAAAGGGGAGGAAGGAGGGGAGGAATGGGTGAGTGGGCTGGAATGGGAATAAACAATAGAAACTGTACTGAATAAACTAAAATAAAAAATTTAAAAAAAATAAATAAATAAAAGATTTACATGGACTTTTGGAAAAAAAAAAAGAAATATTTTCACCTTTCCCATCTTACAGATGAGAAACTGAGGCTCAGGGAAGTTGAATGACTTGCACAGTTTACAACTCATCTCCTTATCTGCTCTGAGCCCTGCTGATTGTATTTTCATTCATTCAGCAGACATTTGTCAAGTAACTGTTATGGGCCAGGCATTGTACCCCTAAATAATTTTCAAATCCACCGTTCCTTCTCTAGCCCTACTCCCTCAGGCTCTACACTGCACAGCTTATCTTCTCTCTCTTACAGGGCACTAAAGGCTCCCGACTCAGCTCCCAGCCCTAGCTCTGTCCTATATTTGGCCTTTTCCCATATACTATTGCCTCTTTAAAAGTCTTTTAACTTTGTTGTATGTTTCAAATGTTTCGTAATATAATTGAGGGGTAAAATGCCTCTCCTCTGCTTAAAATCTTTCAGTCACTTTTCCTTGCACCTAGAATAGAATCCAAATTCCTGAAAATGTCACCTCCAGAGACTTATGTGATCTGTCTCCACCTGTCTCCCTAGAGGCCTCTCAGCCCCTCAAGCATATCCCATCTGGCACACACTTTATCCCTTTCTCTTCATGGCTACTCCATCAGGTCTTTGCTTAGATACCCCTTTCTCATAAATGCCAAGTCCAAATTATATTCTATTCTCTTAGCACCTTATTCTTTTTCTCCATAGCACTTAATACAATATGGAGATTAAAGTTTGTAGTTTTTACTATTATTTACGTCTATCTCCTAAACCAGGTTATAAGCTCCATGAGGAAAAGCTCATAATTGTATTCCCAGTGCCTAGACACAGTAGGCGTTCAATGTATTTGCTTAATTAATGTTCTATAAACTCATCACACAGTTGAGCATCTTCTCACCTCTGCTCTTACTGTTCTTTCTACCTGGATTGACCCATTCTTCCTCCCTGCCTCCAATGTCTTCATGTGGCAAATTGTTATTTCCTCTGTAAGAACCAGCTCCCCTGTGCCCCTTTTTCCCCAAGGTAATTAAATCATTCTGCATGAAAGTCCACAGCTCCTGCAGCACTTAGTTCACATAGGGGAGCTGCCTTCTTATCTTTTCTGTGGGCCCCTCAAGGTTATGGATTGGGCCCCTTTCATCCCAGAGAATCCCTGAGCCAGAACAAGACCTGACATATAAGCCGCCCCAGTGAACACTTACCAAAAGGTTTCTGACTTAAGAGACTAGAATCAGAAATGTGTATAATGCACCTGGCACATAGAAATGGCAGCAATTTTCGTCACCATTATTGTAGTGTCATTTTTGTTCCCAATCTTCTCTGAATAGTTTTTGAACCATCCTTTTATTCACTCAACACATATTTATAGAGTGCCTATTCTGGAGTGTATATAACAAGGACAGTTAATGTAACAAACTGTTCAGATACTGGTTCCTCAAGGAACTCAGGGAGATGACACAAAACTATAAATAATTATAAAACAAGTACTGAGTGTTATAAAAGAATCCACCTAAGCTTCAGCCATAAACTTAGAAGCACAGCCCAGCCAGGCCACACTACATGCACATCCATAGTCCCAGAACCTTTGATCTTGAGTGTTACTAGTACAACCTCTCAAAGCATGTTGTCTTCACACTTCAGCCACCAAACTCACTCATCTCTCCCTTCCTGACATGCTGATGACCCAGCACGCCTTGGAGCCATGACTAGTCAAATACCATGTCACAGTGTCATTCATGTGAGCCACTAAAAATGTCCAGAAGGCAACTGAAGGCGTGGGAGTCTTACTGGGAAGTCCAGAGTCTGCCCTCTTGTTAGAGTTCTACTTTTCTAAGCACTTCAGGCCTTGGGTACCTGTGGCCTGCCCAGTTTGGTTATGGCCACCATTATATTCAGATAAGGCTATTGATATTTTTCTCATCTACAAAGCCACTACATCTCAAACCCCAGTGGATGACCAAAAGTTAACACTGCATGTTAATATTTCATATGTGTGTGCATTCACTGAAAGGTAAGGAGTTGTTTTATCCTTAATTCATCTTTTCATAAAGTTTCCATGTATATTATTGATTTTGCATTGAAATAGTTTGGCAAAGCATTTTAGCTAGAATCCTTATTTAGCATCTTGCAGACCACAACACCTAGTAATAATGATTTTTCACAAAAAGAGGGGAATGGGTTTTTGTTACTTCACTTTAAAAAAATCAATAGAGCATTTGTGTCTGTATTAGAGATTAAAATAGCTTTTCCCCCTCACAATCAAGGTGAGCTTTTAGTTAACAATAAAAGAGATTTTCTCAAACACCTTTCCTTGTTCCCATCCACATACTTTCTAAGTTTCTTAAAAGTTTGAAGATACAGAGGATGGGAAATGACCTAATATGAAGTTAAGTACCCTGAGTTGACATCCCAACTCCACTGTCTACTAAGAAAAACAGAAGAATATTTTTTCCTCTGTAAAGATGGATTACCACCCTCCTCTCCTGTTTCTGTGAAGCTCAAGGGAGACTGGGTATCTTAGCAAGGGGCTGAGCAGAATGCACAGGCACAGGCACCTTCTGTTTTGCAGCTTGAGATATAGATGAGGGTATCATCCACCAAAGGAATTTTAAAATTTCATCTTAATAACCATTGATGAAGCTGATCATCAGGGATGAATGGGGGCTAAAGCTGAACAGGATCTGTATCTCTTCCCAAAGAGTTCATAATCTGGCAGAGCTGAAAGACCATCTTAGAGACCCCAGCATGGGCTCTGGAGTCAGATGACTTTAATTGACCCCTGGTGACCTTCAGTTCATCTCCACTTTCTAACTGGGGTACCTTGGGAAAGGTATTTCATCTCTTGAAACCTCAGTTCCCTCATTTGAAAAATGGGGATAGCTTTAGTCTACATACTTCCCAGTGATGTGGAAGGATTCAGATAAAGGACTGAAAACAATGTCTGGCATTGTCCAATACTCAATCTTTGTATTAGGGTTATTATTTATGTCATTTCCAGCAATTACAAAGACCAAAGACTTGAGGAACCTTGCAGGTGGTAGGTTGGAGTTTAACTATTAAGACAAGGAGGATTTGTGTAACCCCTTGGTGAGCTAAGGGAGAGATGACTTGTCTGCAGCCCTTTCTTATTCAAGCTTCTTGTCATTCACCTGTGATGATGATGGTAAGCCACTGTGATGGGTCTTGGCATCTGTCTCATAAAACAGTGGGAAGGCCAAGTAGGGCTGTGTGGACCAAGCATGCCCGTGCCTCTCTTGGGGAAGAAACGCATGGTGGCTCACATTCGTGCAGGGGTACAAAAGACATCTGTGAATTATCCAAGCCACAGTTTATTTCTCTTGCTCCTGGCATTCTGGCTGCAGTGCATCCTACAGACGATGGACAGGAATTTGATAAGTACTATAAAGGAAACTGAAACTCACATGGGCCGAGATTAGGTTTGGGCATTAGTTTATTCATTGATTCAGTTTAGGAGTTGAACTCAGTACCGTCTGACTCCAGAGTCCAGATTCCTACCATGCTAAAGGGCCCTCCACGCTTACTAAATGCAAACAGGAAGTTGAAGACAATCCAACAAGTTGTATAAATTCAAGGAAAGCTAGTCATTAACACTAAGACATCCAAATCTTTACAAGAGTTTCAAATCATTTATGAGTGATTTAATAATTTTAATAAACAATGAGTGCCATTTGTTGAGCACTTACTGCATGCCAAGCACTTTATATGCATTTATGTCTATTTATTTGAGTGCCAGTTGATATAAACTGTTACTACATACATTATCTGAACAATTTTACAACAACCCTTATGTGGTAGGCAATTCCCCATTTCTCTTCCCCAGTTATCAGTCTCATATTACAGATAAGGAATCTGAAGCATAGAGTAGGTCAAACAACTTGAACAAGGTCATACCATCAGTAAGTACATGGCCTTCAGCACCCCTGCCCAACCAGTCTGATTACAGCCCCGTCATGATCAAAGCTGTTGTTGTTCTCTTCATCTACATGAGACCAGTTCTTCCCATCCTACCTAGGCTGCCTCTTTAAAAATCAGCTGTCGGTAATAAGGCTGCACCTAACAATTCCCGCCCCAAAAGGCAGTCACCTAGTCCCTACAAAGCTATATCCACAGTGGACCGCAATTTGACTTTAGTCTCTAATCAAATTGTCCAATAAAGTTTTATTGGTTAAATTAGTAAAAATAAAAGATGCATAACCCAGGAAAAATTGTTACAAGGCTAAAATAAGAAGTCTATCCATTCCTTGCAGAAGGGATAGTGCCAGGCATGTGTATAGCCATGACAAGAAATACTGTTTGAGTATTTACTATGTTCCAGTCACCATGGGAGGAACTGAGGGGACAAAGAAACAAGACAGACAACACCCCTGTCCCTGCCCTCATGGAGCTTATATTCAGTGAGGGGAGAACAAACAAGTAATCAAAATTAAAATAAAATACTTTTAAGTAGTAGTATAAGCAAAATAAAGCAAGGTAAGGGGAATAGATAGAACAAGGAGGGCATGCTGTTTCAGAGGAGGGGTCATGTGAGCAGAGGCCTAAGCCAAGAGAAGGAGGCAGCTGCCTGAGGGTCTGGCGGTGCGGGTGGAGAAGAAAGGCGCCGAGGCAGGAGCCAGCCTGGCATCCTGGAGGCAGACAGCAGGGCCAGTGAGGCTGCAGTGGTCTGACCTGAGAGGAGGTCCGAGAGGCAGGCTGAGAGGAGATGGCACTGGATGCTACAGGCTGGTTAGGAACTTGGGTCTCACTTACTCCAACAACAGTTGTATGGAGTATGTGGCATTTACAGAGGAAAAAAATTGAAGCCAATAATGATTATGTAACTTTTTTCGCCCTATGAAATCTCACCACTTAGTGGTGGAAGTTTCATATTCTATATTCTTGCTATCAAAAGAAAACACAGGTCCTTTAAAAGAAAATGAAAATGACGGTTAAGGGAGTCCCATAGATGAGCCCATGCTTCTGTTTCCAGGGCCTACTCTCTAATAGTATTAAGTGAGTTTATATCTGAATGGGGACTCAGGACAATAAATGCAGCGTTCAGCCCTCTCTGATCATTACACTTCTGTTGTACCTCCCCAAAACTGAAAAACTGTCCCAAGAATTGCTATGCCCTCACTCCAGTGACATAACACAATTCATCCATGTCCAACCACATGTATGGTACCAAGAAAGCTTGGGAAAACAAGGAATCCTGTTGCCAGGCAAAGCAGGGGCAGCCAATACATCAATTCTAGTCTAGTCTATTTATGCCCTGTAACAATTACATATTTAGCAAATTCACCTAAGAGGAAAAAGAAACCATGGAATTTCATAGAAGATATTAATAACAGTGCTAACAATAAAATAGAAAGGACTTAGAACTGTTTAAAATAGTTAGGTAATGTGTTTAATCAACCTTCACCAGAACTTCACAAGGACTGACCTCCCTGTGAGTTACTGAGCACAGGGAGGGGTTCCAAAAGCAATATTGCACTAGGTTTCCTAACCTCTGGGCTCTGGAGTTAGATTGCCTGAGTTCAGAGGGTGTTTGTAAGGGTTTAATAAGGTAATTCATGTAGGGTGATTAGTATAATGCCCAGCCTGTACTAATAACTCTAAAAACCAAGTTATTCTTATTACTAATATAACAGAGAGAAATAAGCCCCAGATCCTGCCTCAAGGATGGTGAAGTAAATAACATCAACAAGAGAAATACTACTAAACAGAGATGCCAAGAGCAAAGTGCAGTGGAGTACAGGAACGAAGACACATGTCCAGAACACATTTACTGAGCACCTACTCTGGACCAGATACTGGTGGCTGGAAACACAAACAAGTTTGATGATATGATCCCCATCTTGAAGGAATTCACTGTAACTTTCCTTTCACTCATGAGTGATTCTGAATCAAGCAAGTAGTTCATAAGCACCCATGTCTAGTGATGCACAATGGAGTTTCTGGTTTAAAACATAGGTCTTGGGTTAGAAGAACACACAACCCACCTAAGGAGACAAGACTCAAGAATAAGAAACAATAAGAAAACAAGCTAAGTTTGAGAAGGTGTGGTAGCAAGGAATAACGCTACAGGCAACCAGAGACAAGAGAGAATAATGGGGCCAGAGAGGTCCAAGTAGGCTTCATTAACCAGTGGATGGAGTGAGGTGTCCTCATTAGCACACTGACTAGGCAGTCCTCTTAGCTGGTAAAATGCTGCTGCTGCTGCTGCTGAAGTTGAAATATGACACAGAGATCCATAAACAGAGTGTGCATAAAATGAAATCTGTTTTGTATAAGACAACAGGCTGTAGTAGAAAGAGCATGGACTGAGAGACACAAGGCCTCAGTGATTACTGTCTGTGAAATCCTGGGTAAATTAATTACTCTTTCTGAAATAGACAAATGTTTGGGAATAAGTGAAATAAATAGAAATTAGATTACCATGCCCTGTGTAAATCAAGTACAGCTCTGTGGACAAACAAAACCACTTTCTGATCCTAGAAAGAGAAAATGTCTATGGAATGAAAAGGGGGTTACCATTAATTCATTTTATCTAGCGATCCTGAAACAGAAAAGGCCATCCTTTGGGGGAAAACTTATCTGTAGACCTCCGTTTAGATCCACAGTCATCTCGATGGAACACTTGTGAGAAGACGCATGGATTTCACACAACCACACATGTGGGGTGTTCAGAAAAGGAATTAAAAACTCAATTCTTGATCACCTATTATGTGTCATACTCTGGGACAGGCAACAAGGACACCATCCCTGCACCACTGAGGAGTTCACAGGCACGTGGCCATGCTGTTCTAACACAGTGCCAGAAGCACTTCTCTCTACTGTTAGACAGAACAGACTTTCGCCCCTGAAGCCTCCCACCATTGGTCCCAGCCTGGTCCTCTTTCTCCCACTTGAGAGCCCTTTGAAATACTAGAAGATAGAAGTTCACCAACTCTCCTGAGCCTTATTACCTCATTTCACCCACTCCCAAACCAGTCCAACTGGACTGCTCTTCTCCAGACACACTTCTTATTTTCCCATGTCTAGTCTTTCATTTCAGGGAGACCTTTATTTTCCCAGCACCATCTCTACACATACCTGACCTAGTGCACGCCTACCTACTGCAACATCCACCAGGTCTATCCATTTACTCTATTTTCTGTGTAGCATTTACTGGTGATCTGAATGGTATTATTTTATTTAATAGTTTATTAGCTTGTTATTTATATGCCCTGCTGGAAAGTAAGTTATGTCCCAAGCACCGACCACAGTGCCTAGATGCAGGAGGTACTCAATTTTTGTTAGATAAATAAAGGACAGAACACATAAACTCTGTATCACTTATCTGTCTCTTTCTGCTGATACCTGTTCCTTTCAACATGGTAATATTTATATGCATACTCGTATGCATAAGTGTGTCTTCCCTACATGGTAGGAAACTCTTGAAAATCTATATCTGTTTCACTTTTGTATCATCTGGACCTGTTAAATAAATGCATAATATGATCATTACTTCTTCAGGCTTCTTAATCTTGTCTTGGTCAAAACTGTACATCAATGCACAGAAATATGAACATATTTAGTTAGTAACATGGAAAAGTACAGAGCTTTTATAACCACATTTCTGCTGCTATTTTTTTAAACAACTAATTACTTGACCATCACATATAAAGGTTATTTTCCCCACATCCATCAACCTCTTACTTGGTAGCACTTTTGCAAACACCTATCAATTATCTGGGGGTACAAAAGTGAATAAAACCCTTAAAAATCATGCACCAATCTCTGCTTGCTATGGGTTCAAGCTATTTTTATCAGGTGATACTGTGATATGCCTTTTCAACACATGATATTCACTATTTCAAGCTGTTCAGCACTGTTCTATTTGGTTTCATGTTACATCAATGAGACAGTTAGAGGGAAAAGAAAAAAATGGGACATGCTATATTTAGTAGCACCACTAAAACCATAAATAAAAACTCAAATTTCCTAAGCTCCTTGACTACCCAATCTATATCCAGGACCCTACCTATCAACCTGAAATTAAGACCAAATAAGAAATTCTTTTGTCCAGAGTATTTCTCAGAATGTTAGTTGCAGTGTCTCTAAAACTTTAAGGGGTTAAAAGTCATACACAAAGGTCATAGAAGGGCCAAACCATTTCTACACGCATTTTGTATTTTCATAGCATTTTTACTGGGAATTATCAGCCTAATTATATTTTAAAACAACACGTCTGATTACACATCTGGGCATGCTGAGTTTGAAGCATTAGCAACTAGACAGAAAACAACTAGACATAGAAAAACAAAGTTCTGGGATGTTTAAACTGGAGTATGCCTGTCCCTGCATAGGTGGAACATGAAACCATGAGTGTATATAATATGACCCTTGACAAGTCAGAAAAGAGGAGGAAACCTTACTGACCAAATGTTAGTACTCAGTGTGTGCTGGCAGGGTAAGAAAAGGTTTCAATAGAAGCATGTACCTAGGACAGCACCTAACATCTACTAAAGGCTCAAAAATACTTCACTCACAGTTTTCATTGTAAGACTCAGAGGTACAGGCAAAAGCTCTTTGTACTCTGCAAACCGTGGTACAAGTATTTGTTTCTATTCTTTCTAGACGATAGGTAAGAGTGGTGTGGTACAGCAATTGCAAAACTGGCCACAGTTATACCTTCTTTATACCTTCTTGTGTCCATGCTGTTTCAACGTGACTTTGCAGATAATCTTATGAAGAGGTGTAATCTATTTCCCCATGCCCATATCTGGGCTGGCTTCGTGACTTATTGTGGCCAATAGCACGCAATGGGAACCCCACTGTATCAGTTCTTGCTTACTTTGACTCTCTCTTGGAATCCTGCCCAAGGGTCATGTGAACAAGCCCTGACTGTCCTTTCAGACGAAGAATGGCCACATAGAAAATAGACACATGAGCCAGTCAAGGCTATCCTAGAACAGCTGACAGCCTGTCAGCCCCACACATGTGAAAAAGCCCAGGCAAGATCAGCAGAGTTGTCTACCTGCCCTAGACCTGAAGGCAAATGTATGACTGAGCCCAACTGAGTTCAAAACAACTGCCTAGCTGACTTGCATATTCAAGAGCAATAATAAACACTCCCTATATTAAACCACTGAGGTTTAGAGTGGTTAATTAGACTATATATAGTAATAAGTAACTGATACAAATAGCAACAAATAAATCAGCCTACTGTGGGCCTTATTCTATATGCCTGGCACTGTGCTAATAAGCACTTTATAGGGGTTATTTCATTTCCTTCTTAAAATAACTTTATACAGTAAATATTATTCCCATTTTTCAGATCATAAAATTGGGGTGCACAGAGTTTAAGCTGACTTGCCCAATGTTGCACAGCTAGCAAAAAGTGGTGGCCAGAATTCAAATCAGAGAGTCAAACCCCAGAGTGGCACTTAATCCAAGAGGATGTTTTCTTAATCCAACAGATAAGAAACTTACTCCAGTCTTCTCTAGGATAAAAAAAATCTGTTCTAACCTTACTCTTTACTTCTGATTTCTTCAAGTCAAAGGGCCATTTCTGTGAAGAATAACTATAAGGACAGTGGCTTCATTTGTTGATACCTTGCCTCCTGTGATCCTTGCAACAACCTGTGGAGCTTGTGCCATCATCTTTGTTTTACAGAGTAGAGGATAAAAAGGTAAAGGGTGAGGCTCAGAGAGACGAACCCACCTCCCTAAGTCACACAGCCTGTGAGCAGCCTGAGCGGGGCTGCAGTTCCACAGTCCATGCCCATGCTGCCTGACTGATCCTCTGAATCACCTCCAGGCTCTCCATGCCTTCCTGAAGCCCAGTCACCAATCAATTGTTTCGCTTAGCAAACGTATACCAAACATCTCCTGTGTCTTAAGGCACAAGACTCGTTCTTGAGAAGGTTTCCAAGCAACGAAATCAATGTTCACTGCCCTCAAGGAACGTGCAATTAGTTGGAGATGCAAGGCTGAAATACACAAAAAGCTAAATGATATAAGAGGTGAAATGTAAAAATGCATTACTAATTATCAAATGAATGGAATAAACAGAATTCAGAGTTTAAAGGACAGTGAGAGAAACGTGGGCTGGATCTGTCTGATGAGGCTCTGCATGGGAGGCACATGAAGGATAAAGGATGGGAGATTCCCTGTGGGAACACCGTCTTCTATTGCTATGGGGTGTTATTCTTGTAGGGTTGTTGTGATGATTACATCTTCAAGATATCCATGTGGTGATTCTTCAAATCTGGTGTGTTTGGGCAAGACCAGTCCCTTTAATGTGAACAAAAAGGACTAAACATGTCCAACATATTCAAACTTGGAAGGACTGATAACTGGATCCTGGAAGCTTGAAGCAACCAGTAGGTCATGATGATAAACAGATTAAACAGATCCAGAAAACTGTCAGTAAGCCTAAGATTTATTGCCTGAACCAGTCCCATGGGATAGGAAAAAACATGGAAAGAAGGTCAAGAAGAAATGAAAGCCATGAGTAATGCACACAAAATGTCAGTAGTTTGTGTTCTAGTCTTTGGGGACCAGGTAAAAATTAGCTAAGAATAAAACATCTGCACTTGGGAAAACTCAACCAGTTTCATTTCCAGATTATGTTATTTCTGTTCTCAATATCCAGGAAAGCCCCTTCTTGATATGACACAATCAAACTTCCCAGGATTAGCTCTAGCCACCCAAGCCCTTGAGTGCTACCGTGCAGCGTCCACATCACAACACTTGCCTTTTCTCAGCACTTCTGGCCTCTGGGGCTTTGCACAGGCTATTCCTTCTCCTGCCTCTCATCTCCTCTATGCACACTATCTAATCCTGCCTCCTTTCTTCCACTAGCTAATTTCTAGTTTTTCTTCATTCTTAATTTAAATGTCATTTCCAGGTTGAACAGAGGGGAAAAAACATCATAAGTGAGAAAACAGATGGGCACAGTGGGCCTAGAACCCAGATGGGATCAGTGGTTCAAGCTATAATGGAAGATTCTGACTGACTGCCACGTTTAAGAGTCTGAGAAAAGGAAGGACATGTGATATAGAATGAAATAACTATCACTAGGAGCTCAAGCCACAATGCTATGAGATCCCCACAAAAGCAAGTAGACATAAGAAGAGAAAAAATGCTTCACTACTGACTTGAGGGAGGGGAACACCTGAGGTCTGCAGGTGAAAAAATGACAACAAACTCCAAGTGACAAGAGTAAGAGAAGATGCTCTAAGAGGTCTTGAGGGGAGAGGCTGTGAAGATGAGTGTAGTGAGGTCTTAGGAGTAGGTCACTGCAGATGCTGATAAAGGATCAGAAATCTAGAGACAGTGGCCAGAGAGGAAGCTGATAAACCAGCAGATCACACCATGTAGGTGTTTCCAACAGTGGTAGTAGCACAGTGGAAAGGTACAGGCTGCTTTAAAGCTACAAGTAAAACAGCAGAAAATGGTTAGGTAATATGACGCGAGGAGACATTAGAGGAGAGGACAGGAAAAAGTGTAAGTATCAGGACATATTTTATGATTATATTAATAACAATGATAATAATATTCAATTTATGAAAGGTTTACTCAATGACCGAGCATGAACCAATAATATGTGTTATTCCTTTTGAAAAAAAAAAGCCTTTGAGGATGCCCAGAGGGACATAAGAAAGGGGCAGAACTGACAGCAAGCCATTCCGTACATGGAAGGATGTAGATCCACTGGACTTAGTGGCAAGGGTTTAACATGACCTCACCTAATCCATGTACTGGAGAAGCCTAGGGGAGACTCAGGTTGAATTTGTTTAGAACCCAATTACTCTGTCGGACTGAAAGCCCTCCAGAAGGAGGACAAAAACAGTGCTTCTTGTTCACCACTGTACGAAGAGTACCCAGCACTGTGCCTGACACATGGAGGGCACTCCATAGATACGTGTTGGCAGACTTAATATATGGATGGATGGATGGATGCATGGATGGGTAGATGAAAATACCAGTTTAACATATCTGTACCATAAACAAGAGAAAAAGCATTTGTCCATGATTGAATCCAAGTTTTAAAGGAGCAGAAAAACATCCCTGAATCCAGGCCTGCTGCAGGTGACACTGGGAAATAAAGGGAGGTAGTTTCAAGAGAAAGGTAAAATTCATCTTTTCCCCACCTTACCATTCCCCTCCTGTACATTCTCTTACAGATCTCTTTTCTACTAAGAGACTTGGAAGATTTTAGGTTTTGGAGTTAACAGGCCAAACAAATAATTCTCCGCAATCATTGATTCAACAAACACTTCCTCAGCTAGGCATGCCACTAGGCAATGAGCACACAGACAAGGAGACAGGTCAGCAAACATCATTTAAGGTCAGTGTGATATGGTAAGACAGCAGATTTCTATGCGAATACAGAACAATCATGCCCAGCTCTGTTTGGGGAGGTCAGAGGACATGACAAGCATCCCAGATAGTATAATGGCAAGGGCCAGGGGGATAAGAGGAAGGATGGTTCATATCAGGAGTAGAGGAAGTGAGAACACAAATTCGGTTCCTTCTCTCTAGACTCTCAGGGCACCCTGCACACATCTCATTATTGTAGTAAGAGCAAAGATCGAAATGATCTGCCAATTGTCTTTGTTTTCCACACTAGATTATGAGCTCAGTGAGATCAGAGGTTATATTATTTATCCCTGTACTCCCAGAACCCAGCAGAGTTTCTGGGACACAAATGATACTTAATTGAATGAATAAGAACTTTAGCATGGGGAGGTAACATACCATAATGGTTAAGGAAACAATTAGAAGCATTGAAAGACATTTTGCTGTGAGACCTTGAGCTACTTCTCTGTGCCTCAGTTTTCTCATTTGCAAAATGAGGATAATAATAGTACCTACCTGTATCAGTTGGATCCTCCAAGAAGCAGATACTGAGACAGAGTCAGGAATGTAAGAGATATATCAGTTTATTGTGAAAATACAGGGAGGAGAAAGTAGAACTGGAGGGGGATAGCCTCAGACCATGATGCAGATCAGACAAAAGCTTGGCCAACCCAAAGGGGAGCTCTGGAACAAAGACTTCCTATAAAAGAAGTCCCTACATTGGGCAGAAATGGTCAGGCCATAGTATCCCCACTGTGCTCAGTCATCAGCTGGGTCTGTCCAGGAAAAGCATGGCTTAAAGGCACTGCAGCTGGAGGCTGTAGTCGAGCTGCACTCCATGCAGATAAAGCTGAGTTCTCTCTTGAAGGGAGTTCTGAATGGCACAATTCCACAATGGCTATACTACCTAATGGCTTATGAAGCTTCCATTAGTTTACACAGATACAACACTCAGAACAGGACACAGGAGATAGGAGCACTATTAAAGGATTTGATATTACTGTAAATTATTTGTACAACCACATATAACTTCAAAACTTGAGTCTATGTTGGGGATTAAAATTCAAATGACAACAGGAGCTAGGCAGAAAACATACTCCATAAATTGACCTGAGTTAGATAAAAGGGAGTAAGGAGGCCATGGTCTCTGTGGCTTACCGGAGAGTGCATTCTCTGCCTAAAGATATTCAGATTAAAAAGAACAGCAAAGAAAATAGCCATTATTTAAGCCTACCTAAGATTCAAATGTTGAAAAGTAAATTTGTTTAGAACTTTATGAAAAAACCTCAGAAACTATGCAAAGATCTTCTCCATCACTTTTGATCATTGACAGGCAGAGTATCACAGGGATCTTGTTTTTCATAATCCATGCTGGTGAACTTGACCTCTTTATATTTTAGAAGTGACAGTACAATCTAAAAAGATATCAAGGAATATTGAGGTATTTTTCTGCACATGATTATTCAAGGTTTTATTTCAGTGTATAGAAATGATCTGCTGGATATTAAACATTGCTTATTTATTTTCTCTCCAACAGGAGAAAAAGAAGAAAAATTACCTTCAATAAGGAGTATAAATTATGCCTGAATGCTACAAGACACTCAGGGTATCTTCCCATAGGAATTAAGCAAACAGATTTGTCCAGCAAATCTCCAAGAAGAGATGGAGTGGGGTAGCTAGGGTTCTGGGCCTACAACACTGTGGAAACATGAGCTTGCAGTGCCACACTGTTCTGATACCCGTTTGAGACTTGGCCCATGGCAGTGGGAGAGTACTACTGCAAATGCAATCATGCTGGTGGCAGTACAGTAGTCAGAAGAGGACCCAGTCTATCATTGTTTGGATACAGCCTGCCTAGGCCCTCCTCTGCACAGTAACAGCAGGAGACTGGATCACAAAGTCCTCAGTCACTGCTCTGGATCTTGGTTCTGGATCCAGCTGTGCCAAGCAAGTTGTAGCTCTGCTACCAGTGCTGACTTAGCTATGAAGGGCAACACCACTCCTGATTCCTTAGTGGGGCACAGTAATATACTCTGACCTGCTGAAGGGGAAGGGAATGTGGACACCCCTATTATACTTAAGTATCATGAAAAGCCATACAGCTTTTATTGAAAGTAATGCTTTTGACATACAAGGTCTGTCCAGAAAAAATCCAGTCATTGTTAATATAATGAGAATGGTTTGCACGACATTGATATAACCTGGCAGCCAAGGAGAGAAGACTGGTATGTGCATGCGTGACCAATGATGACCTCACTTCACACAGAGGGGGAAGTAGACACTGTTGAGTGAGCATGTGTACTGTATGGCTGTCGAATTCAAAATTACTGAGTAGAGCAACAAATCTGCATTAAATTTTGCGTTATGCTTGAACATTCCTCTATGGAAACCATTTTGATGATTCAGAAGACCACAGCTATGGGCAACTGGTGGTTGGCAGCTTCATCACGACAACATGCCTACTCATGTATCATGTCTGCTGCAGTTTTCTGGTGAAACATCAAATCACCCAGGTGACTCAGCCCCCCTACAGCCCAGATTTGGTGCCCTGTGACTTCTGGCTTTTCTGAAAACTAAAATTACCTTTGAAAAGGGGGAGGTTTCAGACCATCGATGAGATTCAGGAAAATATGACAGGGCAGCTGATGGCGACTGAGAGAACTGTGTGAGGTCCCATACTTGGAAGGGGACTGAGGCATCACTGTCCTATGTACAATGATTCTTGTATCTTCTTCAATAAATGTCTCTATTTTTCATACTACATAGCTGGAAACCTTTTGGACAGACCTCAAAGAGATGTCATGTGCCTAAATGACAGTCCTTGATGACACATGGAAAGGTCATACCAATCTCTCTGAACTCTGAAATTCTGGGATCTATATAAAGAGATTTGACAATTCCTTCTGTTTTTAATTGCACTGAATGGTATGACAGGCAAACTTCAGGGAACACAAAAACTTTTACTTCAATTTTGCATGACAGGATAATGTTGTTAAGTAATATATTCAGGTGAAATTTACATAACATAAAATTTAACTGTTTTCAAGTGAAAGCAATTCAGTGACATTTAGTACATTCATAATGTTGTGCAACCATCACCTCTATCTAGTTCCAAAATATTTCGGTCACTCCAAAGTAAAACCTCTTACTCATTAAGTATATTTCCCCATTCACCTTTGCATAGCCCTGACAACCAACAATCTGCCTTCTGACTCTGGATTTATGTGTTCCGTATGTTTTATATAAATGGAAACATATAGTGTCACCTTTTTTGTATGTGTGGCTTCCTTCCCTTAGTATGTTTTAGAGGCGTATCCACATTTTGGCATGTATCAGAATTTCATTCCTTTCCATTGTATGCATATACCACAGTTTGTCTATCGATTCATCCACTGATGAACATTTAAGCTGTAAACATTTTAAATGACAACCAGGGATCCAAATTTAAGTTAAAATTCAATCATGTATTCTAAATGCAAATAACTCAACTGAGGAGACAGCTGAATAGAAACCACAACACAACTCACTTAAAGTTTTAATTTAGTTTTTTTAAAACATCAGTTGCAAAATGGTGTTCATTTCAGAAATCTTATTATAAAATCGAGAAAATATGATGTTTAAGAAGTCATCACAATGGTGGTGATTTTTGTCATTTTTGCCTATATTATTCTCCATGTCTGAACAAGGCACATATCAGTTACTCTATAAATGTTAGATAATTAAAGAAATCAGGTTAACTATCTGGACCCTGAGACTAATACATTTGGTAAGGTAGAGGGATGGATCCAGGATAATTTCTCAAGACTCTTCTGTGTAGGTGCCATTAACTAAGATAATAGGTATAGAAATATGAACACTTGTGATTCACCATTGATTATGATATTGGTTGAGGGTTTGTCATACATGGTCTTTATGTTAAGGTACTTTCCTTCTATATTCATTTTATTATTTTAATCATAAATGAATGTATATCTTATCAAATACTTTTCCTGCATCTACTGATAAGGTCATATAATTTTTAATCTTTGTGTTAATGTGGTATATTACATTGATCAATTTCCATATGTTGAACCATCCTTATGCCCCTGGAATGAACCCCACCTGATCGTGATTATTTTTTAAATGTATTGTTATATTCAACTTGCTAGTATATTATTTAGGATTTTTGTATCTGTATTCATCAGAGATATTGGTCTGTAGTTTTCTTTTTTGTGTTGTGTTTGCCAGGTTTTGGCCTCAGGGTTATGGTGGCCTCATAAAATGTGTCAGGAAGTATTGACTCTTCTTCAACCTTTTGGAAGTGCTTGAGAAGAACAGGTAGCAAATCTTCTTTGAATGTCTGGTAGAATTCACTAGTGAAGCCATCTGTTCCTGGGCTTTTATTTTTTGGAAGGTTTTTGATGGTTGTTTCAATTTTCTCACTGTTGATCTGTGTATTTAGATTTTGCAGTTCTTTATGATTCAGTCCAGGAAGGTTACATATTTCTAGGAACTATCCATTTCTTCTAGGTTATTGAATTTGGTGGCATTTAGTCTTTCATAATATTCTAGTAGGATCCTTTGTATATCTGTGATGTCTGTGGTAACTTTTCCTCTTTCATTTCTGACTTTGTTTATATGAATCTTTTCTCTTTTTACCTTAGTTAGTCTAGTTGGGAGTGGGTCAATTTTGTTAATCTTTTCAAAGAACCAGCTTTCGTTGTGTTATTTTTTTGTATGATACTACTCAGCTCTAAGAAAAAATGAAATACTGTCATTTGCAACAACATGATGCCTTTGAGAATATTATGCTAAGTGAAATAAGTCAGCCAGAAAAAGCTAAGAACCATATGATTTCACTCATATGTGGTATATAAAACTGAAACTCATAAACACAAATGAAAGTACGGTGATTACCTGAGGGAAGGGGTTACAGAGGTAGTAAAGGGTAAAGGGGGCTAAATATATGATGATGGAAGACAGCTTGATTGTGAGTGGTAGGCATACAATGCAATATACAGACCATGTATCCTAAAACCTATATGATCTTATTAACCAATGTCACCCCAATAAATTTAATAAAAAAGAACACTTGTGATAAAGTAATTATCTTAGAACTCTTACTATTAATTAGTTCCATTTTTACTTTTTATTCTTCCATTTTCATACTCCTTTTATACAACCCTATGTGAAGTAAGGTAAGAGAAAAGTGATAAGGTGTCTATAAACATAAGGTGATAATGCTGCTACTTACAAACATTTTCACTTTAATATTCTGTGGTTTAGTTTTTCTTCTTGTATGTCCTGTCCTGTTCTCATCCCTGCAGAATGTCACTTCATCCTTATATGTCCAATTTTCCATGGTTATTATGAAAGAGTATTGGCTATTCCAATTTGATATGGCAATTTATTAAGTCTGTTCTCTGCCTTATGAATTATAGAATGTCTCCCATTGAATTGAACTTACCTAGAAAAGCAGACCATGGTCCACTGTGACTCTGTGTGACACCACTTTGTGACTAGAGGACAGATCATTACATTTTAGTTTATTATAATCACTTCCTCCCTTGTACACTGTGATTCTTCCACAACAAAAATAAGAAAAAAATAATTCAAGCTTACCTTAATTTGCTAAAAATGTTTTGGTACTTTTCGTTTCTTGAAATTATTTTATTACAAGAATATTCTAACCTTGCCCCCAAATATACCCCCAAATAGATCATGCCCGTGAAGGGAAGAGAAATACTATTTCAACACACAATAAAATTGTTCCATGTATACTAGAGTTTCTTGAGCTCTGGTCTTTTGTCAGATGTCTTCAAACAACATACTAATTTGACTTCAAATTACAGTGTAGAATTATGGTTAATATCATTTTTCCCTTAACAAGTGATAGCCTGAGTGGACAGGGAGAGTTTATAGTACAAAACTCTTCCTTGTGATACAAACTTGGGATCTGACTTCTATTATTACAGTCATGCATCAGGCACTTTGAATAATATTAGTTCCAATGACCTGAGGAAGATCTTCAAAACGGCTGCTTCCCAGATGACCCTTTGTCCGGAAACTCATGCTTTGAGAACTAAAAGCTCTTTAATATGAGAGATGTAGGTAAAAGATGGCCAACCAGTGTTCAGGGGTTAGGAGGAGGAAAATCTGTTCTATAATTGCAGAGCAAGCTAACACAGGTCAACCACAGGTGTCCAAATGTTGGGTAAGAGACCAAAGTTGCACTAGGTCCCATTTAGGCCTCTAGCAGCAAAAACATGACTCCATTGCATGGACTTTCTATTTAGGAACTCTCTAGTTGATGGCAGCTCAGAATTTCTTCTTTTTATCTTCCTTGATTCCATCCTCATTCCACCTTTCTGACATTTTAATTTAAATCAGTAAAAACAACTTCAAAACTTTACTTGCAAAGGTTTTGGTTCAAGGAACCTCACACTGAGTCATCTGCTCAATGAACACTTGTGCCTGTTCACTAAGGGCAGGGCACTAAGACCTGGCCCCGAGACTCAGGGGATACAATGATGACTAACATCGAGTTTGTGATCTCGAGGAGTTAGGCTTCTTTCTTCAAGTCTGGCAGCTCTGCCTGTGGGGCCCAAAAGGCTTCGTGGGATGTTTTCCAACAGAACTTGAGTGGGTAAGTGGTTCTCTTGACAGATGATGGGGCTGGAGCCAAAGATGGTGATATTATAGGTACAGAAAACAGCAAATCAAATAGGCACAAGCAAATGTGAAGCCTGCTTGGTCAACTGAAAATAATTTAATGTTGGAGCAAGTGTAGAATTTCAATGGGAGAAAACAGAGGGCCATGAGGTTAGATATAGCAAGGGTAAAGATAGATGGAGAATGACAAACCAATAAGCTTAGGCTTCATCCTGTGGATAGCTGGGGAGAGGGAAATGACAGGGTCAGATCTATGTATCATTTTAGAGATGTTTTGTGTTGGTGACCAATTGGACAGGAAGAGACTGGAAAGTAGGACAGAGTAAAGAGGATTTTATAGAGAACAGTAAAGAGATGAGAAAGGGAAATTACAGATCATTAACTATTTCCTTCACCATGAATAAACAAAAGCAAACAGTTTAAATGCTTCCTGATTTTGTATCCATACTTCTCTTATAAAGATACAACATGTTTAGGTATTTGTTTGTTTCTTTTATTAGTTGTTTTGGGGGGACAGGAAGGGGAATAGTATTTCTTTTTAAAGAGCACTATTCTTTACAAAAGCCCTTCCATGATTAAGGAAATAATAATCAATAATATCTCATTAGTATGCAGCAGATGGGATATATTCCTTTGTGGTATATTCAAAATTGATTATGCCTCTGAGTCACAAAACCAGTTCAATTCCTTCCTCTGTCATTTAATATATTTCTATGATTAAGCAAGGTGTCTAACTTCTCTAGGTTGTCATCTTTAAAACTGTGTATCAGTCAGGCTCTCAGTCAAGAAACAGAAGGCACACTCAAAGAGTAAAATTGAGTAAAGAAAATTCATCAAAAGATGATGAAGAACCCCAGACTAGCAATACTGGTGACCCAATACCAACCTTTGCTTGAACCCAGAGAGAACAGAGAGAGAGAGAAAGAGAGAGAGAGTGTGCTATAGCTGTAGGATGGATAGATGCTGCTATGGACTAACCGCTTATAATTAGTAGCCTAGCAGAAAGGGAGCTTGAGGAAAAAAATACCTGAAACTCACTTTTTTTTTTTTTTGCTCTCAAATATCCCGCCAGTGCTTACATTGGCTGAATATTTCCCGAGGCACGAGTTCACTGATGCAGTTTATAAAGGTCAGCTTCCAGGGCTATAGAAAGGATGAGCAAAAAAATAGAGAGTAGATCTAAAGGTCAGATGGAAAATAACCAGTCCAAAATGTAATAATGGTTGTCTAAAAATGCTTGTACATAGATTTTCCGTGAGGGTCAAATGAGATATTATATGTAAAAATACTTTAAAAACTATAAACAGAACACACAAATATAATAATTATGAGATCCATCCTATAAGAAATAAACAAGAAAGTATAATGCCAATCTATTGTATGGGTCTCCTGAGATTTACAGAACTCAAACTTTTAAATCAAGAGTATCCCCTAGACTGGAATTTTTCTTTCTGGTTAAAAGTTTCAGTAACAAATGGCTAAGTTTAAGTGAAAAATGGTTTCCCTAGTGGGGTCAATTTGACAATGGTCAGGCAGGACTCAGACGCCTACGCATCAGCATCTCGTTAGTTTTCTGCTCTTCTCCTTTCCCGGCTCCAATTCTAACCTTTGCCAGCAGCAGAATTAACAAAAATTCTAGAAGGCTACTCTATTTTCTTTCGTGGTCCAGGACCAGTTCTTATAAATACCAATTCATTTGCCAAAGAACATTCAACAAATATTTGCAAAGTACCTACAATGTGCTTAGTATAAAAGCTAAGTGTCTACTCACTGGTGGATAATGAGCGATGACAATATTACAATACAAATCTTACAATCTGATTTATAATTTTTTCCTTCTTGTTCATTCCTCTCCAGCCATACTGACCTCCTTATTACTCCTCAAACCCCTATAGGTTCACTCTTTTCTCTGATTGTTCTCTCTGCTGACTGTCCAGATAGCCACACAGCTAACTTCACTTCCATCAAGTTTGTTCAAATACTACCTTCTCAATGCCCACCCTCTTCAAGATGGCAACCCCCAACCAAGCTTCTAACCCCCTTTGTCCTACTCTACTATTCCTCTCATAGCACTTACAACCTTCTAACATGCTATATAATGCACATATTTATTATGGTTGTTTTTGATACCTATCTTCCCTTGTGCCCCTGTGGACACGGATGTTTGTTTCATTCACTGATGCAACCCAAGCATCTACAACTTAAACTGGTCCATACAAATATTAATTGAATGAATGAATCAATCAATCAACCATCCAACCAGTCATGAGGAATCATGTCAGTAGGCTCAATGATATTATCAAGTTTTTGTTAATGAAAAATTTAAAAGTTGAAAAAAGAAAGCTATGTTGGCGTATTTTAAATCTAATAGCCTCATCTCAACTATAATTTGTTCCAAATGTTTTGCTTGTAGGTGAAAACTCATATAAGTGATGATTAATCCCCATTATAATTAAATGTAAATGCTGCAACATTTCTATTAAAGGAAATATAAGATCAAGCATCAAGCTGGTACTATAGATAATAAGTGTTTGTAATTAACACACTATGGATAACTGTAAACTCTGTCATTACACGAATAAAATGTAAAAACTCCTAAAGCACCTGGGGATTCCATGGCAGCTGCCACGTCAACACTAGCCACTTTGCCAGTTGTTCAGAGGCTGTGCAAATTAGAACAAACTGGTACTAACACACATAATGCATTTGGGAGCCATTTTTGCACAACATACGTTTAGAGATTTCTTTCTTTTCTGTAGATAAAATATCACGTCCTGATGCATGAATAGGTGGAGCTGAGATGAACTTCAAACTGGTAAGGGAGTAAGCCCTGAAGACGTGTACCCAGTTTAGATACACCTCTGAGTAAACTATCACCAGGCTCTGATTGAGTGAACACAGGTTCCCTGTGAAGTAAATTTGGATCCAAACATTTATGGCTGGAATATGTAGAAAATATGCATTGAGGGGCCAGTATAATTATTTTGTTGCAGAGATACTGGAAAGTCCAACAAAAAACTCAAATGATAGAACTAGGTATGATGGTATCAAAGAATTAAACGGTTTCTTTACAGAAGCCAAACCTTCCTACTTTCGTCACCCAAAGAGCTATATGGTCAGAAAGATCAGGAAGCCACTGCACAGCTGCCTTTCTTAATCAATGAAGGACATGATTTTTAGTGGACCCTGTCACACATTAAACTCACCATGGACAGTGACCTTAATTCTACTTCAGTTGTAATTAGCCTCATACATAAAAGGTTTTCATGTGCGTGTGTGTGTATACCTGATGAATATGTTTGGGTTTCTCACTTCAACAGAGAAATACATTTAGATTCAAATTGAACTGTTCCAAATCAAGAATTAAAATCTGGTTTGTTAGTTTTTCACTAGATATCATGTGCTGTGGGCTGAATTGTGTCCCCATAAAATTCATATGTTGAAGTCTTAACCTCCAGTATCTCAGAATATGACTGTATTTAGAGATAGGTCCTTTAAAGAGGTAGTAATTAAAGTAAAATGAAGTTATACAAGTAGAGAAAAGGGAACCGTAGCACACTGTTGGTAGGAATGCAGACTGGTGCAGCCACTGTGGAAAACAGTATGGAATTTCATCAAAAAAATTTAAAATGGAACTGCTTTTTGACCCAGCAATTCCACTGCTGGAATTATACCCTAAGAATCCTGAAACACTAATTCAAAAGAACCTATGCATCCCAATTTTCATAGCAACACAATTTACAATAGCCAAGTGCTGGAAGCAGCCTAAGTGCCCATCAGTAAATGAGTGGATCAAAAAACTATGGTACATTTACACAACAGAATACTACACAGCAGAAAGAAAGAAGGAGCTCCTACCCTTCGAGACAGCGGGAATAGAACTGGAGAGCATTATGCTAAGTGAAATAAGCCAGGAAGTGAAAGACAAATACCATATGATCTCAAGTATAAGTGGAACTTAATCAACAAAACAAACAATCAAGCAAAATATAACCAGAGACACAGAAATAAAGAACAAACTGACAGTAACCAGAGGGGAGTAGGGAGGTAGGTAATGGGGAAAAGAAAAGGAAGGGTGGTCAAGAAACATGTATAAAGGACCCATGGACAAAGCCAAAGGGGGAGGGTAGGATTGAGGGTGGGAGGTGGAGATGGGTGGGATGGGGGAAAGTAGTAGTGGGAAAATGGAGACAACTGTACTTGAACAACAATTTTAAAAAAAGTGGGCCCTAATCCAGTATGACTGGCGTTTTTATACAAAGAGATTAGGACACAGAAACACAGAGAAAAGACCATGTGAAGACAAAGTTAGCCATGTACCTGACAAAGAAAACATGCATATGGGCAGAGGGATTTCTGGAAGTAAATCACTAGATTATGCAGAATTAGACTAGTATATCAACTCCCACCTCCCAAAACATATAAACTTACACATTTGGAGGTTAATTTTTTCAATTAATTTTGAGAAGTAATAAAATGAACATATCTTAAGGGTTCAGTTTGATGAGTTTTGACAAAATGATAAACCCTGTAGTCAACACCCCAATCAAGATACAGTATTATATTTCAATCACCCCAGAGAGTTCCCTTGTGCCTCTTTGCATTCAACTCTCTCTCCAATTATAGGTACTTATTTTTAAGCAGATATAATAGCAGTAATGGTAATGACTATTGTTTATGGATGCTTAACATGAGTATTTACTGAATGCCCACATGCCAGGTACTGTACATACACAGTATTCCATTTAATTTCTATGTCAAAGGTTGTCACTAACCCCATTGGTCTCTTTGGAATAAAAGAGGGGTTTAGGGGAGGACCAAGGAATTAATTATGCATGCAAGGTCATATAACAACAGAGTGGTGGACCAGACCTGAACCAAGAATATATGAATTAGCTCTGGCTGGTGTGGCTCAGTGGATGGAGTGCGAACCTGCAAACCAAAGGGTCGCTAGGCTGATTCCCAGTCAGGGCACATGCCTGGGTTGTGAGCCAGGTCCCTGGTAGGGGGCGTGCAAGAGACAACCACACATTGATGTTTCTCTCCCTCTCTTTCTCCCTCTTTTCCCCTCTCTCTAAAAGTAAAATCTTTTTATTAATACAAATAAAATCTTTTTAAAAATACAAATACTCTTATTAGAATCCCTCGTGTGAAACTGTATCACCTCTACACAAATGCTAATTAGTTTCCTGTTAATTTGAAAAACACACTAGCAAGGGAAGTAATGAGTCCACCAGCACAAACTCACATCCCCACCTCTATTACAAACATAACCAAGTACCATATATTTTAACAAACAAGCAAAGGTTTCCGAGGCTAACACTAATGGAAATTAAAGGGGATTACTTACAAGTTCTTCAACTGCATGGAAATCCCTCATGTATTTCTAGACCAATTAGGAGAGGGGGGAAATCCTGTGCATAGATGTGTGGGTCACAACCCCGTTAGCCCCACAACAGAGTTAGTGCTTTGGAAAGTGAAGGAAGAAGTCCAACCACCCACTTGCTCTTGGTCAACCACAGGGCCACGGTCCACCACACCCAGGAACCACAGGCTATGAACAGCACTGCACTGTGAATTTCTTAGCGAAGCCAGGAGGCAAATATCTGTATTGAACCTTTTCATTCCTAGTTACATTAATTTTATTCAGTGTTTTAAACTCAACCCACTCACATTTACAAAACACTTCACACAGACTACTTCCCTCATGAATGGAGCTCCATTCACATCTCACTTAAAACATCAAACATTCTGAAATGACTGAGGTTAACGCTTGTTCAGTGTCATTTGCAAGTATTATAAGAAACTAGGCACACAAATGCAGGAGGGTAATGTAAAACAGCCTCTTTAAGAGATTCTATTAAAATAAAGCAGCTAGGTAAGGGGCACAGGTAGGCTTTCAGGAACCCACAGGGCTGGTGCCAGTTTTGTGGAGGTGGGTATTTGATTCCCCAGAGGAAAGATATTATAATTACCACCCGTGCATAGCATCAGTTTACACCTTGGGAATCGATATGACTCATTTTCCCCCAAACTGGAGTTGTTTTCCAAAAGTTCCTCCCCTCAGTTTCCCTCTGGTCTCCCTAAACCCCTTAACGAATTTATTTGGGGGGGTGGGGTGGGAAGGATTCTCTCCCTTTTAGAACGAATTCGTCTCCCGCAGGTTCAAGACTTCAAGACGTGTGTTTACCAAATCCCAAACGTTTGACAATCCCCAGCCCATAGAGAGGCAACAATTACAACACAAATACACCCTCCAAAACGTCTGAGCCTCCTTTTATTCCTCCGCCAAACGTGAGCACCGCTTAGTACAAAAGAAGCGCCCTCTTAATGTCCTCTAGAACAACCCGGAGGTCCAGGTTCACAGCGGACTCTAATGCGGGAAAAGCACTGGAGGGTGGTGCTTCTCCACAATTAGCGGCAGTCACGCGGAGGAGCCCCCAGAGGATCCGCGCACACCCGCCCAGCACCCTGGGACCCCGCTCGCTCCAAGCCGCCTGGACTTTTTGGCGCCACCAGATAGTTCAGCGAAGCCACTCCGAAGATAGCGCAGGAAAGGCGCAGAGGGGAGTGGCACGAGGCTGTGGCTTCTCCGGGCTGCAGGGTTGCGGCGAGGAGAGACACGCGCCACCCAAGTTTCGGTTGTCTCTGGGGCCCCGGAAGTCTGGGAGGCGGGCGATGGAGTGACCGGGGCCAGACTCGCCAGACAGGCAGCGGAGAGTCCCCTGCTGCTCGGTGGTGGGGGTTGGGGTGGCCCCAAAAGCGCCGGGGGGCGACCACTTCTTACAAGGGCCCATTCCGAGTCCCTGGGAGTCGAGGTGGCGGGGCTGGGGGATTAGAACAGCAAAGTCGCGGCCACGTGGCCGCGCGGCCGCCAACGCCCGTGACAGCAGGTGGGCGGGGCGTTGCGGGCGCAGGGCAGGCCCCGGGATCCGCTACCTGGTTCTTGAGGCGCATCGTCTCGGCGGAGTGGTCCGGCTCTTGGTGGCAGAGGCTGGGCGTGGCGCGGCAGGCGGGAGACGGTCTACGGAGTCGCCGCGCGCGTTAGCAGGCTCTCTGGTTTGCCGGCTCGCAGCCTCAGCTCAGCGCGGCCGCATTGCCACCCCCGCCGTTGTCACCGCCGCCTCCAGGGGGCGCCTGAGCAGGGGCGGAGGGCTTATCCTTGAGAGTCAAGTTCCGTCGTGGCTCAGGCGCCTAGCTCTGGACTTGGCATCAAGCCATGCTCCAAAAGTTGAACGAATAAATCTCCCTTTTCTCCAATACTACTACATGTGTTTAAATTTTAAGTGAAGTAAAATTCTTTGCAATTCAAGTCTACCAACACCATTTGGACAAATGTTATTGGCAAAAATACACCCTGAGATTTTACAAACATGACCAGTTTGGAACCTTTAGGATAAATCTTACCCTCTGGGCAAAGGAGCGTTAGGAAGGTGGTCTGTTCCAGCAGAGTGTGCGGGCACCTTAATTATTAAGTGGATACTTCAAGCCATGTCTGGTTAGTTGATTGGTGTCTAAGATATGTTCAAAGTGAGAAATGGAGACAAAGATTGAGATCGCTAAACCCCAAACAAAATAACCAATACTTCTGTGCACTGTGATTTCAGGTAAAAATGTTTCAGTTACTCTGTGGTCTCCTAAACCATGGAACTATTATTAGTCCACTGCTGGGTAATGTGATGTTCATTTAATATAGGAAAGGGGTTTCCTTGGCCTCATGGATAAAAACTTCTCTCAGGGCTCAGAAATTCTCAGATCCTTGGGTTGTTAAAAATGCCCATTACTGCCTAAAGAAAATCTACCTTTACTAAAAATATAGGACCCTGAGCTGCGTGGCTCAGTTGGTTGGGTGTCCTCCTGCAAAGCGAAAGGTTGCTGGTTCCACTGGGTCAGGGTACATGCCTAGAATGCAGGTTGGGTCACAGGTTGGAGCACATTCAAGAGGCAACCAATATATGTTATTCTCTCATGTGATATCTCTCTCTCTCCCCCCTCCCCCTCCCTCACACTCCCCCTTCCCTTCCCCTCTCTCTAAAAATAAAATTTAAAAAATACAGGAAATGAAGATTTGTCTGGGTTGAAGTAAACTTACTTAGCATCATAGTGTTAGAATGACAATATTGAAGCAGTCATTTTATTTGCTTCCTCTTTGTAAGTGAAGGCTTTGAGGTATAGAGATGACCTGCCCCAGGTTGCAAGAGAATCAAGAGGTAAATTTGTAAAAGTTCTCCTGATCCTTGGTATATTGCTTTACTTCACAGTTTTTGGGATGCTGAAGTTTTCCTTGTTTTTAGGATTTCATCTATTCAGACCTTCAAACTGACCCAAATAAACTAAAGAGGAAGACTAGGTAGTAAAAGGACTTGGAATGACAAAAGATACAAATAAAAAAGTGACTATTAGTTATTGAGCACTTATTATGTGCACTTTCCATGGAATGTCCCATTTAATTCAAGAATTAAATGATTTCATTCTCTGTGCAGCCTTAAAATTGAACAATCCCTAATGGCTAAAAGAGCTGTTTTTCCCACCTTGTCCTTTGACCATGTAATACAAAAGAGTTTTGTTCCTGGGCACATGGAGAGATACCAACTCAAAATTCTGCTAATTCATACCTTTTGACCCTGCAGTTCCACTTCTATAAATTTGTCTGAAGGAAATAATCATTAATGTGTTCAAAGACTCGACTCTATGTTTATTGGCTACAGCATTCTTTGCAATATGGAAAAATTGTCGTCTTTAATAGTCAGCAAAGGAGACTGATCATCTGTACAGTGAAATATTCTACAAACATTAAGAGAGATCTTGTCGATGAATATTTATCAACATGGAAAGATATTCACAATATATTTCAAAGTGAGAAAAGCAGGTCACAAAATTGTATCAGAATGATCCTGTTTTTGAAAGTGTAACAGTGATTGTTTTGAAAGGTGGGATTATGAGTGATTTTTATGCTTTCCTCTTGTGCTTTTCTGTATTTTTAAAAATGTCAATAGTAAATATTATTTTGGAATTAAAACAAATTTTGTTTTAATGTCTGATTACCATCTCTGATTATTATCAAAGTACGTACAATGAGCAAAGCACTGTGGCAAGGGCTAGCAGTCAAGAATTCAGTGCAATTTCACACAGTAAAGAACAGTCTTAACCACTTGTACTTAGGGTATTAATTAGAGGTGGGTTACAAATCTCAGCTCTGCCCTCTTAAAGGTATGTCATCTTGAACAAGTTATTTAAGTTTCTAAGCCTAAAAACAGTAATGATAATAACTAACATTTATTGAGGGTTTATGTTGTTCTTGACACTGTACTAGGTAAGCACTTTGTGTACGGTGTCATAACCACAGCTGATGAGAAAATTGAGGGTTAAATTAAAGGAAGTTAAATAACTTGCCTATTCACACAGCTAGATAAATACATCATAGTGTGATTGTGAAGATTAAATACAAGATCACTTACAACACTTAGCCTAACAGTTTAGATGCCAGATAGATAAGATAGATACACTTCACACATGTTTTTTTAATAACTTAGGCACAATCCTTATAGCAAGTTCTGCTCTTATTACTCAAATCACCTCTCCAGGGAACCTAATTTGGCTATTTCCTGTGTTCAATAAGAACATGGGCTCTAAAGCTTGCTTTGGCTTGAATCTCAGCACTACCAATAATTAGCTATGTTATCTTGGGTGAGTTACTTAACTCCTTGGTGCCTCAGTTTTTTGTGGTTTTTCTTTGTATGATGGGCATAATATTAGAACTTATTTCATGGCGGTTGTGTTGAGTATTAAATGAGTTAACACAGAGAAAGCAATAACAGTACCTAGTATACTTAGAATTTTAAAAGATGATTATACATTTTACAAATTTTAAGTTCTATTTTACACTAATATAAAGGTTTTAATACACATTCCTTTTATTGTGATCTGAACATACTGTTATTGATGCCAAAAATTTGTGTAAGTGCACAATCTGTCAGGATTTATAGTAGGGAGCTGCCTCCACTTGAAAGAAACCCACGTCGCATTTACATGTGCTTATACTACTAAAACAGAGGTCAATCAAGTCACAAGATATACAATTATCTTTCTGTCTTTAACAGTCAGTTCATCTGTGAATTCTATAAAGAAAAGGATCTGGCATATTTAGGACTTTATTTTGTCATATATTCTCTGGATTTATAAGGTCTTTTAAAAATGATTGAAAAATTCTAAACAAAGATAAAAATAATATATCTTCAATTTTATTATTAAATATGTTGAGGTAATACTACTTATGAAGAATCTCATAAATAGAGCAAATTACCTAAGATTAAGAAACATGCTACAGGCCCCCCAAAAAATGAGTTTCTCTTCAATTGAAGATGTACTTTAGGGTAACACACACACACAAGTGTTTTGGAATTATGTTAAATTATCCAAAGTACAGTTTTAATTTATATTTCTTCCCAGTACAAGCCATAAATAGAATATGTGATAATTTTACAATTACAAGTCATATTGTGGCCATAGGACAGTAAATTTCATGTAACAAAGCAATTAGTAAGAGTATGGAAACTTACTTTCTTCCTTTGAAAGGCAATTCCTGTATTGAGTAATGCTATTTTTCTTTAAAAGTCCTGGATCTTCACACAAAGGCGTTACAAGCTCATTGTGCACCTTAATTATAATGGCACCTGTGTTTCTTTGTTTATCTGGTTGGTTGGACCTGAGGATTTGATTTGTTACACTCCTCCCTTGTCCCTCCCTATTTCCGTCTTAATGAGAAATGACTTAACAATAGCATCTGTACAACCTTCAAGGTTCAAATAATGACTGGGAAGGACTGGAGCTATTAGTTATGTTGGGGAGCACTTGTTGCTTAACCTGCAGGTAAAGGACTAATATTCAGGGTTAGAAAGCATCAACATGGAGAATATATCAATTTTAAAACATGCAAGAGGTTGAGATCCTACCCTCACCTTCCACCCCCACCCCTTTTCCCCCACTTCCCACCACTCCCTCTCCTCCCTGGGGAGGCAGTGTGGTATTAGGTGGAGTCAGATTAATCCCACCTCTGTCATTCAGGAGCCCTGTGATCTTTGGCAAGTTTCTTTAATTCTCTGAGCCTCAGTTTCTGTATAATAGAGATGATAATAATACTGCATAAGTTGTTATAAAGATGATTTTTAATGTTAATGGAAAAAGTGTGTAATCACTGAATACAAGTTGCTTCTCTTTCCCCTTTCCCTCTGCATTGGGAACATTCAAAAAGGCTCCAACTATGCACATCAATAGAAGAATAGGCATGTGTGAAGGTATGGATATTTGAGAAATTTTGAAATTTGATATAAGATAGAAAATCCATCTATTTTCCCCATCATCAACATCTCCTGAAAGAGAAGGAAAGCATTCATTCAGCAGGTATTCATTGAGCACCTACTACAACTACTAGGTCTAGGGCTTATGCTAACCACTGGCAATAGAGCTGTCTTTTGTCCTTGAGAACACCACACAGCCTGAGCAGACAGGCAGGGACAATACAGTAGAATGCAGTGTAATAAGAAATAAAATAAAGAGAATTACCAGGGACTGTGAGAGCACAGAGTAAGGGCAACAAAAGCAGCCTGGAAGAAAAGGGGAAAGTGGGAGGGAGGGTCTGGGAAGATTTCTGGAGAAAATAATTCTAGAATTGGGTTTTGAAGAATAAGTAGGAGTTAGAAGGTGAAAGACTGAGCATAGAAGTTTCATAGAGATACCTTTTTAAAAAGACCTATTCTACATAACTGTGAAGTAAATCGTGTATTCCATTGTTGGAATGAGGCTACATTGTAATGTCATTGACTGTTATGAATATAACAGACTATGTACATTTTCTACAGTTTCATCACATGAGATTTTAATGAGAACAATGAATAAGTGCTGTTTTCAAGTAAGCCTGTGAGCATATGTTCAGAAACATTTGATTAGAGCCTTTGCTCTAACAGTTTCAACTATTCTTAGTTGCTCTTTAACAGTTGCAGTTTACACTTAATGGATTGGATAATTAATTGCTTAGTAGAAAATAACTCAGCAAATCATGACGTGCAGGAAATGATAAGACGAAGAGTACTTGGTGTTCATGTAGGTTTTAATGCTGCAAAGAACCTTAGACATCATTGATATCTTCCTTGCTTAACTGACAAGGAGTAAAAGTTAGGACCAGAGAAGCTCAGTGATCTGTGCAAATTCACACAGCTGGTGAGAAGCAGACCCAGGAATAACAGTTCTCCGGGCTCTCTGATTGTCACTCTTACCCATGGCAAGGGCTATCATTTACTGGTCATTTCTGGCATGCTAATGTGGTAACTAAAATCTCCCAGTATTATTTCATTTTACTAACATGTATGCCTGAATCCTTTTAGAATGGAGCAGGGAATAAATCATTTTCAAAAGTAAATATATGTTGGGTAGATACCAGTGAATGAAGAAATGGTGTTCATGTTGAACTTGTTTCACTAGCTAATGTGTTTCTTTCAAAGCTAACTTTACTTTTATACACATCTTTTGGATTTTGTTTCTAAGATTCTCCTCTAGTAGTTTGATTTAATTCAGTTCAATTTGACAAATATTTATTGAGTCCTTATGAGAAGAAAGGTGAGTCTTTTCTGTTGCATTCGCTCTGGATGTCAGGCTTCAAGAGAGACTGTATCATTCCAGGAAAGAGTACAAGCTTGGGAGTCAAGCCTTTAAGCCCCAGCTCCACGGCTAACTGTTTCAAAAATCTTGGGGAAGTTATATGCTTTCCTTATCTGTAAAATGAGGGTGCCATTTAAATCTAAATTACAGGGTTATTCTATAAACTAAAATGAGTAAAATAAGTAAACGGAATCCATTTTACTCAGGCTATTTTTTCTGCAGATTCGTCATATTTATTAACCTTGGCAACATTCTATTGAAGGTCATTTATTATAATGTGTGGCAGATTGTATTATCCAAATGTGGCTACAACATCATCCCACCTGCTCTTCTGCAGTGTGACCTTGCTACTCCCTTACCAAGAGGGGACTCTAATTCTCTTCCCCTTCAGTCTTGAACTCTCCTTGTGACTCTTGGTCATGCTATCCATTGAGTCTTCCTTCTAGCTGATAGAAACGCGGCTGTTACAGTGGGAGCTGACATACAAGTTGGCAGGACAATGAAACAAACAGGCCCTGGGACCCAGATGATTAGTGTTGTCATTTCAGCCATGGACTACCAACTCAGATTTACATGGCAAAGAAATACACTTATTTTGGACCTTCCTGTCACAGCACCTAACCAATGTCCAAACCGACATTAGACATACTATAATGAATCTAAAGTAGGTGCTCAATGGCAAGTATCTAGCACATTGCAAACGCCCAGATCATCTACTGCACTCCAGGACATAATCTCACTTTTCTAGGTGATTTTTACATCTGGCTCTTGACCTCTTCCTCAGAGCCTCTCTTCTATTTCCTCCCTCCAAGTCAATCAACAGTAATCTTTTTAATAATTTAATCCCACCAATTCTTGAACACCTCATCTCCAGTGACTCACTTTGCCTCCATTTCAGCCACCCAGTTTCTCAGTTGACCCCAGGCTTCATCCTGGCACTTAATGGCGCCACCCGTATGTTTTAGAATTCTGCCATTTTTCTTTCTGACTCCTGCCCCTGGTCACCTCTCTTACTCTCTCACTGCTACAAACCTAGTTTTTATTTTCATCGTGTTCTTTACTCCTAGGTCCTATCCTATGTGCTGGGTATGATTTTCTGACTAGCATTTCTACTGAGCATCAGCCATACAGATAGCATTTTCCCTGCCACCCTAGAAGCTTGTCCTATCCTCTTCATCTTCTGTCATTTGCACCTGGTCAGCCCTAGCTTGGGGCTTCCACTGGACTCCCATAGCCCCTGCACAGTCCTCTGTCACAAGTGCTGTCACTCTACTTTGTTAATTTTAGTGTGGGTGTCTGTCTCCATCTAGACTACGAGCTTTCTGAGGTTGGAGGCTGACTTAGTCATCTACATAACTATAATTGCCATCAAAACACATCTACTAGTTGGGATGTCTCAATTTTTTCTGCCTCGAGGCCTTTGCTTATGCCATTCCTCCCTGGAAATATTTCTCCCCTACTGCTTTGCCTCCTTTTAACACCAGACAAATCCTGAAATAAGGTTCATTTCAGATGTCTCCTTCAAGACATTCCTGATATACTTTCCTCTTTTGAAGCTCTGAAGCATTTCATTGGTATTTCTTTGCAGGTAGTTTGGTTGTGTAGTCAGCTCAGTTATTGAGCACCTACTATTCACTTGGTGATATGCTCCGCCCATGGCTGTCATTTACTTCTCACAAGTACCCAATTATCTTGATTCTGCAGATAAGGAGACTGAGGCTTGGAAATGTTAAGTGACCTCACCTGAAGCCACAGAGCTAGAAAGTAGCAGGACCAAGATTCACTCCAAGGTCAGTGTTCTCACGCTGATCTCTGTTGCCCCACATAGGCTTTGAGCTTCTGTCCCTTGTGGAAAAGTCTTGTCCATCTGCGTATGTGTTTTGTGGGCAAGGGCGGTGTCTCTCACCTTTCTGTCTCCTCTAACATCTAGTCCAGTCTCTCGCACAGAGTGAGCACAACAAAATAAACATAAAATAAAAATACCAATTCAGAAACTCTCAGAAAACACCAATGAGGCAGTATGGAGACCCCTCCCTCTACTCCTATTTCCCTCTAATTGACTCAAGGGGCCAGGCTGCCAGTGGGCTCGCACCAGACTCTTCCAGGAGCAGGTGCTAATACAAACAGCCTCATTAACAATCTGTGGGGCCCCTGCATTAATTATAGTGGGGTTTTAACTATATCCAGTTCCCACAATTCAACAGCTTCTATTTTTAACCCATAATGATAGGATCTACAGGAAAAGGAACAGACAAGATCTAGTATTCTCCCATGTCACCCTATGTCCCTGCCCAATGTTCCAGAGGAAATAAAATCTGTCAGAAAGCAAGAAAATACACTAAATCAGCTACACAGGTTGTGATTCATATCTCACTGTTTAGGTGTTCCCTGGCCAGGTAAATGTTATAATTTTTTAAACAAGGTAAATCTAAAAACCAAGAAAATTTACCAAGTTACCATCAACCATGACAGAATAAGCACCCCTTTCCTCAGCCACGCAGTTTCCATGATACTTCAGCAATTTCAAACATTCCTTCCCCCCTAAACATCACTCCTCTCCTAGGAAGGGAAGCCCAGCCCTCATAAGGTTCAGTTTTGTTTTGTTTAATATCAGTTTTTCCCATTTTACTTTGAACTTGGTAAAGCTGAAACTCTATTAATTATTTCTTGTGAATTATTTCTTGACAGAATGCTTAACACAAATTACACATAGTGAATGTTGAAGGAATAAATAATCTAGCTCAGTGTTATTCAAACTTTCTGAAAACTGAGAAGTAAAACATTTATTTTCCCCATCTCCCTCTGAAACAAAAATTTTATAAAGCAATACTTACATTTACTACCTGCAATACACTCTGATATTTTCCATGCAACTCCACACTATTCTATTACTTTATTTCTTCTAAATGCTGGTTGGGATCCAATAAATTGATTAATGATAATACTAAGGAGTTCCAAACCTAATTTGAATCATATTGGATTAGGTATAGGAATAATATGATATTTTGTACATAGGTTATTTTATTTGCCATCACCATGTTTTTTTCCTAGTTTCAAGTGTTTAGTAATGGCATAAATATAAATAAACATATAGGAGAAATCTTTCACATAGAACAGAAAACACCTATCCTCTGCAGGGTCTCATAGTGTTTAAAGTTTTCCTCTTTGCCCTGGAAACACCATGAAAGCTTGGGGTCAGAATGAGTCATTCTTGCCAATGAGCATTTCCTAAAATCCATGTGTCCATTCTTCCTTGGGCCACCAAGTAATAATAACACCTAACATTTACTGAGCACTTACTACATTCTACATTTAGATAAAAGGAAACCTACCTTTTATCTAAATTGCTCTGTAGAATTATTTTGATAATTTTATTTTATTTTTTGGTTAATTTCTTGATTAATCTGCATTTCTTCCACTAAATTTAAACTCTGTGAGGATCAGAATACTATAGTCTTTCTCTCTTTTTAATTCAGAGTTGGCTATGTGCTAATTGGGCTTTTGCTATGCAGCTAATCTACATTGCCTCTAATTGTCATAGCAATTAGATACAATGAGTAGGTCCACAGAGTAGGCCTACTGTGTGTCTTTATAGATGAGGAAACTGAGATTCAGAAAAGCTGAGTAACTCACTTAAAGTCATATAGCTGGTGAATGGTAAGACTAGCATTTGAATTCAAGTCTTTACAGTTCTAAAACTAGTATCCTTTCCTTTATACTGTATTACCTGTGACTAAAGTAGCTTTTAATTTCTATTACTTTTTGTTAAAAAAATTATCTTGCCCTGGCTGGTGTGGCTCAGAGGATTGAGTACCAGCCTGTGAACCAAAGGGTTGCTGATTCGATTCCCAGTCAGGGAACATGCCTGGGTTGCAGGGCAGGTCCTGGGTGAGGGGCACCGAGAGGCAATCATACATTGATGCATCTCTCTGTCTCTTTCTCTCTCCCTTCCCCTCTGTCTAAAAATAAATAAATAAAATGTTAAAATTGTTTTTTAAAAACTGTCTTAATAGTATGTTAGCTGAATGCCAAGTTTCTTTCCTGGATATGTGTATATTTTTGACAGGGGAAAATGGCAAGAATTGTGTATCTATATGGCTATTTTTAGAAAAATGTTACTGCCTTCACGTAGCTTTCATTTAAAACAAATATTAATGACATAGTTTAGTCCATTTAAACTCCTTATTTCAGTGTGTGTATTTGTATGTTTACTGTGTTTTTATTCTGCCGCAGAGACTAGTATTTGAGAAATGGAGTTTGCCCAGGGAAGGCTGAATCAGACAGTTGAGATTTAGGTACTTTTGGCTGCCCCACATTGCTGAGGTTTAGGGAAATGCAATTGTTGTAAACCAAGTAACTTTTATTCATGACTTCCTCATGTTTTCTTTATTTCTACTCATTACAGCATCTTTATTATCAGTTTGAAACAGATTTTTCCTTTTGTATCTTGTTAGTTTTATCTTCCCAGAATTTGTTGTAAGGAAGTAAATTGTAGATTTCACTTTGATTCTGATGCCTCCCTGAACTTCAAAGGTAATATTCCCTCAGTGAGAAGATTGGATTCTAATTTTTTTTATCTCAGAAAATTATACAGGCGACATATTTGAAGTAGCATGGTGGAAAAATCTAAAAGAAGAAATGAATGCATGAACTCTCCTTTTAGGGAAGGTGCAGATAAGAAAGTAGAAGAAGAAAAAAAAACCAGGACTATATGAACAGGACAGGCCCTCTCAAGCATTCAATGGCAAATCTAACAGTGTAAACATACTTTTTTTCCCTTTAAAGTAAAACTTATCTTGAAGGAAAAATGGGAACTATGATTTTCAAGGCTTGGAATAGAAAACTATCCTTACTGTAGTTTTTCTTCCAAAAAAAGCATGAGTTCCTATTAGCTCTTTGGAAATATCTTTGAGCATCAACTTTCCCTAATGCAAGTGGCCAAGCTGTATCCCATTGGACATACTGATTTTATTGGGTGAAAACAAACCCAGAGAGGGGAAGCATAATTCTCCACTCTTTAAGTGTGGACTGTACCTGGTGACTTCCTCTACAGGATACAGTACAGAAAGAGGGAAAGAGAGTAACTTTACAGTAGAGAAACCTGACAAACATACCTCAGCTGATGAGTAAGGCCAACATCAACATCAAAATCATATCGATAGCACGTGCCCTTGATATGGTATGATCAAAATGGCACTTTGCCTCTGTGATCATCTTCCCCCAAACCCATAAGCACAGTCTAATCATGAGAAAAACATCATACAAATTGAAATAGAGGGGCGAAATATCCTACAAAATACTTGAGCAATATTCTCCAAACTATCAAGGTAATCAAAAACAGGGAAAGTCCAAGACAATGTCAAAGCAAAGAGTAACCTAAGGAGACGTGTTAACTAAATGTAATGTGGTATACTACATGGCATTTTGGAAAAGAAAATGGACCTTAGGAAAAATTAAGGAAATCTGAGTAAACTCTGGACTTTAGTTCATAATAGTGTATCACTATTGACTCATTAATTGTAATAAACATTAATAATAAGGGTAATTGAGTGCAGGTACATGGGAAGTCTGTATAGCATCTTCTCAACTTTTCTGTAAATTGAAAACTGTTATAAAGTAAAATTATTAAAAAACAACAAATAAGTATGCTTGTAAGGTCATTAGAGGAGCTTCCATGGGAATTTAGGAGAACACAGAAGCAATGGACTTTGCATAGTAAGATCTAACATTTGTTCAGTGCTTGCTGGTTTAGGAAATGCCTTAATATATACTGCCTCATTTAATTTCTAAACAGTCTAGTGAAGTCAATACAAGTAATTACTTCCATTTTACAGGTAGGAAAGTGGAGTTGGGAAAGATGAGGTGACTTGTTGGGAATCAAAAGCTAATCTGATTCTGATTCCAGTGATCATTCCATCACATCCCAGTCACCTCTCTATTTACTGTCCCCAAATGTTAGAAACAAAGAAGGCAGTAACAGTGCTGGGGTGTGCATGGCTGATGAACATATGCCTAATGAACAATTCCGAAAATCTTTCCTATTTTCCATCAAATGATACAACCTAAGATCTTCATTTAAGTATTGATTAGCATCATCTCATCAGGAAAAGTCAATGAATTTGCCTCTGACAACAAGAGTATGTTCCCATTGAGGGTGGAGGGTAATGTGCATGGGCAGTAGTTTACTTTTTATCAAAAAGCTTTATTTTTTAGGTCTGCACACTTTTGGAAAATGATCTTTCCTCAAGGCCACTTTAAACATCTCATTTGACTTTGTAGAGATTACTGACAATAGATGGTGTTTTGTATTTTGAATAGGGGAAGTGTTCAAAGATCGGCAATATTTGGGGGATGGTTTACAAAGCATTCCAGCTGTGTTGGCCATTTGCTGTTCCATCGGCCTGTTGTGTGGGTTTTGTTCTGCAGCGTTCCATAGTATGCCCACTCTTGGTTTTGGAACAAACTCCTTGGAGTATGAATGCGGATTTTTGTTTGGAACATTTTACCTGCTGTAAAGCAACACGTATCTTTTCACCCTCCAAATACAGATGACATGTGGCTCTTAAAATGGCAATTGTAGGAGCAACGAAAATATACCCATGTGAAATTTTATCTTTTGCAATTGGTTTACTGTTGGGCAAGTAGAAGTGGAAGAACTACTACTTAAAACATCTGCCAAGACACATATAGCAACTGTCAGGGTGGGTGTGGCAGGACACAATGGCAGCTGAACTACAACCTGGAAGAGACGGCTGACATCAGGTCAGGGAGCCTAAACGGTGGACTTTGCCATAGCAACCAGAGTCTAAGGAAGACTACCAATGATATGTTACCACTTTGTCCTAGAGGGACCAATCCCCAGACCCCATGAAGACCCCCAGATTTGGTGTATAAAACCCTGCCCTGCTGTTTGTTTCCATGTGATTCTCCCCAGCCCAGCTCTGTGTGGACCGTGGAGACCTCACCCAGGTGTGCAAACCCCAATAAAGCTCTTTACTGCCTGATTTTGTGGCTGATTGGCATTTCTTCCTCAGAAGAGCTTAAGAAAACCTTACAGCAACAACAGCAATTATTGGATATTACAGAATATATCTCTAATCACATCAGAAAATCTGGTTTATAATTATGGATCTTGTTAGACATCCTGATGAGTAGTTGGCTTGGGTTTCTGTAGGATCTTAGTGGGAGAGTAGGTGTGGAAGGTAGGTGGACAGGACACACATAGAGAATTTTAAAGAAGACTCCCTAATAATGTTGTTCTTAACTTTCCATATTGCTGGAAATTCTACTGGAAGGAAATTCTAGATTATTTTGAACACCTTTTGGGGCATTTAGAAAGGCGATGTTTTTAGCACCTTCGAGGTCTGAATCATTTATAGGGCTTCAGAGACTATATTCAACTCCTTCAACCACACAGAAGCCATTTTCTCCTGTTCAGTTTATTGTTGATTATTGTTGAGCCATTCCAGATTATCTGCAGTTTCCTGAATATTCAAGCTGTGTTCTTTTTCAGTAGATGTGTTCTACTCCTCACATCTCTGTATCCTTTCCCTAGGATCCTTTCTTTCTTCCCTACTTTCCTTCAAAACTAAGCTCACAGTTTATCTTCCTCTAGGAAATGTCCTTTGACCATGCTCCAAATCAACTGCAAGTTTAGATTAGGTGTACCTTTTGTGTACTCCCCAAATACTTGTATAGAGAGTTATCATAGCTTTCATTTGCTCATTCATTTATTCAATCATTCATTCAACTTATTTATTAAATACCCACTGTGTGTCAGAAGCTGTTCTAGCTGCTAGAGATACAGCAGGGTACAAAAGAGGTGATATTCCTACTGTCATAAAGCTTACCAAGGGGGAAGGGAGTTAATAAATAAGTAGGCAAATAATTAAATAGAATTTATGATTTTAGATAGTAAAGAAAAAAGTAGGGTGATATGATAGTGACTAAAGGTGGGAGCCACTTCGACTGAGTGGTCAGGGAAGTTTTCTCTCAGGAAGTAACATTTGAAAAGTGGGAATGCAGTTAATGCCACTGAGTATAAATTTAAAAATGTTGGAAATAATAAATTTTGTTGTATTTTACCCAAATAAAAAATAAAATGTATTCATGTTGAGTAACAAAAAATAAATAAAATAATTAAAAAAAGAAAGAGACTTGAATGAAGTGATAGAGAAAGTGGTGTGAAGATATGAGGGAAGAGCAGTCCAAGCAGAGGGAACAATGAAGGCTGCAAAAGGAGAACAAGCCTGAGGTGTCTGAGCAACAGCAAAGAGCCTGCGGGGCTGGAGCGTGGTGAGCAAGCTGAGGTTGGAAAGGCAGGCCTAGCTAAGTCGTGTTGGACATTGAAGGCCAAGAAAAGAACCTCATGGATTGATGGAGTCAGGAGTTATATCTAGACTTATTGTACTCCGAAGCTTGTGTATATCATAGTATATTACCTATATGTATCACATTGTATCATACAATGATGGGAAATGAAAATTTTAGGCTGTTCAAAAATGTGCAATTAAGATGTATTAAAATATAATATAAATGTTTTGGAAAAATAATCATATTTATTAATTAGAAAAGAAATATACAGCTTTAGGCTCAGTTAATATTAGTCATTGTTCTATTTTGAATAACTCAGTGAGGATATAGGTTTTTATCAGGCTAAACTATTCTTGAAAACTGTTTTATTTACAAAGGTGTGTGAGAGCACCCAGCAGGGTTAGCTAGACTTACTAAAATCAGGAACATTTGCTGAATGGTTTCAGACCTAGAACTAGCACCAAGTTTGAATTTGTTTGAGTCTGGTGGCTACCACTTACCCCTACATGGTGACTCACTGAGAACCTACCTTGTGCAACTCGAGTACCGCCAGAGGCTTTTTTGGTGACTGAGCCCAACAGGCAGGTGGCAGATGGTAGCAGGCAGAGGTGGATCTTGGAGAGCCTTGGGACGTTTGCTGAACTGCCCTGAGCTGGCGCTGGTAAAAGCCAGCTTCGGTGCACAGATTGGTCCTTCCCATGCACACCCAGTCCTAGCACAGGCAGCCACAAACTGTGGGTCATTTGTAGTTCCAAACAGGTTGCCCAGGGCCAACCACCTTGGCCTGCACCAGAGTCCCTCCCAAGAGGCCCAGAACCAACATACCCAGTGGCCAGCTTCAGAATACATCAGAGCAGGATCCATAAGCTTCACATGTGGTGTACCCAAAAGGAGATCTTGGCAGGCACCAAGCCCTGCAGAGGCAAATACCACTTCATGTGGTCGGCCTCTGCACAGCAGCTCACATACTGTGGTCTGGGACTGAGCCTCACAGTCAGCCAGCCTGATGGTCGATTCTATGCATGTACAAACCAATAGCAATCGAGACTCAATTACAACAGGAGGACCCACATAACCCACACGAGGAACATTCCTGAAGCAGCCAGTTCAGGTGATCAAGGAGACTGCAGCACTGGACCTAAAAGGACATCTATTACTTTAGACCACCCCACCAAGACAGGGAGTCATAGCAGATCTATCTAATACATAGAAACAAACACAAAGAAGCAGCCAAAATGGGGAGGTAAAGAAATACGCCCCAAATGAACAGGAGAAGTCTCCAGAAAAAGATCTAAATGAAATGGAGGCAAACAACTTATCAGATATAGAGTTTAAAGCAATGGCTATAAGGATGAAAATGGACATAGAAACCATAAAAAAGAACCAGTCAGAAATGAAGAATACAGTATCTGAAATGAAGACTATCCTGGAAGGAATAAACAGTAGGCTGGATAAAGCAGAGGATCAGATCAGTCTCTTGGAAGACAAGGTAGAAAAAAAAAAAACACAACACCACCCAATAAGAGCAGCAAAAAAGAAAAAAGAATTTAAAAAAATGATAATAGTTTGCAGAGCCTTTGTGACAGCATGAGGCATAACAACATTTGCATCATAGGGGTGCCAGAAGGAGATGAGAGAGCAAGGGATCAAGAACTATTTGAGGAAATAATGACCCGAAACTTCCCCAACCTTTGGACTACTGGAAAATGGGATTCTAGGCCTCCTGTTCAACCTGACTGTCTTCCTTGAACAAGTCAGTGATAGCCTGGTTTGATTCCCTGCAGTTTCAAGCTCAGTGTGTTTAGGTATTTGTCACATCAGTAAGAAAGTCTAATCTTAATGACACTGGTCACCAAGCACAATGGGTGTCTTAGAATCATTTGGCTTTAGGTCTTTTGTTTTAGTACTTAATAAGTCTAAAAAATCAAGTCATCTAATACCACTATAAACTAGGTTTTCATACCTTAGTTTGTTGTCTTCCAAATATTCCATAAATAAGCACCAGTTAAGTGCATGAGCATGAAGAAATTGGAGGTCTTGATCTGTTCCTCCATTAAAACCACAGAGAACTCAGCACAGCTATTTCCTACTATACACTCTCTGAAAGAGACATGATTCTGTGGTACACACCCTTCTCTCCTGATGGAAATAAAGTGTTGTAAAGAATTTCCTCCTTTTAACCTGCAGGTGCCCCACCTGTGACAATTGCAATCAGTTTTCCATGTTTAAACCAAACTTCTCAAATTTCTTCTCGGCAGATGCTTAAACTCTATCACTTCATGTGTCTTGGCTAATTGGGTAAAACATTTTTTCCTGTAAACATCACAGCCAGAATGTTGGCAAGGGTATCATGTGACAGGCACTTGCACACTCTGCCAGTGAGAGCATAAAGGGAAGAGGCCTTGGGGAGAACAATTTGTAAACATGTTTCAAGAGCCTTGAAAAGTTCGTCCTGTCTGACCCAGTGACCTCATATCTTGAAATTGAAACCAAGGATGTGATCAGAGATGATGAACAAAAATATTTGTACAAGGATGTGTTCACTGCAGCATTTTTAATAACATAAAAAAGTAAGACCTGATTGATCAAAATATCCAAGAAGAAAATGGGTTAATTAGTTATGATGCATGTCTAAGATATATATTTTACAGCAACAGGAATATTTTCAAAGAATACTTTATGACATGAGAAAATTCTCATGAATTAACAGTAAGAGGAGAAACCAGAGCATAAACAATGCATAATACAAAATCTGAATTAAAAATAAATTTATAGATGATTATAATGCATTCCCCACTTCAGTCTGTAAATACTAAGGATTTGGTGAGGTTTGATCCTACCTGGACTCCCAGTTCTACTAATGTCATCCAAGTGAAAAGATACACAATGTATAGAAAGTTCCCTGTGGAGGTATAGCTCTTTGCAAGTGGGAGAAAGAGACTGGAACCCATCATCTTCAGCAGTCCCTTTCATGGAAAAGTGAAGCTTTTCAGACTTGGGTCTTCAAAAAAGAGGGTGGTCTATGTGGGAATATATATCCTTGGGACATTTTTCTCTTCTTAATTTCCCTGAACTTTCCTCTTAAAATCATGAGGAAATCCTTCGCTTCTTACTCCCTACTTTGGGAATCTACCCTTCATCTCTGAAGGAAGAAAAACTGCCTCTCTGACCTTTTGTATACATCTGGTTTGGACCAGTTTTTTCTTGGCTCTTACTCTTCTCAGTTGTTGTCTATTCCTAAGGAGAAGATATCACTGTTGATTTTCTCATTAGTTCACCCAAGACATAATTTTATGTCTCACCAAAGACGAGGTGCATGACGTTCATATTTCTTGGAGACAATCAAGCTTTACCAAGCCCAGCCTTTTTCTTCTATTGCCATGTATTTATCCTTGCTCCTTTCAGAACAGTAGCCCCTGGCATTACTGTACTAAGAAACCACTGGTTTTTATTTCATGTCCACCAGACTGGCTGTCAATGGCTCTTCCTTCTTGCTACCCAGTGATGTCAATGCCAATTACGTTTTCTGCATGACATGACTTACCGTGATTAGGAGCTAATAAGGGGCCGGGTTTTCAGTTTAAACCTCCATAATGTCTTTTCTACTAGGCTGTAGTTTCCTCAAGCCAATACCAAGTCTGACTCATCCAGATACCTCTCCACCCCAGCCATTATTGATACAATACTCTGTCCATTAAATCAATTAGGCTACCTTTATGTTATTGATAGGATTTGAGAGTTCAATATAGGAAAAGCTGGGAGCTAAAGGAATATGTTAATGAAGAGCATGATCTTTGGAATCAAGCCTGGTTTTGAATCTTACTTCTACTTCTTATTAGCTGTGTTACATCAGGTAAATTATAACTTCTCTCTGTTTCCTGATTAATAAAGTAGGAATAAAACCTGTCTCAGGAGCTATTGTGAGACTCAAATAAGAATGAAACTTATTAAAAAATGATAATTATTATAGTGAATTACATGCAGTCTTAAACCTGGAATATGAAGAAAAATGTTTGAGATGGAAGTGTGCTTTTGAATAGAAATAACATATTTCTTTTATTGTAAAAGAAAACACAAATACAAAAAATGTGTGACTTCATGAGTTCTTACAGGCAAACATCCTTTTAACCACCACCAAGATTGACAGAACTTTTCTAGTTACTCTAAAAGCCCCTTCATGTGCCCTGTCCTAATCACAATTTCCTGCCTACCTAATTTTATAATGATCACTTCTGGATGTTTCTTTATGGTTTTATCACCCAAGTGTGTATCTCTAAACACTATAATTTAGACTTGTACATTTTCAACATAACATATTTCCATAATTGAAAAGAGAGGTATAAGAAAATAAGTTATAACTCAATTGATAAGTGCAATAAGAATGTACGCAGTGTAGAGTGGTAGGACACTGTACTGGTTCAAAGCGTGGAATCCAGAGACAAGCTGCTCGGGCTCATATCCCAACTTTGCCAATTATTAGCTCATTGAGCCTGATTATGTTATTCAACTTCTTAGCTTTTGTTCTTCTCATTTGTAAAATGGCAACAGTACCTATTTAAGTACATGAAAGGAAATATACAATATATTTTTCAAAAATAAGAAAACAATGAACTAAATGTTGAATTCAAGAACTCAAAAATAAGAAAACAATTAACTAAATGTTCAATTCAAGAACTAAAAACTAGGGACAGAGTAAATTCAGAAACAAGAAGAAAAAAAATAAAGGCAGAAATGGTTACATTAAATAGTGAGGCATAGACTTCTAGTTGTCCCTCAATAGTATTTGTTCTCCTCCTCCTATTCATTAAATCAAGAATCCCAATATTTAGAGAACCCTAGCCTATTATTAATTTCATGGTATGTGACCTGTGCAGTCACACAGGGTGCAATGCTCAAAGAGTCCCAAGATTCATTTAAAGCTCTGATGTTGCCACCTTGAAATTCTTAATAATATTTGAATAAGAGTCCTCACATTTTCATTTTGCACTGGACTGCCAATTATGCACCCAGCCCTGATCAGGGCATACAACTGCCCATAATAGAGATTCATTTTTCATCTCTTCTGTTAGGAGTGCTTTTGTGAGCACATTCTGCTCAATGGGATGTAAGTAGAATCGTATGTGCAACTGCCGTATGGTAAAAGACATTCCTCCTTCTTGCTGGCTGAAATAGAATCACAATAGCTGGAACTCCAGGAGTCATATTGGGCCAAGATGGAAACCATGCAAGATAGAGCACCGAGATACATCTAGCTTGATCTCTGAGACTTAGAGTGTCATAGCAACCCTGAAGTACCTCTAGACTTCTTCAACTGAAGAAAAAAGAAATATTTTATTCTGTTTCAAAACAAAACTTTGGTATAAAATTTAATATCTATTTGTAATTGAAAAACTACATTTAAAAACGCCTTGAATTTGACCAAAACTTTCTGTCAAAAGCTACATTTAATGGAAACACTTTAGATGCAGATCCTCTATTTTTTTTAATGTTTTGAATTGTTGTTCAATTACATTTGTCCTCATTTTTCCCCATTACTCTTCCCTGCCCTACCCACCCCCGACTTCCTACATTCAATCTCTGCCCTCCCACCCCGTTGTCTTTATCCGTGGGTCCTTTATACATGTTCCTGGACTTGACCCTTCCCCTTCTTTCCGTTATTTCCCTTTCCCCTCCCCTCTGGTCACTGTCAGTCAGTTCCTTTAATATCAGGAAAAGACAAGAATCCCTGCTGTAAACTACTTTTTACCACAATACTAGAGGCTTTGGCTAAAGCACTAATACAGGGAAAAGACATACGTTAAAAGGATAGGAAGGGAACAGACAGCTACACTTTTGCTGTTGATTTTTCTTACAGGTTAAAGAAAATCCAAAACGATAAAAACTATGAGGTATAATATGAGAGTTCACTGAATTTTACAATTATAAAATGACTTACAAAGTCAATAGCATTTGTCTACATGAATAAAGCAAGTAAAAAAAGTTATAGAACATAAGACACCAATTACAATACTAAAAAAACTATAAAATATCTAAATAGTGTTGTCAGGGAAGGCCTCTCAAGTGATGTAACATTTGAGATGAGACCTGAATGAAATCAGTCAATGAGGGAGATATCTGAAAAAAAGGCAGAAGAAACTCAAGGACAAATGAGTTCACACCATTGATTTTTCTCTTTCTCTCAACATGAGAATATTTTACTATCTGTGGAGCTCAGTCATGTTTTACCATTTCAATACTTTATCCAGGTTAAGAAGATATCCTCAAATAAGTAAAATAATTATTGATAACCTTGGCATAAGGCAGGTTTTTTCTCTGTTAACAAAACTTAGAAACCAAATAAGAAAAGATTGATAACATTTCTAGAAGCCCAAACCAACATAAGCACAGTAGAAATACAAATGACAAGGTGGATTGAAAAATATTTTCTTTTATTTATTTCTTGTTTAATCTTTATTGTATTGTTTCCGTTACCATTTAGTTCCCCTAATACCCTCCTCCTCCCAGCAATAGCCGCACTGTTGTCCATGTCCATGAATCCTTTTTCCCTTTTTGTTCAATCCCCGCTCCACTAGCTGTTATACTGCTCTCCATCTATGAGTCTGTCCCCATTTTTCTTGTTAGTTCAGTTTGTTCATTAGATTGTTCACATATGAGTGAAATCACATGGTACTTGTCTTTTTCTGACTGGCTTATTTCAGTTAGCATAATATTTTCCAGGTCCATTCACACTGTCTCAAATTGTGAAACTCTTCTTTTTTATGATCAAGTAATATTCCATTGTGTAAATGTCCTGTAGTTGTTTTATCCACCCATCTACTGATGGACACTTGGGCTACTTGCATATTTTGACAATTGCAAATAACACTGCAATGAACATAGAGGTGCTTATGTTCTTTCAAATTAGTGTTTTGGGTTCCTTCGGATATATACCCAGAAGTGGGATTGCTGGGTCAAAAGGCAGATCCAATTTTAATTTTTTGAGGTATCCCCATCCTGCTTTCCACAGTGGCTGCACCAGGCTGCATTCCCACCACCATTGCAAAAGGGTTCCCTTTTTTCCACATGCTCACCAGAGTTTGTTGTTTGTTGATTTATTGATGATAGCCATTCTAACAGGTGTGAGATGATATGTCATTGTGGCTTTAATTTGCATTTTCTCTGAAGTATTTTCATCTCTCTTCTCCCTACCCTACACTTCATCTGGCTGACTGTACCCCTCCCTGCCCTACCCTATCCTTTAATACTCAGCTCAAGGGTCTATTCCCCCCAAAACCTTCTGTGAGGTCCACCAAAGGCATCCCTATTTGATGTTCCTACACATTTCTGAGCATATCTGTATCATTCACTGCTCTTACCATACTGTTTGGAAATTAATTGTAAACAGGATTTGTGTGTGTTAATCTTCTCACTTAATTTGTAAACATCAGAGGCATGGTTTTGATGTGAATGACATGAGATAACATGGGTGAATTTCTCAGTATCATTCCAGTCTTCCATGGGTCTTCTACTTTCTGACTAAGTGACTTTGTGTACATTACTTAAACTCTCTGAATCTCAGTTTCATCTTCTGCACAGGATATTCTGAGAATTAAATGAGTTCATGCATGTGAGATATGTGATTATAACTTGACTGTTTCTCTCATCATATTGCATCTAACTCAGTGCCAGGCACATGAAAGGTGTTACTTTAATAAACATTTATATAGGGAGTGGGTGAATCCTACAGGGACTGTTTTGTCAGAAGGAAGGCACTTGGTCTCTGTGGGAGCTGGCTGTCTGTCTATGGAGATAGAAACCATAGCAGATCCTCCAGGAAGGCAGACCAACCAGGGTCATGCTGAATGGTAGCATGGGAAAATCAACTCTTAGGGTTTACATGGGGGCATTCCTATCCCACTTCTATGCTGTGCTATTTCACACAACAAAAGGGAAGTCTCTGAGGACTCCTGCAGGAATGAAGAAGTCTACCCTCCCTCTTGTACTACTCCCTGAAGAGGAGCTGATGCATAGAACTAAACCCAGTCCTGCCAGCATCAGCACTGATTTTCCCAGGCATTCCATCTTCTCTACCTAACTGGTATTTATCTATCAGTGTTGTCCAATGGAACTTTCTGTAGTGATGAAAACACTGTATACAGGGTAGGGCAAAAGTAGGATTACAGTTGAGAGTATGCAAAACACAGAGTTTATTCTTATGTTATTTATTAATTCTTGTATTATTTTCCATACAAACAATTGTAAACCTACTTTTGCCTCACCCTGTATATGCTGTCCAATATAGAAGCCACTAGCTGCATGTGACTATTGAGTCATAGACATGTGGCTAGTCTGACTTCATAACTGATTTTAAAACTTTTTAAAAATAAATTGAACAGTGCAGTTTTAAACATGTTTGTTGACTTTTCAAATTGCCATTTGATGAGAACCTTTATGTGCTACATACACTTGTACAGAGCATTTACTACACAGCCTCCCAATTTTCCTGTCTCTAATCTATTCTCTACATATCAACCAGAGCAGCTGACCACGTCCTTGACCTGCTTAAACACCTGTCAATGAGTTTCTATCACATAGAGGATTAAGTACTCCATATATGAGTTCTCCAGAGTCCCCCCTTACCTACTGATGCAGCCACCCATGGCCTTGCTCTATAGGCCATTTAGATACACTCTCTTTTGCTTTGCCTATGCTTCTGTTACGACAACCATCCTTTCTTCCTGTACCCCTGTTTTCTTTGCCCAGCTTACTTCTACTTGGCCTTGAAAATCAGATGCTCTGTCTTCCAGGAACCTTTGAACATTCCTTTTGCCTATCCCCTCTACCCCAGGCTGGGCTGTGTGCTCTTCCTCTGGGCTCCCGTAGCCTCCATGCTTTCCTCTGTCAGCACACAGGTCATGCTAGGTTGTAATTACTGATTAAATTTCTTTCCCCTTCTGGACTGTGAGCTCCTAAAAACCATGACAGTGTTATAGTCACCTCTTTATCTCCACCATCTGCACAGAGCCTGCCTCAGAAGAGAAATCAAGGAATGTCTAAGTAAATTATTCTAAAACATGTTGAGCTCTGTATTTACTGGAATTATACTTGTCAAATTCTTTTTAATCTATTATTCCATTTATGACTTTGAGTACTCTGTGGTAGGCAGGGACCTTGACTCAGTTTGTTGGTAAAGGAAACTGAGGTTCAATGAGTGTGAGATTTGCTCCACATTATAAAGCTATCAGGTCTGAGTTTGAATAGAACCTGGCTCTTCCAACTCCTTTTGTCCATCTTCTGCATTTAATAAAGATCCTTGTTCCTCCTCAGCCCTCAGTGACCCTTCCCACACTAAAATTTCTGTACTTTTCACAGCCTGGATTTCACTAAGATTGATTTGGGAAACTTATTAATTTTTATCTTGATGATTATGTTGACATGGCTTATGAATTCTAAACTGCTCAAATGTGGTATTTCTGATGGGTATTTTCCCATAACTTTCTACAGAAAATTCTTGTGGTGCCCACACCTCATCCCTACTTTCAGTGTAGGTGAATGAACAGTTCTATGCATGTGGCCAACAACCCACCTCAAAAGTTTTCTGGTCCCCCTGCTTTTATGCCCAAGGGTTTCTCACAAACTTTAGAAGGGTGCTTAGCCCTGGGCACACATAACCAGGAAATGTGAAAGCTTTCAAGTTGGGGGTTGGAGGTAACCCTCAGACAGTGGGGATGGAAATTAAGAGGAAAATGACCAGCTTCCTTGTTCTTTAGTGGGACAATGCTGAGGCACATTCTACATAGTTCTTCAAAGGGTCTACAGTGAGATTAAGCCCAGTTGTCTACTAAAGCAATCAGCTCAATAACCCACATTTTTCTTGTCCCCCCCCCATTCGTCCCTCACTCTCTCCACCTCACTCAGTTCCATGGGCTTACCTCCCAAACACACTACCAGTACCCATGCCCTTTCTTCGGGCTGTTTTTGGGGAACCCAAATGAAGACACTACCTAACCATACAGGAACTTCTTCAGGGATAACAGTTTTCCCTACAGGAGGTGTGCTTGAGTCATACTGGACTTGTAGATTCGCAGCTGATCCCCACACTCTGTGCCTGGGCTCATGCTGTTCCCTCTGCCTGTCACGCTCTTCCTCTTCTTTGCCTGGCTGACAGCTGTTCATTCTTCAAGACTCTGTTAGGGTGTCCACTCCTCTCATAAGTCTTCAATGATTACTTCCATCTCCCAATTTAGAGTTTCATCTCTATGATCCTGCAGCACTTGGAATACTAGTTAACTTCTATCAAAACCATTATCTCCTTTCCTTTCTCTGTGAGCCCCTTGACGAGCGCGGGCCTACCTAGCAAGGTACTTGTTAAAAAAATTAAATTCCAGCGCCTATGCTGGAACAAAGGAGGTATAGTCACCAGCTAAATACCTAACCAAGAGATTCCCCACATAAGAAGCAACTGAGGCATTACCTTGCTGGAAACCAGTTGAATTTTCACTGCCCCCTCCCCTCTCCCTCAAGTTTTCTACAGAATCAGCCCTGCATGACCCAGGACACCTGGAGCAGATCGGCTGCGTGACTCACCCTCCCCAGGTCGGGGGCGTCTGCTACACACCTTTAAAATCCCTTCTATCCTTACTCTTGTGACTGCATTCCATTCGGACCCAGCAGGCCTGATCTTAGTGCCCTGCCTGGAATAAAAGCCCTTCATTGAACTTTTCTGGCTCTGGATCCTTTCTTAGTCACCTAGGCTACCTAGCAGTAGGAATGTGAAGTTGTGAACTTAGGAATCATTTTCATTCCACAAAGATTTACTGAACACTTACTTTGTAACAGCACTGCGCCATACTGTGGAGTATACAAAGATAAAGAGACCAACCCCAGGTATCAGAGGAGCTCACCATCAATAGAAGAAAAGAGAAGTAGATATCATAAGTGTTAAGATAGTGATGCACGGGGACGTTGGGCCTCTGCGTGTGTGGGGCGATGTGGGTTCAGAATTGTTGACTTTCAGGGCATTTCAGTTGAAGACTTGTTACCCAGCACCTCCACCAGGCCAAGCACACTGGAGGGTGGAGTGGAGAAGCGCTGGAAGATCAAGAAGCTTGTCCCAAGCTCCCAAAGTTAAGTAGGAACCACAGAAAAGCCAGCCCACCCAGTTCTGTGGTCAGCATGAGGACCCCCGTCGGTGGCTGGAGAACGCCACCCCAGCAGACCGGGTCCTTGCAGCCCAGAGGCCGCGGAGCACGCTCAGTCGCTAGGACCCGGTGGCTGGGTAGTCGGGAAGAAGCCTGGCGGAGTCCCAGTGCGAAGGCGCCAGGGGCCCAGAGGGGGCTCGCGCCGAGGGGGCGTGGCCTCAGACGCCTGCATCTACTAATCTTTCAGGACCGCCCCCTGGCACGTGCTCGGCGGCCGCCCGTTGCCCTGGCAACTGTCGCGCCGCGTCCGCCGTAGGGAGCTCTGGCGGCCCGCAGATCTTATCGCCCGCTCCCCACTGCCCGGCGATTTTCTTGTGGGCTCTGAGGAGGAGGGATCACAAAAAATGGCGGAGCGGAGCCAGACGGCGTCTGAGGCAGGTCTGTGGGGGCGGTCGACCAGGGAAAGCGCTGAGGCAGCACGGCTGTCCTGGGCCTGTGGGGACAGGGGACTTGAGCATGGCCCTATTCCTGAGGAGGCACCCTGTGTGTTTTCATGGTGAGGCTATGACTCCGGGGTCAGGGGTCAAAGGAGATGCATCCCTCTGAGTGACAGGCAGGGACATCGGAGTCTCGGTGGCAGAGGGGTGTATGGGGGAGTGTGGCACTTCTGAGTGAACGTGGGGCCCCAGGGAGGAAACAGGACTCCAGTCCTGAGGGGTACCCTTCATGGGGGCTTATCACAGGGGTAGGCTGCGTCATGGAGAGGATATACACAGTTCTGTGGGAATATGAGAAGGGAGTCCATAAAGGGGCATGGCTTGGGGTAGAGGGGCTCTGATTCTGACGAGGCAGGTGAATTTAAGAGAAGTTTTACTTTAATATCAGGCAGTGCCATGGAAGGGGAATATACACCAAGTATTTGTTTTTTTGAAGTAGGCTAGTGCCTTAGGCTCACCCCTGGTCACAGAGAGGGTATACAAATCCTTATGTGGGTCCTTAAAAGGACAAGAGGCTTGAGGGGACACCCAGAGCTCCAGTTCTTCAAAGCCCTACCAAAGGAGGCTGTAGTCCCAGTGTGAATGTATATGGAATCAGTGAGCTTGAAGGTCATTCAGAATCACAGGGGTGCATATCCACATATCTGTGGTTGGAAGATAGTCTTTAAGAGGCAAGAAGACTGACAGGAAGGGAGACACCGGATCATATTCCTGAGGAGAGTGCCTTGTAGGTATCTTGGGCTTGGAGAAATATTGACCTAAGTCAATATCTTACAGGGTCATAGAAGACAGGAAGGGGTTTTACAGTCTTGTGTATATGGAAAGGAGTTTGTCCCTAAAAGGGGCTGAGGTCAGAAGAACTGGAGCCTTAATACAAGTGATATCTGTATGTGTGTTGAGAAGCAGTGGCTTTGTGGGTATGTGTGGTGGTGGGTGATGGAAGTGGCATAATCTTGTATATGTGTCCTGATTAAGTATTTTGGTTACATGAGTGACCCACTTGAATCATCCAGTCCTTGGGTGTTGGGGAGGGAAGTGGTGGTTATGATGAGACCATACAGTGACGGGAACTGGAAACTGTATGAAACCATCAAGAATGATCGAAGACTTGAGTGGTTTATCTTACTTTCATAACATTTCTGTTTCTTCCAATAAGTAGTTAGTTCCTCTACTCATTTCATAGTTTAAACTCCCTCATAACTTAAACATGCTTATTCCTTTATTTATTCATCCACTCAACAAATATTTATTGAGTGCCAACTATATGCCAGGAAACAAGTTAGGTACTGGAAACTTTCCACTTGGGATTCTCTTATCGTGTTCTTTATTTTCCTTGTAGACCTACTGTCTTCAAATATATTATTTAAATTAATTATTATTTTTATTGCTTATTGCCTGTCTTTTTCACTAGAATGTAAGATCCATGAAGGCAAGGGTCTTTGTTGTGTTTATCAATCCCAATGTCCAAACTGTACCTTGTGTAGAGTAGGTTATGACAAGTATTATTAAATGAATGACTGAGTAAACTGATATGGTCTAGCAGGGGTGTCCAACTTGCGGGCTGCAGGCCGCACTCGGTCCAGGATGGCTATGGATGCGGCCCAACACAAAATCGTGAATTTACTTAAAACCTTTTTTTTCGCTTATCAGTTTTTGTTAGTGTTTGTGTATTTAATGTGTGGCCCAAGAGAACTCTTGTTCTTCCAGTGTGGCCCAGAGAAGCCAAAAGTTTGGACACCCCAGGAGGTTTAAGACGTTTTCTCTGAAGAAGTGATATTTTAGCTGAGATATAATCGTGATTGAATAAATGAAGAGAAAGGCAAAGAGTGATCTAGGAGATGAAAGCCATGTGCAAAGATGCTAAGGTATGAGGAAACATGATATTGTGTGTTTAAGGAACTAAAAGAAGATAGGTGTGGCTGCATGTAGGGCAATAGGAGGAGATTAAGAGGTAAGCTGAACAAGATCTTGTAGGGTCTTATAAACTATGACACAAATTTTGGTTAAAAATCCAAAGAATAATAGGAAGCCATTGACAACTTTTAAGTGGGAGTATGACATGATTAGAATCATTAAAAAAATAACTCTGGCTGTATGCAGGAAGTACTGAAGATATGAGTGGACATAAGGAGACTTGTTAGAAGGCAGTGGAGTTGGAGAGAAAGAATTGTGAAATATTTAAGAGATAAAATTAATAGGACTTCATGAAAAATGGAGATGAGGGAGAAGGAATTATGAAGGCGTACTTCCAATTTTCTAATTTGTGCCACTGGATAGTTGGTGGAATGGTTGCAGAGAATAGGGAGCACTGGAAGGAACCATGGCTAGGTTTGAGAAGGAAGATCATGAGTTTGGCTTTGGGCATTTGGAGTCTGAGGTAGCTTTAAGGTATCCAAATAACTGGAGAGATTGACAAGGCAGTTGAATTAACAAGGAAAGTCTGACCTGGCATAGAGATAATTACTGAAGTCATAGTGTGGATGAAATTCCCAAGAGGGAGTTAAGAGTGTGGGGAAAAGAGACCTGGGATAAAATTTTGAGTAGCTGCAATATTTTAATGCCTTCCAAAGAAACTGATAGAGAGATAAGAGGACAACCAAAAGAATGTTTCAAGAGAAATGGCATATTCAACAGATTAAATGCTACTAAATGATATAAAAAGGATGACTACAACACTATATATAGCAATAGATTTAGTATCATTGGGAACCTTGAGAGGGAAAATTGATCAAGTCAGGAGCCAAACCATTTAACTTTTGAACCAGTATTAACTGCCTCAATCTTTGTCCCTTAATTCAGATTCCCAAGAGAGACAATCTGATTGACACACATCATCTTTTCCCATTAGATCATGTCATAGATCACAAGCCAGTGTAAGACTGACTATTTTTGGATTACGTGTCCAGCTATTGCTGGCTGGTGTCATCTGGTACAAAATATGTCCATCAGGTGATTCTTCATCTTAATAGCAATGTCATTTATGGAGTGTTTATTACATGCCCAACATAGTACTAAGTGCTTTATGTCTTAATCTACTCCAGCATTATAACTACTATCTAAGGTAGGATCTCTATTTAATTAATATGTGAAAAAGTTTTGGCACAGAGGAATTAAAAAACTTGCTTAAGACGTGCAAATAATTAGTGTAAGATGGTAGTTTTTTTGGCTATTTTAGCATTATCCAGATTTATTATTTGGCTTGTTATTTGTATTGCAACATACAATATACTGAAGAACTAACAGCCACAATAAAAATTCCAGCTCTACAGGAATATTCTAAGCTAAGCATACGTTAGCAAAGGTGAAGTAGAAAAGAATTTGGGCTCAGATCCTTGTTTAAATTCTGTTTCTATGACTTAATTAGATGTGGGCCTTGGATTCAAATATTTTGATCAGTTTCTTCATCTATAAAAGGAAGATGGTATTTATAGGATAGTTGTGAATTATAGAGATAATATATCTGAAGAGCCCAATAAATGGTATTTCCCTAGTTTCCCTGAAGCTCGAGTATAAAATAATTCAAGTGTATTACATATATAAGCAAACTTTATTTAAAAAAATATTTATTATTATTTTTGACCCTCACCCAAGGATATCCTCATTGATTTTAGAGAGAGGGTAAGGGAGGGAGAGTAAAACATCTATTGGTTGCCTCCCATATGGCCTCTGACCACCCAGGCATGTGCCCTAATCAGTAATCAAACCTACAACATTTGGATTCGCAGGACGATTCTCCAAACAACTGAGCCACACTGGGCAGGGCTAAAAGCAAGCTTAATCATACAGTTATTAATGTTACATATTCTTCTTTTTCATATTTTCTTCATTGATATAATTGATTTGCTATCAGAAGAAAGGCGGACACCAGGTTCTGGAGAATGCAGAATTGTTGTTTGAACTATCTTCATGGGACATGTCTTTTATAAGGTGAATTTTGAGGAGTTTCTTGAAGAAGTAATAGCTTTGTAAGAAGGTCAGATTTGCAAAGGGAAGTTTCTTCTTTTAAACATTGTACTTTAAAATCAGGACGTGAATGTCAGAATTTTCCTCCTTCTCCAACAATTTGACTATTATTGATAATAAAAAAGAAAACTTGTAGTGAACAAACATAGAAATTTTAGTTTCAGTCTAGATGACAACTGCTTCAGTTTCTCAGATTCTTCTTCCTCCTGTTCAACTATTATAAAAAAATCTTTTGTTTGAATTACCTGGCAAGATAATTTGTTTTCCCATATTGCCAAGTTTGTTACTTTTGTGGAGATAGCCCAGAAATTTTAGAATGGTGCCATCTGTTAAAATGGCCTGTACCTTGATCACTTTCTTTATGAAATAAACTTTTAAAAAATAAACACCTAGGTATCTGAAATCATCTATAGGCAGAATCTTGAAATTTTACAAAGCCTTAATCATGAGAATAATGTTTTCTATATTTGTTAGTAGTTGGGCAAAATAGGTAAGCCTTTTTGGCTTTAGTTTCCTTATTTGTAAATTGGTGATAGTAATACCTACTATTCTGGTGAGAATTAGAGATTAGATATGAAAAGTGTTTAATGTCTTATACCCCAAATAAATGGTAGCTTAATTTGGGAACACCAGTGATTTTTAACCTTTTTCCATCTCATGGCACACATAAACTAATTACTAAAATTCTGCAGCGCACCAAAAAAAATACATTTTTGCTGATCTGACAAAAAATAGGTGTAAATTTGATTCATTCACTCTGGATGACTGTTGTTGCATTGGCCATTGTCATTTTTTCATTTGACAGTATAAGGGTAAAGAGGTCAGTGACTCTGACTAAATAGTCAGGTATTGTATATTTTAAAAATCCATGTGGCACACCAGTTGAAAATTGCTGCTGTATATGTGTGTGTGTCTGTCTGCCTTGGTCTGTGGATGTATGTGTGCGTTTTCCTAAAGGCTTAGTGGTAAAATCACTGTTAAAAGGAGAGGAAATTGGACTTCCGGCCAAGATGGAGGCATAGGTAGACGCACTGTGCCTCCTCGCACAACCAAGATAGGGACAACAACAATATAGAAACAAAATAACACCCAGAACTGACAGAAAATTGAAGTGTTTGGAAGTCAGACACCCAAGGATTTAAAAATAGACACGTTCATCCAGACCAGTAGGAGGGGCGGAATCCGGCCAGGCGAGGGACGTGGAGCAAAGAGCTGAGCAACCAGGGCGGCGCATAAGTCCGCAGCAGGCAGACGCTGGGCGCACAAGCGGTGGTGGCTGGTGGGCCCTGGCTAGGGGGTGGTGACCGGCAGACCCAGCGAGGCAGCCACTGTGAAGCAAGGCACTGCGCCCAACTCAGGGTCCCAGCACCAGGAAATAGAGCTTTGGGTCGCTGAATGAAAAGGAGGGTCCCGCAGGGTGCACAGGCCCACCCACACTAGAATTGGAGCCAGAGGGGCCCAGTTAGCTTGCAGAAAGTGGCAGAGGGGTCTGGGGTCCTATAAAGAGCCGAGCAAGTGCCATTGTTCCTTCTCAGACCCCGCCCCCACATACAGCCTCACAACCCAGCCACTGGGGTATCCAGCCCTGGTGAACTCCTAAGGCCCCGCCCCTCACTACAGGAGCTCAACAAGACCAAAAAACAAAAAAACCAGCAATAAGATGGCTCAAACAGAAGAAGAATTGAAAGCCCCAGAACCCATCCTTAATTTTAAG
>CM052542.1:30941104-30998477 GCA_028533065.1 Trachops cirrhosus | reverse complement strand
GGCTGGAAAGAAGTATTCCAAGTCATGAAAGACAAGGACCTATATCCCAGATTGCTCTATCCAGCAAAGCTTTCATTTAGAATGGAAGGGCAGATCAAGTGCTTCTCAGATAAGGTCAAGTTCAAGGAGTTCATCATCACCAAGCCCTTATTGTATGAAATGTTAAAGGGCCTTATCTAAGAAAAATAAGATAAAAAACATGTACAGTAAAATGATAGCAAACAGACTTATTAACAACCACATCTGAAACAAAAACAAGAAGAAACTAAGCAAACAACTAGAACAGGAACGGAACCACAGAAATGGAGATCACATGGAGGGTTAGCAACAGGGGAGTGGGAGGAGAGAGGTGGGAAAGGTACGAAGAATAAGTGTCATGGATGGTAGGTAGAAAATAGGGGGAGGGCAAGAATAGTAGGCGAAACGTAGAAGCTAAAGAACTTATGACATATGGACATGAACTAAAGGGGGGGAATGTGGGTGGGAGAGGGTGTTCAGGGTGGAGGGGAATGAAGGGGGGATAATAGGACAACTGTAATGGCATAATCAATGAAATACATTTTAAAAAAAAGGAGAGGGAATCCAGGTCTATAATCCCTCATCTGCAGCCTTGGATGCAAATGTATTTCAGAATTCAGATTTTTAAAATTATGAACAGGTAATATAACATATCGTATTTGGCTGTGTATAATGTGCACCTACAGGTTTTGTATGCATTACACACGAGATTATTATACCCATTATTATACCCACAGTATGGGTATACCTATGTATAATGTGCATCCTTGTTTTTCCCTAAAAAATTTGGGCAAAAAAGTGCTCATCATACATGACAAAATACAGTCTGTATTGTTGCTTACATAGTACCCCCAATGGGGTATGGGAGAGTACCCTGTAATCAAACATATTAATATCACATTCACACTAATTTGAATAAAAACTATAAATAGCTTTACATCAATTTAGGTTAGGTTTTACTGAGAAAGTAGTTTTGGCACCAAAGTTATGGAAAATATTACTCTTTTTAGAGATTTAGGGATTCTGGAATTATGGGAAAGGGAATATGGATTTATATAATTTTATCCCTTTTTCAAAATATTTTTAAAACTTCAAATTATTTTTGTCTCTTTTATATTTTCTGTAAGATCAGTGACCATAACTTTATTAAAAATCCCAAAAGCATTGGGACAGAAACACCTTGTTTCCATGACAATTATGTGCTTATTTCTTCTAAGGAGCTCTGATCATTTCTGTATTTCTGATCTCTATGAATAGTGTATTTGGCTTCAGTTTCAGTATCTTTGCTCAGTGTCATTTTCAATGAGAGATACTAGAGAACTATACATTAAGGAGGTCAAAAGGATGTCAATATTGTATACACTGTCTTAAAGTCACACCTTTATCTTTGAGTCATTAGAGCAGTCCAGTCTTGTGGGAGTTTCAGAATATTTTTATTAATTGTTAAATTTTAGTAATGGAATAGGTGTTAATTTTAGTATTGATTTACGAAACATTTCATTCATAGTTGAATTTTATTTGTTTGATTATAAAAATTATTGCAAGTGTGAGAATTTATAGTAACTCATTGATGGTGTTTACCACATGGGAATATGCTAATTTTTACTATTTATATTTCCCATTTATTTAATGGGATTTGTAAAAGAGATTTCTCTTTTTTTTCAAACTGTAAAGGAAGATGTTTATTTGTCATGTATTTTTGAGAACCATTGATTGTGAGCATTTGTGTTTCGAAACAGACTTGCAAAAAATTGTCTTGCATGTCAACTGAAGGAAAACAAAACAAGCAAACACAAAAAGGCTTCTAGATTTTTATATAGGATTCAAAACTTTTATATAGGATTAGAAATTCTTAAATCAAGACTCTCAACAAGGTGATGGAAAAATCTCTCAGTTTTGGTGGAAGGGAATTGAAAAAACAGTCCTCCATCAATTATAGTTTGCTTGCCTTTTTTCAGGAGTTTTAGAAGTCATGAGTTGTAATATATTAATCTCTGTGTCATGGCTTTGTGGAAGAAATCACCATGTTGTGGACTTTGTTATTAATTTAAAAATTATTCATTCAAAAATATGTACTGAATACCAACCATGTGCCAGGCATTGTGCAAAACTCTGATAATTCGGAAATGTATTAGACAAAGTCTCTGCCTTCACAGAGCTTCCATCTTAATGGAGGAGGAATAGAGTTAGTTTGAAAATTATCATCCATGCATTGATAGAGGGTATAGAAAATTCCGAGTCCAGAGAATGGTTCCCTGACATCCTGGGGGTGGTAGTAGTAGTAGTTGTTCAGTAAAGCTTCTTAGAGGAAGGACACAGGAGTCTTGAATAATGATAAGACGGAATTAGCTTGGTGAAGGTGGTAAACAGAGAGACTGGGAGTGGGGAGAAAGAATGGAGGGCAGAGAGAGCTATGCACTGGAAAGTTGTTGGTGAAAGAATAAAGCGTATTAGGACATTGCTAGTGTTTGCTCATTTAGTAACAGAGCTAAAGGCTATATTCCTCTTTCCCATTTGTTCTTAAACATTTCTGAGGTCATAGATCCCTTTGAATATTTGATGAAAAAACAATGAATTCTTTCTCATGAAAATGCACACTCTGTGTGGACACAGAATTTTGAATATGATTTCAAAGATAATGTCCATACCCAGAAACCCAGGTTAAGAAATCCTCTACTTGTCCTGGCTGGTGTGGCTCAGTTGGTTGGGCATCTTCCCATAAATCAAAATGTCATGGCTTCCATTGCTAGTCAGGGCACATGCCTAGTTTGTGGGTTCAGTCCCTGGTAGGAGTGCCTATGAAAGACAACTGATTGATATTTCTTTCCCTTCTCTTTTCTCTAAAAAATAAAAATAAAAAAGCGTGTCCTTGGGTGAGGATTAAAAAAAAAGGAATCCTTTACTTTTTAGTAATGAACTTACATTTAAGAATCTGAAATCTTCAAAGTAGAAATACTTCGTTGGAAAGTGTTGATTTAATACCATCTGTACTAACAAATTCTGGCCCCTAAATTATTTAGTCATCAGTTTATTATATACTTTTACTTTCTTTGTGTTTACTTTGTTTGCTTTCTTTCATTTTGCTTCACAATAGACCTCAAGAAAGAGTCCAAGTTTACACAGATAGGTTCAATATTGTAAGTGATTAGTTCAGGCTTATGTGGCTGGGAACCTGGCTTTCTTATTCCAAAGGCCAGATTCTTCCATTCTTGCTCCCGTCAGTAGAAAAGACATGCGTAACATCTCAAGCAGTATGGGGAGTATAGATTTTTATCTTTATATTGGATGTTAGAGTTAAAGTGACTTACTCAGGGTTGTACAACTAGCAAGAAGAGCCAGACTGTAACCTGAATTTCCTGATTCCATTCAATAAGTAATAATGGATGCCCTAAAATTATCTATCTCTCCTAAAATGAAGAGAGATAAATAATCAGGTATTATAGTAATGACCTTGAAAAATAAAGTTAGTTATTTCAGTAAGCCAATCTTTTGCCATTTGCAGAGTACCTCCTTTGTTTTAGGCACTTTACAGATATTTGGTTTAATTCTCATGAAATTCTTGCAAAAGGGATATAATTATTGCAGTTTTATATCTGAGAAAATTGGGGTTCAGAAAGATTAAGTGATGTAGTTAAGGTTATACAACCAGTAAGTATAATACTAGAATTGAAACTATAACCCAAGTCTATCTGACTGGAAGTTCATATATCATTAGTTCTCTGAAGGACTACTCCGTTCTGCCTTCTGGCTTTATTTCCTACATATAAAATCTTGTCGATAATAGGAGGGGATGGCACACAGTAGAACTTAAAATAACACCAGTTTTCTTACTTACATGAAGGGGAAATGCATACCTTAATTTTCAGACAAATGTATTAAAAAGTGCTCATTTGCTTAAAATTACTGTAATCATGGGATTAATGAAGTTTCTCATCTTAGACATCTATACACTCATTGAGTAAATTAGTGATGCGTAGTAGAGACTAAAATAGCAGTTAGTATATGCTTGCTGCGTAGTAGGCATTCAGTAACTATTTGTGGGCCAAATGAATGAAACATTTTTTATCCGTAAATTTTAGATTTAAATATTTGAATTTATGCTATTGGAGGCTGAGCATGTTGACACAGATGAAGGGGAAAGTGGAGAAGCTTGATATTTTACGAAGTTTTCTAATTGAGTATAATATAAACAGAATTGGTAAACTGGTGACAGAATAAGCTAATTTAAACCTCATTTGGTGGTGTGTGTCTTTTTAGGGAACAGGACACAGTAAATGAGACATGGATTTTAGAATTAAATGGATAAGATTTAAAATCCCAACTTTACCACTTACTGTGTAATAGTGTTTCTCTGAGCCTCAGTTTTATTCACCTTTAAAATTGTGCTACTAATCCTTTAATCAATAGAATTGTGAGGGTGTATATAATTTACGTGATAGAGTAGTAATTCTAACTAATTTCACTTGATTAATTAATGATCTTTATTCCTTGAAACATGCAGCTTCATATATGTGTAAAGAGCGTCTCTGGTCATGTAGCTACCCCAGGTACCAGAAGGAAGCAACTTTATAAATGTGTCTGGTTGGGACATGTGTCCCTAGTGTTATAAATACATTAAGAACTGAAAATAATTTTAATTAAAATTGGAAATATCCAAAGCAATAAGATTCTAACTTCCTATCTTGTTAATGTCTTTACCAGTGTGCCACCATAATAATAGTAATTATGGAAAATGCTAGTAAAATTTTTGCAGTCTGATAAAAATGTTTTGAAGTTTCCTATAAAAGACTGAAAGGCCTTATCTCAGTTCAGGTTTATCAGTATTCTGGGGTCTTTGATTTGAAGCTTAGCATCACTCATAGAACTGGATGAAGAATCAAGTGATTTAATAAAGGAGGTGAATAATTCTTACTCTTTTCTCTGAAGAGACTGGGTCTTTTAATTTAATGTAAAAGTAGTATAGGATTCAACTTTGTAAAAACAACATTTCCCTATATTTTGAGGAGGGAATCATCTAATTTACTCTCTTTCTAGAAGCTGCTTTAATAAGGTCCTAAGAAAGATGAATTTTTCTTCCTTTTTTTTTTTGCATCAACATTTGCCAGAGTTAGGACTATTTTTAAGTTGTTATGTGGATAATATTTTTTCTGCCACTGGCAGATTTTTGTAGTGTGACTAGATGAGTAGTTTTTTAATTGACTGAATTTCTTCAATTAAGGAACTCAATAGATATTCAGGTTTTGCATAAATTTTTTAATTAAAATATGAATGGTACGTTCTGAGACAATGGGTGTTATAACTAATTAGTGAACCAGATTAGTCTAGGGGTCAAATTGTGTTTTGGGGGGAAAGGGAAGAAGGGAGAAATTTGTCTTTATCATTTGTGCATCTTGACTTTCAGAGTGGTTTGAATTTGGCAAAAAGTTGTTTTCAGTAAACTTTACATTGAAGTGCATGTCATACTGATGAAATGGAATTAAATAAAATTTTCTTCAGATACCTAATTTTAATGCCATTTCTTGTTGTGTTATCAAAAGTTGACAGCCATTCTTGAAAAATACACTACCTCCCCACTTAAAACTGTGAGAATGAGTTTTCTTGTTACTAGAGTGACAAAAGCATTCTTATCCTGTGGATATCTGCTTTGAACAATTCACAATTTGAAACTTTAAAGTTTCAGTAAAATTGATTTTAAAAAAGAGTTAAGTATTGTCAGGAGAAGAGATAAATTCCTTTGCTTCCATTCCAGCAAGCTAAATGTTCTTATACTGCTGATTTTGATTTTTTCAAGTTCTATATCTTTTTTTTTCCTCTAGCATTCTTGACTTTTCTGCTACAGGCTTTCCTATTCTTCATTGCTTTGGTTAAGTAGAAGAGATATTGGCCTGTAGAATAACCCTAGATCTTTGGTTCCTTCTTCCTTCCATTTTTTAAATCATTCTCTCTCTCTATTACTTGGGTATTATTTGTCTGGCAGGCCAATAGAAATCTCTGGTTCTTAAGTATTTCAGGTCTAAAGTGGATGTGCTCCTTACTCTTGCCAGCTAATTTGAGTATTACGAATATTTAGTGCCAAAGAGAAGAAATAGGCTAGGAAATGTAATTTAAAAAATACTTAAGTACATGGAATTCCTAAAAACCAAGTTTGACTTTTAAATACCTCAGTTTTAAAAATGATAAATCAGGGCCCAATATCTGTTTTTTATTCATATTAGTTTACTAAATCTAAGAAAAATGTTTCTGAAGAAAAGTGAGGCAGTTTTTGGCACTATCACCACATTGCTTAATTCTAACACTATCATTATTTTTGCCTTCAAGTTTTTATTAGTCATTTAAAAATTGCAAATAGGTATGTAGATTTTAAATAAAGATAATTATTTCAAACTGTTTAAGCTTTATTTGAACCATACTTACCATATTGGCACTTAAATTCAAGTTATTTTGTGTACAACTTCTCTAATTTTGCACACTTTCCCTTACAAATTTATAAGCAAATATTTATCAGGCATAAGGCAATATTGGCTGAGTGGAATGTGTAACTGGACTTGTGAGCAGAAACTCCTATTTTCCTCCACATTGGATTCCTTGGGTCTTGGGAATGTAACTTTTATTGTTATTTTAAAATTATAATAAGATGTAAGTTTTATTTATTTATTTAAAAAATTTATTGTTGTTCAGTAACACTTGTCCTGCCTTTTTCCCCAGTGCTCACCCCTACCCTGCCCACCCCCACTTCCACAGTCAATCCCCTCCATTGTCCGTACCATGAGTCCTCTATTCGTGTTCCTTTGCTTGCCCCTTCCCCTTCTTTTCCTCTGTTATACCCCTCCCCTTACCCCTCTGGTCACTGTCAGATTGTTCTTTATTTCCAAGTCTTTGGTTCTATTTCGCTCATTTGTTTGTTTTGTTGATTAGGTTCTGCTTATAGATGTGATCATGGTATTTGTCTTTCAGCACCTGGCTTATTTCACTTAGCATAATGCTTTCCAGTTCCATCCATGCTGTTGTGAAGGGGAGGAGTTTCTTCTTTCCTTCTGCTGCATGGTATTCCATTATGTAAATGTACTACAGTTCTTTCATCCACTAATTTACTGATGGGCACTTAGGCTGTTTCCAGCACTTGACTATTGTAAATTGTGCTGCTATGGACTTTTGAATTGGTGTTTTGGGATTCTTAGGGTATAGTCCCAGTAGTGGGATTGCTGGATTCCATCTTTAGTTTTTTGAGGAAATTCCATACTGTTTTCTACAGTGGCTGCACCAGTTTGCATTCCCACCAATAGTATACTAGGGTTCCCTTTTCTCCACATCCTCATCAACACCTGTTGTTTGTTGATTTATTTATGATAGCCATTCTGACAGGTGTGACGTGTTGTCTCATTGCAGTTTTAATTTGCATCATCTTTTCATATGTCTATGGGCCCTCTGTTTGTCCTCCATTGAGAAGTGTCTATTCATGTCCTTGCCTATTTTTTAATTGGATTTCTTGTCTTCCTGGTGAGGAGTCATGTGAATTCTTTATATATTTTTGAGATCAAACCCTTATCCTATGTATCATTGGTAAATATGTTTTCCCATACAGTTGGTTCCCTTTTTATTTTGAATATGATTTCTTTAGCCATGCAGAAGCTTTTTAGTTTGAGGTAGCCACATTTATTTATTTTTCCTTTATTTCCCTTCCCCTAGGAGATAGAGTGGCAAATATATTGTTACGTGGGATGTCTGAGATTGTCCTGCCTATGTTTTCCTCTAAGACTTTTATGGTGTCATGACTTATATTTAAGTCCTTTATCCATTTTGATTTTATTCTGGTGTATGGTCTAAGTTGGTGGTCTAGTTTCATTTTTTTGTATGTACTTGTCCAGATCTCCCAACACCATTTATTGAAGCGGCTATTTTTACTTCATTTTGTGTTCCTGTTCCCTTTGTCAAATATGAACTGACCATATTGACATGGATTTATTTCTGGCTTCTCTATTTGGTTCCATTGATCTGTGTGTCTGTTCTTATGCCAGTACCAGACTGTTTTGATTACAGTGGCCTTGTAATATAGTTTGATATCAGGTATTGTGATCCCCCTACTTTGTTCTTTCACAAAGTTGCCGAGGCTATTCGGGGTTGTTTATGGTTCAATACAAATTTTTGAAATGTTTGTTCTATATCTGTGAAATATACCATTGGTATTTTGATAGGGATTGGATTGAATCTATAGATTGCTTTGCGTAGTATGGACATTTTAATGATGTTAATTCTTCCAGTCCATGAACATGGTATATGTTTCCATTTATTTGTGTCTCCCTTAATTTCTTTCTTCTATGTTCTGTAGTTTTCTGAGTACAGGTCTTTTACCTACTTGGTTAAGTTTATTCCCAAGTATTTTATTTTTCTTGTTGCTATAGTAAATGGGATTTTTTTCTAATTTCTGTTTCTGATCTTTCATTGCTGGTGTACAAAAACACCTTCAATTTCTGAATATTGACTTTGTACCCCACTTTTCTTTTGTCAGATTCACTTACTGGGTTGATTAGTATTTTGGTGGACCTTACAGGATTTTCTACGTACACTATCATGTCATCTGCTAATAATGACAATTTTACTTCCTCCTTTCCAATTTGGATTCCTTTTATTTGTTTTTCTTGTCTGATCACTGTGACTGCAACTTCCAATACTATGTTGAATAAAGGTGGTGAAAGCAAGTATCCTTGTCTTGTTCCTGATCTTAGTGGGAAAGCTTTTAGTTTTTGCCTGTTGAGTATGATGTTGGTTGTGGGTTTATCATATACAGCCTTTATTATTTGAGGTATGCTCCCTCTATTGACACTTTGCTGAGCATTTTTTATCATAAATGGTTGCTGTACTTTTTCAAATGCTTTTTCAGCATCTATTGATATGATGATACGACTTTTGTCATTCATTTTGTTTATTGATTTACAAATATCATACCATCTTTGATCCATGGGGTGAATCCCACTATATTATGATGTATGATGTTTTTAATGTATTGCTTGGATGCAGTTTGCCAATATTTAGTTGAGAATTTTAACGTCTATGTTCATCAGCTATACTGACCTATAGTTTTCTTTCTTTGTTGTGCCTTTACTTGGTTTTGGAATTAGGGTAATACTGACCTCATAAGAAGAGTTTGGGAGTCTTCCCTCTTCTTGAATTTTTTGTAATAGGTTGAGAAGGATAGGAGTTAGTTCTTCCCTAAATGTTTGGTGTAATTTGCCTGTGAAGCCATCCAGTCCAGGGTTTTGTGTGCGGGAGTTTCTTGATGACTGCTTCAGTTTCACTAGTTGTTATTTGTATTTTCAGGTCTTCTGCTCTTCTTGATTCAGTTTTGGAAGACAGTATATTTCTAGAAACTTGTCCATTTCACCCAGATTGTCAATTTTTTTGGCATATAGTTGTTTGTAGTAATTTTTTACAATCCTTTGTATTTTTATGCTATTGGTTGTAATTTCTCTTCCTTCGTTTATTTGGATCCTCTCCCTCTTTTTCTTGATGAATCTGGTTAAAGGTTTGTCAATTTTGTTTATCTTTTCAAAGAACCAGCTCCTAGATTTCTCGATCCTTTGAATTGTTTTTTTAGTCTCTATGTTATTTAATCTGCTCTGATCTTGATTATTTTCTTCCTTCTACTCACTCTGTGCTTTGTTTGTTGTTGTTCCTTTAGTTCTTTTAAATGTGGGGTTAGGTTGTTTATTTGAGATTTTTCTATATTTTTTAGGTAGGCCTGTATTGCTATGAACTTTCTTCTCAGGACTGCCTTCACTATATCCCATATTTGGGGGCTGCTGTGTGTTTATTTTCATTTGTTTCCAGGAACTTTTTGATTTATTCCTTGATGTCATTATTAACCCATTCATTATTTAATAGCATGTTATTCAGTCTCCATGAATTTGAATATTTTTGAGTTTTTTCCTTGAGGTTGGTTTCTAGTTTCAAGCCATTGAAACTGTGATCTGAGAAGATGTTTGATATGATTTCAGTTTTCTTAAATTTGTTGAGGCTTGTTTTGTGTCCTATCATGTAGTCTGTCTTTGAAAATGTTTCATGTGCATTTGAAAAAAAATGTATATTTTGCTTTTTTGGGGTGAAAAGCTCTGTATATATCCATTAAGTCCATATGATGTGGAATGTTTTTCAATGCCACAATATCTTTGTTGATTCTTTGCTTGGAAGATCTATCCATCATTGATAATGGGGTATTAAAATCCCCTTCGATGAGTATGTTGCTGTCAATATCTTTCTTGAAGTCCTTGAAGATTTTCTTTTTATGTTGGGTGCATGTATGTTTACAAGGTTATATCTTATTGATGAATTATTCCTTAAGTTTTACGAAGTGTCCTTCTTTGTGTCTTTTTATGGCCTTTGTTTTGAAATCTGTTTTGTCTGATATAAGTATTGCTACCTGACTTTTTTTTCCATGTTCATTTGTTTGGAATATTTTTTCCATTCCTTTACTTTCAGTGTGTGTAGATCTTTTGTTCTGAGGTTGATCTTTTGTAGACAGCATATATGTGGGTAATGTTTTCTTATCCATTCAGCTACCCTATGTCTTTTGATCGAAGCATTTAATCCATTTACATTTAAGATTATTATTGATAGGTACTTATTTATTGCCTTTTTTTTACCTTTGTACAGCCCTTGCACCCCTTTCTTCACCCTAAAGATTTTCCTTTAGCATTTCTTGCAGTGCTGGCTTGGTGGTGTTGTATTCTTTTATCCTTTTTTTTTTTTTGTCTGGGAAACTCCTTATTTTGCCTTCCATTTTAAATGAGAGCCTTGCTGTCATTTAGTAGAGTAGTCTTGGTTGTACCTTGGTTGCTTATAATTCCTTGGAATATTTCTTGCCATTTCCTTCTGGCTTATAGTGTTTCTGTTGAGTAATCAGCTGTTGTCCTCATCAGAGCTCCTTACTAGCTGTTACTAGCTGTTTCTCCCTTGCTGCCTTTAAGATTCTCTTTGTCTTTAAATTTAGCCATTTTATTTATGCTATGTCTTGGAGTGGGCCTCTTGTGGTTCGTCTTGATTGGGATATTGTCTGCTTCCTGGACTTGGCATGACTTTTCTCATCAGGTTAGGGAAGTTTTCTGTCATAACTTTTTCAAACAAGTTTTCTATCCCTTGCTCTTCTTCTTCTCCTTCTGGTAACCCTATGATAAGGATATTATTAGGTTTAATTTTGTCCTGCAATTCCCTTAACCTCTCTTTGTTCTTTTTAGTCTTTTTTACCTTTTGTCGCTCTTTCTAGGAGTATTTTTCTACGTTGTCCTCCAGCTCACTGATTTGATCTTCTGCTTCATCTAGCCTGCTTTTGATTCCTTCTAATGTATTCTTGATTTCAGATATTGTATTCCTCATTTCCTCCTAGCTTTTATTGATAGTTTCTATGTCCTTTATTATGCTGGTGTAATTCATAGTAAGTTCCTTGTAACTTCCCTGGAGGTCTTTGTAGTTCTCACTGAGCTCATTGAGCCTCCTTATAACCATTATTTTGAACCCAGTGTCTTATAGTTTACGTGACTCAATTTCGTTTAGCAGTCTTTCTGTAAATTCTTCCTTTTCTTTCCATTGGGGTTGTTTCTTTTTTTCCCATTTTAGGTGACTCTTCTGTTTGCTTCTGCTTCTTAGATTGATCTGCCTGATACTCTGTCTTCATGGTATGACCTCCTGTTATAGGAGACCTGTGGGATTTGGTGGTCTGTCTCCTTGATCTCCTGAACTTGATGTTCTTGGGTTGCCCTTTACGCTGTGTATGTGGGCTCTCTGGTGTTTATGTGGGCTCTCTGGTTGGGTCCTGGTTGTTGTTGGTTTGTCTTTGGTGGGTTCTTCCCCCTAGCTGGCTAACTGAGAGTCACTCTGCCCACCTCATCTTGTATGCTGTTGTACAGGTGCTGCCAGAACAAACCCTAACAGCCCAGGAAACAAACCCACGCCTGCAAAAATACCCCCTACCCACAATTACACTATCAACAGCAAGTGAGCCAGTATTAATAAAGATGTAAAGAGATTATTATAAGAAAGGAAAAATGAGTATGAGATGACTAATGAAATAAAAATTATTTTGAGAGAGTAGAAGGAGGAGCAATCATAAGAGTAGGAAATAGGGACAAGGTGAAGAGAAAGAAAGTAAAATTTACATTGTAAATTAAAAAGGGAGGGAAGAAGTCAGAATGGAGTAAGAGAAGGGAAGTGTATAGTATTAGGTTTAAACAGAAATTTAAAAAAATATAGTGAGAGATAAAAAAATAGGAACCAAATTTGAGAAAAACATCCACCACAGCATTATCAAGAACAAATAAGCAAAGATTAATATAGATGGGATGGAAATAAGAGGGAAAAAGGAAAGAAAGAGAAGCTTAAGAAATGTCTAGGGGAAAGAGAAGCGATTTTGAGTGGACAGAGGGAGAAGGAATACTGAGTGAGGAATGAAAACCAGGCTAAGCCAGGGAAAAATTAAAATTTAAAATGAAAAAAAGAAAAGGCAGGTGGAAGGCAAAATGGAGTAGGAGATAGGAACAGTAAAATTTGTGATTTAAAATACAGAAATAGTGAAGATCTAGAGATAAAATTGAAGAAATGCAACAATAACCACCATATCCACAATGAATGAGCAAAATTGATAAAGGTGGAGGGAGAGTAAGGTTATTGTATGAATGGGAAACAGAATGTGAGATGACTGGGGGTTAGGGGTACCAACCACCCTGCTCAGTTGAAAACCCACATGCAACTTTTGACTACATTTTTTGAAAAAAATATGCAGGTAACTAGACCCACCCAGTTTGAAATCACCATATAAACTGTAAGTAAGTTGTATTATGTGGCTAGTTCTTGTGCCATTTAAAATAACCTTTATGTTATGGAAAATTGAAACATATACAGCAAAATAGAAAGGAGAGTATAAGAACTTCCAAGTACCTACTTCAACAATTATCAACTATTTTCATCTTTCTTATTCTCCTTCCACTAGGACTATTTTGAAGCATATCGCAGATATACACTTTAATCTATAAAATTTTCAATGTATACCTCCAAAAGACATATGCTGTTTATATATATATATGTGTGTGTGTATATATGTATCTCACATACTATATAACACGCACACACACATACACAATCATATGAAATATATATAATCATGCCAAATAATAATTCCTTACTATCAAATATACCATTAGTTTTTGTTTATTTTATCATTATATTTTTTTCTTCTTGCAATTTTTTTGTTTGAAGAAAGCAGATTGTTTTCCTGGATTTTCCTGAATTTTCAGTTGTTTTCCCATGGTGTAGTAAAATACATTCTTCTGCTTTCTATAATTCCTATAAATGATTGGGTATATCTAGAAGCTTGATGAGATTTGGGCTCATTTTTATTTTTCCCTAAGACTGTTTAAAAAGCGGTTTTATGTATTCCTATTGAAGGATATAATATCTGATTTTTTTCTGTTTTTGTGATGTTAGCATCCATTAAGTAACATACTTCAGGTTTAAATAATAATTTAAAATAAGAATAGAATTGCCAAAAAATGTTATAGTTGAACTCTCTAGTAACGCAGAGGAGGAAAAAGTAACTTAGGACTTTTTGGCATAAATTTAGGATCAGGGAAAAATTTATGGCAATAGTGGTGTTTAAGATAGATCTTGAAGAATGGGAATGACTATGATAAAAGGATGTGATACATTAGCCAGCTTAGGTTAAGTTATACAGTGATAATGAATGATACAAAAATCCCAGGGGTTAATAACAACAAAGATTTATTTCTTGTTTTCAGTACATGTCCACTGTGGGTCAGTAGTAGTTTTGTTTCACATATTTATGTCAGGACCCAGGCTGATGGAGTAGCTTCTGTCTAGAAAATAGAGGAAAGAAGACCGTATTGGAACTAAACAGTTGTTCTTGTTAAAGCTTGTGTTTGGAAATGGCACATGTCACTTCTGCTCACAATTCTCTTCAATATTATATATTGACAGAGTGGGGTGCATAATCTTGCCGTAGGGCAAGGCAGCAAGTTTTTAAAAGAATGCTACACCCTATTCCAGGAAACACTATTCTGGTGAGAAGGAAAAGGATATTGTGGATAGGAAGAGGCACAAATGCATGCAGTATATTTGGGAGTAAGAAGACCCACTTTTCAGGAGTAGAATGGGTATAGGTAGAAGATAAAAATAGGTCTGGGTAGAAGAGCAGAGACTATCAAGATTACAGAGGGAGGGTACAGTAAACTTTAAATTCCAAACTTATATTCAGCTAACCTTCTCTTCCACTGAAGGCTAGACTTTGGCATGGAAAGCTCTAGCTCAATGATCCACGATCCACATTTGTAGTTTTAAATTTACTAGTAGCTACATTAAAATGCAAGAGAACTGGTGAAATTAATTTTAGTGTATTTTAACTTAATATGTTAAATATATCACCTGTTATATTTGCCTTATTCTTTATTGTACTTTCAGCACTCAGTGAAGAAGTAATGAGGAATTCTGTAGCAGTTTATTGTTAGTAGGGGAGGGGTGATTTGGTTTTGTGGCCTGGCCTCCCAAAAAGAAAGCATTTTTGGATAAGGAGGGAAGAGTAATTATCTGTAAGCCAACATGACCTGAGAATACTGTTCCTCCTCTCATCTTAGAGATCCTAGGCTAGGAAAAATTGCTCAGCCTCTTAAGAGGACTGCAGGAGAAATATGGGCAACCTGAGTAGAGTCAGATTTTAGAGTAAGGTATTAATGGGAACATTTAATAAAGAGTATAGGAGCATTGGAGAGAGTTTATAAGAGTTGCAGTCCTAGAGATCACATTAGTATTAGAAGGTAGGGTGACATGGGGAGCTAGACTGGGTGGCAGATAGATTAGACAGGTGTAAGGAGGGTAAGTGTTGAGGAGACAGGGGAGGACTTGTACCAAAGATATTCTGAGAGAATCATAAGGGATTCTATGAGGGATCATATAGGACAGTGTTGGAAGATGGGCAGGAAGAATTCGTTTGGCGTGAACTTTTCTGTGATTTCCACATTGATGAAAAGTAGTTTAGGTGCTATTGTGAGCTTGTGTGCCAGGTAAGCAGAGTCCTCTGGACAGGCTGGCTTTTTTTGTGGTCATTACCTCAGACAGGTAAGGAATTAGATGAGACTTGGAATTGGAAGATTTAAATGAGAAAGGCCCAGAACAGGCAATGACAATGAATGCGTATCAAAGTAAAGATCTGTAGTTCTTGATGACTAGATGTGATGAAGAAAAGAGAAGTTGCTTTATCAATATTTGTTCAGTGCTCAGTATTTATTAGGAACCTTATATACATTTATTTAAGTCTTATAAAATCCTACAAGGTGAGATGAATTTCGGTTTTTATAGATATGGACACTTAAGTTCAGAAAGGTCGTAATAACTTGCTTAAGGTAAGACAACTACTAAGTAGAAATAAGAGTAATCTAGATCTAGTTGATCCAAAGTCCTTTGCTCTTCTTCCCATATGATATATTTTCAGAGAGGGGAGAAAAAGGGATTAACAATGAGTTTTTAAACTTGGGGATTCATTGACATAAATGGAGGAATCAAAGGGGGAAATGGTTTTATTGTAGAAAGGATGGGTTTATTTGAGGTAATAATAGGATATCCAGGTGGATGCAATGAGGATGGAGTTAGAAATTTGAGACTTGACACTAACACAGCCAGGAGAGGAGATAAAGGCGGTGAAAGTTTATGTGGTTGAATATGTAAGTATAGTATATATCATCTAATGAATATAAAAATAATTTATTTAAAGATTTTGAAAAATCAGAGTATATAAAATTTCTGAGTATTATAAAGTTTGCAATATATCCATTTCTAGAATAGATTTTGCTATATATGCAAACATATGAAAAATTATTTGCATGGTTATATTGAAAACAATAACAGACATAAAATTATATATATGTATTTTTAAATATAAACAAAACTAACATCTTACAATGGGAATTTGCATTATATTGGCTCTAATAACATTGCATGAAGGTTTTTGTATTCAAAACATTAATAATTGATGATTTTAATATACCACATAATATTCTGTCTTATAATTGAAAGTTATTGTATATAAATATTGCAGTCATATAATAGTCTGGATTAGGTAGTGTACTAAATCTTCCTGGCTTCATTGGGAGTTTTTCTTGTAGATTTTAAACAAACATTTATTGAAAGCTTGCCTTGTCCTAAATATTTTTTATATATGTTATTTCATTTAATTTTCAAATGACCCTGTTATATTTGAGAATTTTTTATAGTGAAGTTAATATGATATGTCAGTGGTGATAACCTTACCATTTTCATAGCACTTTAGAATATGTAGAATAGTTTTATATACATAATTCATATTAGTACAGGAATCATTGTGCTAAACATATACTATATGTTACAGAATTCTGAAACGTATTTAATCCTTACAGAACTATGAGGAAGGTATTATTTATCATCATTTTTACAATGAGGAATTTGAGACTGGTGTAGTTAAACAGCTTGGTGAAGGTTACATGCCTGATAAGTGACAGATCACTGATGAATTTAAGTACCTATAATTTAAGCCATTGCAGTTAGTACCTCTATCAGCCTAGGCCTTGACAAAAATGCAGTAGCTAAAAGAAAATAAAATGTGAAAAATGCATCATCTTCACATTGGTGTTGCATTTCATTGTAGTGCTTAGCTCTATCATACAAGTGATACCAATATTTGATATTTGTTTTTTAATTTGTTTGGATTGTTCTACAAAATTGCTTTAAAATACAGTGTGTCTAGAGGTAGGGGATTTAACAGATGATCTCTAGCTGTCACCCAACGCCTCACCCTCTAAGTATATCATGCAATTACTCTTTTAGAAAAGAAAGACACAGAAAATTATATTATTGAAGGCATAACTACCAGGAAAGAATTAAAATGTGTCTTGGATTTCAGATGCTCTCTTGTATTTTTATGTTATTCAACTACTGTAAGATCTGGGGTTTCTATGAGGAAATAATACTGTGAAGAGATAATATGAGTATTTTGGGACTTTCTGGAGAGTTTCAGGATAATAAAGCTGATTAGAACAGCATTTTATCTTTGTACTTCTTATTTTTAAAGAGCAAAGTTATAGACATATACCTTGTTGATTTTTCTTTTCTTTTTTCAATCAGTAAAGCAACATCTCTTGATTTAAAATGAAGGAGAATTTTTCAGAAAAATACCCAGAAGTAGAATTGCTGGGTCATATGGTAGTTCTATTTTAAGTTTTTAGAGGAAACTCCATACTGTTTTCCATAGTGGCTGCACCAGTTTTTAATCCTATTAACAGTGGACCTGGAGGGTATTATGCTAAGTGAAATAAGGAAGAGATAAATACCTTATGATTTTACTCATATGTGGAATTTAAAAAATAAATAAAACAGAAACAAATTCATATACATGGAGAACAAATTGATGGTCAGCAGATTGGAGGGTGGTTGGGGGATGGGTGAAAAAGGTGAAAGGGATTAAGAAGTAAAAATTGCCAGGTATAAAAATCGTCATGGGGATGTAAAGTACAGCATAGGGAACACAGTCAATAGTCCTGTAACAACTATATATGGTGGCAGGTGGGTACTAGACTTACCAAGGTGATTAGTTCATAAGGTATATAAATGACTAATTGCTATGTTATACATCTGAAACTAATATAATATTGTATGCAACAGTAACTAAAAAATAAATTTAATACAAATGGTCTAAGTAGAGGCAGTTCATTGATGTCTCTTTTGGATTTTTTTAGCAAGTCCTAAAGTTGTGAGAGGATGTCTGCCCTTTGTTGTGAGGAAAAGAAACAAGCTCCTCAGCTAGAAGAAGTAATGGTGCCAACTAAACCTGTATACAGATGATACAACTCCCATTATAGGCGTACTTACCTCTGTAACATGCCCCTCCTGGGCTTGCCCCCGCATTGTTACTGGTCTGGACCATACTTTATTACTGATAGTCTGTCAGAGCCTTTTCTCCCTGGGCAGGGTGTCCGGCTGCAGATCTCCCAAAGATCAGCCTTCTTTATATTTAAAATGAACATGTGTTGCCTCCTCTTTTCTTAAAGCTCTTGTTATGTGCTGCTTTTTGAGAAATTAATCCATTAGTTTATGTTGATGCGCAATCATCTATTCTTTCGGCCACTGGGAACTGAGGCAGTGCATTTACACTAGACTTAGGTGAGGATTTGAACGGTAGCAGTGAAGCTGTGTAATTTTGGGCACGTATGGAAACTTCTCTGAGTCTCATTTTTTCTTACAATAAATGGTACAAATTTATTTGTCATTAATTGTATAGCACTATAAATATGTAAGGTATTATCATTAAGGCATTTTTGTGGTGTTTTTGGATGTCCAACAGCTTACTCTGCTGGGATGCTCTGGCTTGCTGGAGAAAGAAACATTTTTGAATATATAGCACAAAATACAGTCTGGCACTAATACTAATTCTCTTGAGTTACTACTCCTACTATTTTTAAAGTAATTTTGGAACTGATACTGAATTTAGAGAGAATTGGGATTGAAGTGATTTTTATGACTGGAGAACCAAAGTTTTTCCAGGTGTTCTTTGGGTTGTTCTGGTAATGTGTAATGACTGTAGATGTATTTGATTCAGAACTACGTATGTTAATAGTGAAACCAGTCAGAGGAAGCAGAGCCATTATGAGTGGAAATCTGATCAGACCAGGAAAGCAAAGACTTGGGCCATTTTTTCATTTGCTTCATGCAGACAGGCTTTCCTTTTTAAAAAATTAAGTTATCAGATGTATAGAATATTGAGCATAGTTAACAATACTATATCATATACTTAAAAGTTGCTAAGAGAATGGATCTTAAAAGTTCTCATCACAAGAAAAATCATTTTGTAAATATCTGTGGGGATGGATGTTAACTAAAGTTATGGGAATTATTTCACAGTATATACATATCAAATCATTTTGTTGTACACCTAAAATAACACAATGTTAGATGTCAATTATATTTCAATGAAAAACAACCCCAGAACAAAATAACATCAACATATTTTCATTTTCCCAGAAACATTCTATATTGTTGAGGGGAAAAGGTTTATTCTTGTGAGGCCCTGTCTTTATTGTAGCTCTATAGCTCTGGGAAATACAGAGAAAATAAAATACCTGGGCAGGACATTGACTAAATGGCCTTCCAGTTCTCTTGTTCCCCCTTTCCCTCCAGAATAATACAATGAAACTTGCCTGTTGATACTCTTGATGGTATGCTTAGAAAAGACTAGATAAATGGGCAGATAGAAACTTGATTCAGATTGCATCCGTGATTAAAGAGTAATTAGAGAACAAGTTCAAGCTACTTTTATTCTCTCTGGGTTTTTAGTTCTAGACTATTTTAAAAAAGCTTCGTATTGTTCAAAGGTAGATGCATTTTTGTATTTTCTCTTAATACATTTATACAGTTGATGAAATACTGTTTTAAACAAGCTAAATATGCATATAGCAAAGGACTATACTTCTTGCCTTTGAGTCTTCATATATACTTTTCTTACCTTAAATAGATGATCAAAAATTACTTACGTGAAGTAAAGGATTAAAAGGCCAAATATAGTTCAGATTTATTATTAAAAAGAAAAACAGGGTTAATTATTTTGATTATACTTATGCATGTATTTTCAGTTATTTGTGTTGTCAATAGCAGGAACTTGAGTTAGATTGCCTGAGTTCAAATTCTGACTATTTACCTATGATTATTTATGAAATAATTGAGTAATATTTGCAAAGGACTTGGTACAGTGCCAAGCATATAGTATGTCTTTGTTAAACAATTTTAAAGAGTTACATTGTGAGAAATTAGATGACTTTAAAGATAGTATCTTTATAATATTTGAACAAGGTGATGTTAGATAGGCATTCCAGGTGTCACACGAAAATTTTCTCATGAAGAGATATAAAAAGAGAAAAGAAAGATTATAATTTGGAATAACAGATAACTTGTGGTATGAGATATATTTAGAGTACATAGAAGAATATAGCTCGTATTTTTTTGTTGACTGTGGGAATTGGTATCACATAAATAAGTTAATTCATTAAGTTTAGTAAGACATTTCTGAGACTTTGGCATTCAATAAGAAAGAAAGATTAGCAAAATATTTGGTTTTAAAAGAATGTAATATTAAATAAAACTATGATAAGTGAAAAAGATGAGAGATTAAGAAGTACAAATTAGTAGGTACAGAATAGTCATGGAGTTGTTGAGTACAGGGTAAGGAATAGAGTAGCCAAAAAATTTATACATGTGATCCATGGACATGAGCAATGGTGTGGGGGTTGCATGAGGGAGGGGAGGGTGACTGGGTAGAGGGGGGCAAAGGGGGAAAAACAGGGACCACTGTAATAGCATAAGCAATAAAATATAATTTAAAAAATGTGATAGATTAGTGCAAAATACTTTATTTTTTGAGTATTGTTAAAGGAATTTTCTTCTTTTTTAAAAGATTTTATTTATTTATTTTTAGAGAGGAGAATAGAGGGAGAGAGGGAGAGAAAATCAATGTGTGGTTGCTTCTCCCACATCCCCTACTGGGGACCTGGCCTACAACCGAGGCATGTGTCCTAGACTGGGAGTCGAACTGGTGACCCTTTGGTTCACAGGCTGGCACTCAGTCCAGTGAGCCAGGGCTAATTGGTGCAAAATATTTTCAAAATGAACCTACCACACAAAATCTGGACCTATCTAAACTGCTGGTGGGAGTATAAATGGTACAAGGCTCGGGAAACAGTTTGGTAGCATCTCTTTAAGTTGGGTATATGCATGTACACCCAAGACACACCATTAGGTATATACCCTTCCCTCAAATGTATATGTGTGTGCATCAAAAGGCATGTTTGACAGCAGTGTTATTTGTAACAGCTGAAAATTGTAGGAATCCAAGTGTCCATCTACAGAATGGTTAGATAAATTATTGTTTATTACTGTAATGGAATAATCTACAGCAATGGAGAGTGAATGGACCATAGCAACATGTGAAAGAAGGTGATACAGAATAATATATGTCATTTGCTTTCATTAGTATAAAGTCTAGGAACAGTAAAAGTTACTCTAGAGTGTTAGAAGTCAGGCCAGGATTTACTTTTGGGAAGGAGTAGGAGATGGTGATTGGGAAGGGGAAATATGATGACTTTGGGGTTCTGGAAATGTTCTACTTCTTGATGTGGGTAGGAGTCATACAAGTGTGTTCCTTTTGATAATTCATTGGTCTTCATACTTATGATTTGTGTACATTTCTGCATGTATGTTATATCTAGATAAGAGTGCTGGGAACAGCCTAGGTGCCCATGAGTAAATGTGTGGATCAAAAACTGTGGTATCTTTACAGTGTAAAGTTTACACAATGGAATACTACACAGCAGAAAGAAAGAAGGAACTCCTACCTTTTGCAACAGCATGGGTGTAACTAGAGAGCTTTATGCTAAGTGAAATAAGCCAGGTGGGAAAGACAAATATCATATGATCTCACCTATAAGAGGAATGTAATGAACAAAACAAACAATTGAGCAAAATAGAACCAGAGGCATGGAAGTAAGGACAGTGACCAGAGGGGAGGGGGGAGGGGATCACAGGGGAAAGAAGGGTCTAGTCAAGGAACAGATATAAAGGATCCATGGGCATGGACAACAGGGTGGGGATTAACTACGGGAGTGGGGGTGGGGCAGGCAAGGAAGAGCAACAGGGGAAAATTGGGACAACTATAATAGAACAACAACATTAAAAAAATATGTTCCAGTGTTCACTGCCAACAGTAGTATATGTCTCAATTTCTTAATAGTCTCGCTAGTAATGAAGAATATTTCAAGTATTGAACAGTTTTATAGGTTTGACGTGGCATGGTTGTTTTCACTATTATTCATTTGATTGTAGTTTTAAAAAATTTTTTAGAAAAAAAAGAATTAGAGGAATTAATCTGTTCCAGGATCTCAGTGATCTGTGACAGTATTTGGAATATCCTTAATAGAGGAACAGTAGGATATCATTTAAAAGGCATTATAGTAGGAGAAATTAGACTTTTTCTCAAAACCTTTGCCATTTGCTAGTTTGGGGAAAGTTTTTTCTCCTCTTTAAACATCAGGAACTCATCTGTAAATAGAGAAATAGTATGTGTGAAGATCAACAGCAAGGTTGATTTTAAAATGTTATAAGATATAGTATAATTATAACTTCTTTTTAAATGAATCAAAGAAGTATTGAAGATCAAGGGTTATTACATTCAAAAAGCTAAACATCTATAGGTAAGAATAGATACTTTAAGCAAGCAATCATTTGTGAAAATCTGAGCAGCAAACACATGAATTGTTAAAGGGTATGCTGAAAGGCCTCTCTATGTGCTACTGGCTCCTTCCACATGGTACACAAACATTCTTACAAGTGTCTCTCATCTACAGAACTGCAAATGCATTCCTTCAACAAGTGTCCCCTTTACCTATTGCTTTCTATAGAGGCTTTTTGAAACAATCTATACAGTAATTCCCCTTTATCCACAGGGGATACATTCCAAAATCCCCAGTGAATGCCTGAAATCATAGATAGTACTGAACTATATATATACTATGTTTTTCCTGTATACACCTACTTATGAGAAAGTTTAATTTGTAAATAAAGCACAGTAAGAGATTAACAACAATAACTATTAATAAAATAGAGCAATTATATCAATATGCTGATAAAAGTTATGTGATCTTTGTTTCTTGAAGTATCTGATGATCTGGTAACTGAGAGGGCTACTAAGTGACTAATGGGTAGATAGTGTATACAGCATGGATAGGCTGGACAAAGGGATGATTCACATCCTGGTGGGATGGAGTGATTGGCATGAAATTTCATCATGCTATTCAGAATGGTGCACAATTTAAAACTTATTAAGTGTTTATTTCTGGAATTTTCCATTTAATGTCTTCAGACCATTGTCTGTGGGTAACTGAAACCATGGAAATCACAACCATGGAAAATGGGGAACTTCTGTATTTGTGATTTATTTTTCATCACTTCGCTTCCTCAACTCACTATCACTGTAAGGAAAATGCACTCTCTAAGGTCAGTTATTACCTCCTAATTACTAATTCCAAGTTTCTTAGGCCCTATTATTTATTGTATCTTAGAATCACTTTCCTCTTGCTTGTATAACATGTCTTTTCTATAAGCACATAGGACTCTGCCATAGGTGGGCAAGAAATGCTGATTGAAAGATAGAATGAATGATTTTACTTAACTCTTGTTTAAATGTGTTTTCTTAGTTTTATCAACTCCTGTTTATCCTAGCGTTGCTAGAATTCTACCGTTAACTCATTTTTCTTGGTCTATGTCCTCTTCTTGAAGAGTCTCATCAAAACCATAGTTTTAATCTTCTCTTTCTTTTTCTGTGTTTTTAAAATATATTTTATAGATTATACTATTACAGTTGTCCCAATTTCACTCCCTTTGCCGTCCTTGGAGGTATTCCCTCCAAGTATACCCCCATTCCCTCCAGCAATCCCCCACCCTTAGTTCATATCTATGAGTCATACATATACGTTCTTTGGCTACTCCATTTCCTGTACTGTTCTTAATCTTCCCCCGTCTATACTGTACCTACCAATTTGTTCTTAATCCCTGCATCTTTTCCCCCATTCCTCTTCTTCCCCCTCCCAACTGATAACCCCCCAGATGATCTCCATATCTATGATTCTGCCTGTTTGCTTAGTTGTTTTTTTTTACATTCAGTTATTCATAGTTTGAATTTGTTGCCATTTTAATGTTCATAGATTTGACCTCCTTTTTCTTAAATAAGTCCCTTTAACATTTTATGTAATAATGGCTTGATGATGATGAACTTCTTTAGCTTTATCTTCTCTGGGAAGTACTTTATCTGCCCTTCCATTCTAAATGATAGCTTTGCTGGATAGAGTAATCTTGATTGTAAGTCCTTGGTTTTCATCACTTTTAATACTTCTTGACAGTCCTTTCCAGCCTGCAAAACTTCTTTTGAGAAATCAGCTGACAGTCTTATGGGACCTCCTTTAACTCTCTGTTTTTCTCTTGCTGCTTTTAACATTCTCTCTTTATCTTTAACCTTTGGCATTTTACTTGTGTTTTGGGCCCATCTCATTTGGGATTCTCTGTGCTTCCTGGACTTGTATGCCTATTTCCTTCACCAAAGTAGGGAAGTTTTATTTCATTATTTTTTTCAAATAAGTTTTCAGTGTCTTGCTCTTTCTATTCTCCTTCCAGCACCCCTATGATTTGAATGTTGGTACATTGTACCAGAAGCTCCTTAGCCTATCCTTGTTTTTATTTTTTTTTATTCTTTTTTCTTCTTGTTCTGATTGAATGTTTTTTTTGCTTTATGTTCCAAATCATTGATTTGATTCTTGGCTTCATCCCCTTTACTGTTGGATCCTTGTAGATTTTTTTTTTGTTTCACTTAGTGTAACCTTCATTTCTTCCTAGGTGTTTTTTATGCTGTTGAAGGACCCAATGAGTTCCTTGAGCATCCTAATAACCAGTGTTCTGAATTATGCATCTGATAAGTTGCTTATCTCCGTTTCGTTTAGTTCTTTTTCTGGAGTTTTGTTCTGTTCTTTCATTTGTGCCACATTTCTTCATCTTCTCATTTTGGCAGTCTCCCTGTTTTTGTTTCTATGTATTAGTTAGAGCAACTTTGACTCCCTGTCTTAGTAGCATGGTCTATTGTAGGAAAGCACACCTGTAGGTTGGATGAGGGGGAGCCTTAGGTAATAGCCAGGGCTGGGCAACCTGTGCGAACCAGGTGGATGGAGTCTCCAATATGGTGTCACTGCTCTGTGGCTCTTTGTTGGGGAGGGCTGGAAAAGGAACAGTGGCCACTGCCTGGTGTCTGGAGTTTTAGCTGGGAGGAAGCTGTCTCCCAGCACTTGCCCTGATCCCAAACACTTCAGTTTTTTTCCCATGTGCTACTGGTGCCCTTCCAGCTGCTGCCCTCGTGCTAGAGTCCAGAGGGAGATGTGGAAGTCCTAAGACCATTGCAAACCCTTTAAGTGGAAATGCCTGGGAATCCCACAATTTCTTCTGCTGTCCCAACCCTCACTGTTTTTTTTTTAGCCAGAAGTTATGGGGACTTGTCTCCATGGCACTGGAACTTGGCTGGGTATCTGGGTATCTGGGTATGCTGGGATCCCTCCCTTCTGAGGTATCTCTCCTGATTTTTATCCACTACACATTGGTGTGGGACTAGCCTGGTCTGCATCTCCGTGTCTCTATCCCTCCTACCTGTCTGGATGAATGGGACTTCTTTAATTCATTGGTTGTCAGACTTTTACACAGTTTGATTTTCTGATGATGCTGGGTGATAGTTGTTTTGTAATTTAGTTGTAATTTTTGCTGTGGTTGTGTGAGGAGGCGAGCCATGTTTACCTATGCCTCCATCTTGACCGGAAGTCCTCAGTCTTTCTATTTGTGCAATGATTATTCCATTCCAGACTTCTCTTCTGAGCCCTATACTCCTATCCGAATGTTCTTTGTCTTTTGACAGGTTTGTTTTCATAATCTCCTTCTTTTGTTTCATTTATGCAATACCCTCTTATGTCTGTGATGGCATCAATTATACATACACACATATATGCGTGAATATATGTATATATGTATAATGAATACTTCTTTCATTCATTGTGTTGTTTTTATTTCTGTAGCTTCTTTTTTTCCTTCCTTTTATTTATTTTTATTTTTGTGTTAGAGACTTTCCAAAAATGTCTAGTGGTAATTTCTGGTTATATTCCCATATTTAAAAGTAATATACTGAAAAGCTGATTAGAACTTTTGTGTTTGTAAAATTTGTTGATTGAAGAGGATGATTAAGTTGGTCATTCTCTGAGGACCGTCTGCTGTTAGTATTCATACTAACTGTTTCAGACTGTTTCTATTTGACAAGTAATTTTTCCCAGAAAAGAATGCTTTAATTTTCTGCCTAGTTGAGAAAAGCTGGGCTGCAAGAATTCTTGTTGGTGAGTAAAGGAAGGGGGCCAGGAAACTTATGATTTAGTGGATAGAGTTTCACTTAATCTTCTATACTTTTAGCATCCAAGTCCAATGTAGTAAACATTAATGCTTCTCACAAATATTTCTAGTTCTCCCCCTACCTTTGAAGTTAAATGTGTCCAGGTGACTTGGTTTGGCTAATGAAAAGCAAGTAGAGGTGATGGAATCACTTCTGAGTAGAAGCATTTAATTGCCGGTGTAAGACACTCCTACCATGGCAGTTGTGTGAAGCACCTGTGAAATGACCAGCATATAGAGAATAGCTTCTGTAAAGAGTTGCCCATCTGAATAAGAATAAAGTATTGTTGTACAAACTACTGAGGTTTTTGGGTTGGGAGGTATCTCCTGGTAAATGTATTAAAAAACACTTTAGAATGTTTAAATGATCTTTTGCCAGGATCGGAGAAAGGCAGTGTCCTGATTGTAAAGGGTAAGGGAGGTGAGTGAAGAGTAAATGTTTCTCATGCAGTCTCCTCAACCAATCTTCCTGCTTTTAGCTTCACCTGCACATCCATTTTGAGAGGGATTCTGCATTTTTATAGTGAGAATCAGCCTGCTTCTGGGCTTTGCTCTACTGCCACTATAGATTTGAGCTTTCTTTGTTCTTTTTAGTTCTTTGTTCTTTTTAGTTGCTATTTGTCTGTTAATTTTCCAGCTTCCCAAATTATATTGCCATCACTTCCGTTCCTCCTCCCCATTTGGGTTAATAATTTTAATCTCTTTCTTATTCCTGTTATTTTAGTGAAGTTTTCAGAAGGGAGCTGTGATAAATACCAGTATTCAATACATCGGGTTTAACATGAGGACAGATTAATTTTATTAACTTAGTCAAGTTATTTAATGTTGGTGTTTTTCAGTTTACTTGTCTGTGAATAATACATTATTAGGATGATCACCAGGTTCTCTTTAGCTTTAAAATTTGCAGTGTTGGTTTTCTTTTTTTTTTTAATTTTATTTATTTATTTATTTAGAGAGAGGGGAAGGAAGAGAGAAAGAGAGGGAGAGAAATATCAGTGTGTGGTTGCCTCTCACACGCCCCCTACTGGGGACCTGGCCAGCAACCCAGGCATGTGCCTAGACTGGAAATTGAACCCATGACTCTTTGGTTCACAGTCCCACTCTCAATCCACTAAGCTACTCTAGCCAGGGCTGTTCTTTTTCTTACTCTTTGGTAGAGTATGGGCAAGAAACACAACAAAACAACTATCATTTAATGTTTCGAGCACCCAAAACATTTTACGCATTATTAAAAATAAACTTCCCTCATTAATGACAGACACACGAGTTGTTTATGATAGTTTGCAAATCCCTTGAAGTACAGAATATAATTTTTACCTCATTCATTTATTCAGTGGTATTTACGTCTTATATTTATTCTCTTATACTAGATAAGTGCTTAGTATGGTGTCATGTTGACTAATTTAGGAATTGTCTCCCTAATTCTTTGATTATTTATATATGGCTTTCAAGTTTCAGAAGAATATGGCATTGGAGTCTTGCTGATACATTCCTAGTAATTTATTTGCAGTGAGATTTATATTCTTGCAAAGTCTTTTAAAAATAATTTTTTGAGAGTCATAATATTGCTCATTCAAAATTTGACATCTACTTACATTTATATGTAAAAACACCATCAAGGAAAATTTTTATGATTTCAGAAGTCTTTGTATTTCATCAACTATTCATTTGCTTTAGAATTACTCTTGTCAGTCAAGGAATGGGAGTGATGGTGACATGTGTACTGCAAAACACAGTGATATAACTGATTTTATGCCTATATTACAACATTGAAAAATATTTGCTTTGTGAATTTCTATAAATATAAAGAAGTAAAAAATATTCATCAAAGTAGGTGTTTAAAGTATTAGTAAATTCTAATTTTACTAAGTTTTATGTAATTTTGCTGTACTACTTAATGTTGAATATATCTTATCATTCACTACTTTTAGATTCTTTTCTCTTTAAAACTTGTAGTATTAAAGAATATCTGAATAGTGATAAAATAGTATTTTTAGCTAGAACAGTGAATTTCACTAAGTGTTTAATTAGTACCTTTGAGATCAGTAGCTGGACTCAGGAGCCCTTGTCAAATCTAGTGAATTTCATGTTTGAAACAGAATTGAGCAAATGATTTTTAATTATAAAAGGGGAAATTTAAGGAAATCATAGAAAGGAAATCTTCCTGGCAAAGATTACAAAATTGATAAATGAGGCAAGGAGTAGAACTCCTTTCCTGGATTTATTTTTAATTATGACATTAGAATGTTCATACATTGGGTTAGTAAACTGAATCAATAGTCAATTAATTGGAAAAGTCAGTTAAAGGAGGAAATTGTAAAAGTGATACAGCCCTCGTTGGTGTGGCTCAGTGGATTGAGTGCCAGCCTGAGAACCAAAGGGGTGCTGGTTCCATTCCCAATCAGGGCACGTGCCTGGGTTGTGGGCCAGGTTGCCTCTCATGTGCCTCCAGGTAGGGGCACATGAGAGACAACCACACATTGGTGTTTCTCCCCCTTTTTCTCTCTCCCTTCTCCTCTCTAAAAATTGAAAAAACAAAACAAAAACATCTTAATATCTCATCTCAAGCTGATGTTTAATAAAAAATAAGTGATACATACATGCTCTAATTTAAAACATACAGATATTCACATGATGTATACATTTTCCAATTTTGCTTTTTGAAAGATTGAGAAAGAATTTATAGACACTTGTAAAGCAAGCTGTGTAAAGAATCCTTTGGATTTTTATTATTTTACTTTTATTTATTGTTGTTCTGTTATAGTTGTCCTGCCTTTTCCCCTATTGCTTACCCATACCTCATCCCCCACCACAGTCAATCCCCACATTGTTCCTGCCCATGAGTTCTCTATTCATGTTCCTTTGCTTGCCCCTTCCCCTTCTTTTACCCCCTTTTCCCTACCTCTCTGGTGACTGTGAATTTGTTTTTTATTTCCATGTCTCTGGTTCTATTTTGCTCATTTGTTTGTTTTGTTGATTAGGTTCCACTTACAGGTGAGATCATCTGGTATTTGTCTTTCACCACCTGGCTTATTTCACTTAGCATAATGCTCTCCAGTTCCATCCATGCTGTTGCGAAGGGTACGAGTTTCTTCTTTCTTTCTGCTGTGTATTATTCCATTGTGTAAATGTACCACAGTTTTTTGATCCACTCACAGTTTTTTTATGGGCGATCAGGCTGTCTCTATCACTTGGCTATTGTAAATAACGTTGCTATGGACATTGGGGTGCCTAGGTTCTTTTGAATTGGTGATTCAGGATTTTTAGGGTATAGTCCCAGCAGTGGGATTGCTGGATCAAAAGGCAGTTTCATCTTTAGTTTTTTGATGAAATTCCATATTGTTTTCCATAGTGGCTGCACCAGTTTGCATTCTTACCAATAGTGTACTAGAGTTCTCTTTTCTCCACAACCTCACTAGCACTTGTTGTTTGTTAATTTATTAATGATGGCCATTCTGACCTGTATGAGGTGTTGTTATCTCATTGTGCTTTTAATTTGCATCTCTGTGATGGCTAGTGATGTTGAGCATTTTTTCATGTGTCTATGGTCCCTCTGTATGTCCTCCTTGGAGAAGTGTCTGTTCAGGTCCTTTGTCCATTTTTCATTTGGATTGCTTGTCTTCCTGGTGTGGAGTTTTTTATATATTTTGGAGATCAAACCCTTGTCTAAGGTATCATTGGCAAATATGTTTTCCCATATGGTTGGTTCCCTTTCCATTTTATTGATGTTTTCTTGAACCATGCAGAAGCTTTTTAGTTTGATGTAGTCCCATTTGCTTATTCTTTCCTTTATATCCCTTGCCCTAGGGGATGTGTCAGTGAAAATATTGCTTTGTGGGATATCTGAAATTTTTCTGCCTATGTTCTCCCCTAGGACTTTTATGGTGTCATGACTTATATTTAAGTCTTTTATCCATCTTGAATTTATTTTTGTGTGTGGTATAAGTTGGTGGTCTAGTTTCATTTTTTTGCATGTACTTGTCCAGATCTTCCAACACCTATTACTGAAGAGGCTATTTTACTCCATATTTTAAAAGTGTTTTTACAGTTGTCTATTCTGTACTTAATCCAGGAGTCATTTTTAGCTGCCTATCTTTACATTCTTGAAATTTGTGCAGACATTTAACTATGTTTCTATATAAACATCCCCCTTTAACATTTATAATTCAACAGTTTACATAATATTTAATTTAAGTAATTACAATAACAAGTACAATTGACAAGGAGTCCTGGTATCAGGTAAAACTGAATTCTTTGGTACTGTATAGTGTGACTAATAGGAGAAGTGTACAGCATTCTTGAGAACAGCCTCTTAGCCTTGAGCAGTTAAAGTGTCATGGAATCAGTGTTTTACAGAGGACATGGAGAACATCAGTTCATCTTGTGGGCTAGTTAAGACAAGAACAGTTTCTAAAGTTTCTATTTATACTTTCAAAAGAATTGAAAGTGGGGTCTTGAAATATTTTGATACCCATCTTCACAGCAGCATTATTCACAATAACCAAGAGGTGAAATCCACCCAGATTTCCTTCAATGGATGAATGGATAAATGTGATGAATACATACAGTGGAGTATTATTCAGACTTAAAAAGGGAGGAAATCCTGTCACGTGCTATAGCATGGATGAATCTTGAGGACATTATGCCAAGTGAAACAAGCCAGTGAGAAAAGACAACAGGATTTGTTGCATACATTTTGTTAAATATTCAGATAATGCAGAAAATATGAAACAAAACCACCCAAAGATACATTTTCTATAATGTAACCACTATTAATATTTTGGTGTATATGCTTTTTTTTACCCATGCATATGGTGTGTGTGTGTGTTTGTATATGTATCAACAATGTATGTTTTAATTTATGACTTAACTAAAATGAGGTATGCATGTATTTTATAACCAGTTTTAAGAAAACACAGCTGTTTATTGTGAATATCATTTCATATTTTGAAATTATCATGTTTTATGACTAAATACAGTACAGATATACTGTAATTTATTTAATTCTCTTCTATTGATGGGCACTTAGGTTTTGTTTACCGTAAACAACACTGAAATGAAATTCTGTTTTACATCTTTGACCAGAAAATGGTGGAATAATACCTTCCACCATTACAAATGCATGAAAGAAAAATATTTTCAACCTGGAATTCTTTTCTTAAAAATGTATTTTATTGATTATGCTATTACAGTTGTCTCAGTTTTCTCCCCTTTGCCACTCTCCACCCAGTACCCCTATCCCTCCAATACCCCCCTTAGTTTATGTCCATAGGTCATGCATGTAAGTTATTTGACTTCTCCATTTCCTATACTATCCTTCACATCCCTCTGTCTATTTTGTACCTACCAATTATGCTTCTTATTCCCTCCACCTTTTCTCCCATTGCCCCCCTTTCCCCTCCCAGCTGATAACCCCCAAAATGATCTCCGTATCTATGATTCAATTCTTGTCCTGCTTGTTTACTTAGTTTGTTTTTTTAGATTCAGTTATTCATAGTTTGAATTTGTTGCCATTTTAATATTCATAGTTTTGACCTCCTTTTTCTTAAATAAGTCCCTCTAACACTTCATGTAATAATGGCTTGGTAATGATAAACTTCTTTAGCTTTACCTTGTCTGGGAAGCACTTTATCTGCCTTTCCATTCTAAGTGATAGCTTTGCTAGATAGAGTAATCTTGGTTATATGTCCTTGGTTTTCATCACTTTGAGTACTTCTTGCCAGTGCCTTGTAGCCTGCAAAACATCTTTTGAGAAATCAGTTGATAGTCCTATGGGAACTCTTGTAGGTAACTCTCTGCTTTTCTCTTGCTGCTTTTAACATTCTCTCTTTATCTTTAACTTTTGGCATTTTACTTGTGTTGTGTTTTGGTGTGGTTCTTTTTGGGTCCATCTCATTTGGGATTCTCTGTGCTTCCTGGACTTGTATGTCTATCCCCCTTCACCTTAGGGAAGGGAATAAACATAGGGAAATTAGGGAAGTTTTCTTTCATTATTTTTTCAAATAAGTTTCCAATTTCTTCCTATTCTCCTTCTGGCACCCCTATGATATGGATATTGGTGAGTTTGGAGATGTCCCGGAGGATCCTTATACTATCCTCATTTTTTTAATTCTTTTTTTCTTCTTGCTGTTCCAGTTAAATGCTTATTTCTTCCTTTTGTTCCAAATCATTAATTTGAGTCCCGGTTTCTTCCTCTCCACTGTTGGATCCTTGTAGATTTTTCTTTATTTTACTTCATGTACCCTTTATTTCTTCCTGGGTCATTTTTATACTGTTGCTGTACTCAATGAGTTCTTTGAGCATCCTGATTACCAGTGTTTTGAACTCTGTACCTGATTGGTTGCTTCTCTCTATTTTGTTTAGTTCTTTTTCTGCATTTTTTTCTATTCTTTCATTTGGGCTCCATTTCTTTGTCTCCTCATTTTGGCAGCCTCACTGTGTTTGTTTCTATGTATTATGTAGAGTTGCATGACTCCCAGTCTTAGTAGCTTGGCCTGTTGTAGAAAAGGTACCTGTCTGGATGAATGTGGCGTCTTTATATCCTTGCTTGTCGGACTTCCATACCACCCAATTTTCTGATGGTTCTGGGTGCCATTTGTTTTGAGGTCTAGTTGTAATTCTTTCTGTAGTTGCCTGAGGAGGCGAAGCATGTTTACTCTTGTTTCCATCTTGACCAGTCAACCTGGAATTCTACGTTCAGTCAAACTTTCAGTCAATGTAAGGATAGATTAAGGTTGTGTTTAGAGATGTAGTGTCAGAATTTGCATCTCTGAGGCTTCCTATCTCAGCAAGTTAGATATATACTTGGGATATATACCAAGAAAATTAAGGAGAATGTGAAGAAAAAGTGGATCCAGTCCCAGAAGACTGAAGGAAAATCAGAAGCTGATGGCTAAGCTGCATGTCTAGAAAATGAATCAGTCCAGGTTAGAATGGAAGATACAAAATTCTTTGAAGAATTCTTTGAAGACTCTTAGATGGTGTCAAATCTTAAAGCTAATTAAATAATAAGCAATTCTTGGTGTTGTTGGCTGTATTTTGGGGAGCTCTTCTAGAATGATATCTGTTTGTCTCTTATGTATCTGACAGAGGAGCTGGTGAGTTAATCAGGGAATTGAGATAAACCTAAGCAGGTCAGTCCGCTCCGCAGCTAGATTACAGCCAGTTCTGTTGTACAGTCACCATTGGCACCACTTACTCTGTCTTTCAGTGAACCCGTCATGCAAACTGTTACAGACCTGTGAAAAAGAAGTATAAAGGACACATGGACAATAACAAGGGGGGGTGGAAACGGGAGGGAGGTGGGGAGGGCTAGGGGAGGAGGCTGGGATGGGGATAAAAGGCAGAAAACTGTACTTGAACGATAATTTAAAAAAAAAAAGGAACAATGCACAAAAAGGTTACCATGCTTTGCTTTATTGTTGTAACAGCAATAATAGTAACATAATTGTCATAGTAGTAATAGTAATAATAACATAAGCTCTCAGGCAGTGAGCACCAGATTGTGTAGAAATCATGCTCGGCATTGTAAAAAATATTAGAGAAGTTAAGTCTTGCTCAAAATATCATAGCGTATAAATGTTAAAGCTAGGATTTGAAGCTTGGTCTATTTGATTCTAAAGCCCATGATATTCCACTATGGCAAGTGATAAGAGAGGAGTGTGTTACCCTTGGGAGTCTGGACGTTGACTTTGCAGGCTAGGAGAAAGTGCTAGATGGGCAGAACCTTTCTGGCCCATTATGTCAAGTCACCTGCTCTGGGATTTCAGTGATTACTTGCTGGCCATTTTCTTAATATTGATCCGATGTATACAAACCTTTAGGGAATCTCTTAACCTTACCCTGAATTTATACCACTTTTGCAAAATAATAAATTTTAGAAATACTTAACTGCATGCAAACAAGCACTTTTCCAAGTAGCAGTAGAATGGTAGTGAGATTGTAGGAGTTTTTATTATAAAATAGAATTTCATTATATCCAACACTATTGTATTTAAGGGAAGAGTTGCAATTAAGTTAGTAACTGCCATTGGTTTTGCACACATAAAAGGTATTCTTAATATTTTATCTTATTTTCTGTAATCATTATAAGATCAAATATGTAAATATGCTGTAGAATAGTAATTATATTTCAAATTTGAATTTGCTTTATGCAGTTATTTAATCTGAGTTTTATTAAAAGAGAATAGTTTCTATAGCAACTACCACATCACTCGATATCTTTGGGCTGTCTGAGATATGGAACACTTTCATTAAAAAATAATGTACTCAGGGTATCATGTAGACTTCTGTACAGATTTAAATGTTTAAGAAAAACATTTTGTGTCTATTTTTCCTAGTTTTTATCAAGTTTTTTCTCTTTTCTACTATAACATTTTTTTCCTTTAAAAGTTTACACCATATGTATTTAGAAATAAAATGTCAAAAGTATCCAACGAGGAGGTGGATATTGGAGATAATAGTAGGAGTAAGTATGAACTCCTTTCTGAATGAACTCCATCAGCACATACGTTACTTCCTTCTAGGAGGAAACCTATTGGTTTATCTCTCTGGAGATTCCTATTAGGTCTTGAAAACAATTTCTAGACGAAGATGACTGTATATTATAGCATAATCAGAAGTAAAATTAAAAGAAAATAGAACATTAGAACATCAGTACCAGATTCTTATTCCAAGGTATTTTTCAAAGTATTTTTAATTGATGATGCTATTACAGTTTTCCCAATTTTACCCCTTTATCCCCCCTCCACCCTGTGCCCCCAACCCTCAGACATCCCCCCCATTAGTTCATGTCCATGGGTTGTACATATAAGCTCTTTGAGTCCTCTGTTTCCTATACCATTTTTCATCTTTCCCCATTTATTTCATGCCTACTAATTATGTTTCTTCTTCCCTGTACCTTTTGCCCCCTATTCCTCCCTTCCCCCTCTCCACTGAACTTCCTCTGTGTGATGTCTGTTTCTCTGATTCTGTTCCTGTTCTGGTTGTTTGCTTAGTTTTTGTTTTCATTGTTTTTCTTTTCTTTTGGGTTCATTTGTTGATAGTTGTTAGTTTGTTGTCATTTTACTGTTCATATTTTTGATCTTCTTTTTCTTAGATAAATCCTTTTATCATTTCATATAATAATGGCTTGGTGATGATGAACTCCTTTAACTTGACCTTATCTGGGAAGCACTTTATCTGCCCTTCCATTCTAAATGAAAGCTGTGCTGGATAGAGTAATCTTGGATGTAGGTCCTTGGCTTTCATGACTTCAAATACACCTTTCCAGCCCTTTCTTGCCTGCAAGGTTTCTTTTGAGAAATCAGCTGATAATCTTATGGAAATTCCTTTGTAGGTAACTATCTCCTTTTCTCTTGCTGCTTTTAAGTTTTAAACCTTTGAACCAATAGCTCCTTTTGCTAGGGACTTAGAGTCCTTGTTCATTTGTTCACTTATTCTCACCTTAAGAGATACCTTCTCTTGGAATTTTCCCTGAACTCCTAATACCATGTCCTGCATGTGCACATGCTCTGTCACAGCGCCTATCATACTGTGTGGAATTATCCATTTGTCCCTATTTCTGTCACTAGGTTGCTAAATTCCTATTGAAGAGAAAGACTTTGAACTATTTATCTGTGTATTTCTAATGCCTAGTATAGTGCTGGCATATAGTAGTAGTCAGTAAATATTTAATTTGTAAATTGTGGAAGCATACCCATAATTTATTTTTATGTTTAGCATAAGACTTAGTTCTAACACTAATAATTAGATATTTCAAATATATTAAAACGTATGGATAATAATTCATCTCACATACTTGTATACCTGCTATCAATATTTAATGTCTGTTAGTGTTTGTCACATTGACTAGTATACTTACCTCCTGTAGGAAGCTTCTCCTAACTACCCCTACTTTACTTTCCTGATCAGCATTTCTTTATATCTAGAAAAAGTACTTTTAAATGGAGCTTTGCACATAATAAGTGTTCATTAAGTATTTGATCAATGAATAATGTATTTTGCATAAATGAATTCTCTTTTGTAATTTTTCTCTATTTGGTCTTATTTCCCCAAACTTTATGCATCCTTCACCCAAAGCTCAGAACCCACTTCTGTAATTTTACCCTTAATGCTAAACATAGTGATAGATACACAGTAATTAATTGCTAGATCTTTCTTAAAGAAAACATTAAATAACACTGTTCTTATTTTAAACAAGTAACTACTCAGTCTCTTTCTATTGACACCAAATTCAAATATTCTTACTAAACAGTCCACATTTCTGAGGATTGTTATGTTGCCAGAAAGAAGAATCATGCTATCTAAAATCAAATGTAAATACTTTTTTGGTCATGGGTATTAGTTTGGGTTATGTTTTGGCTGTATAGGGCAGGAAACCTTAAAATAACAATGGAACCCTGACTGATGTGGCACAGTTCGTTGGGCATTGTCCTGCAAAGCAAAAGGTTGCCGGTTTGATTCCTGACCAAGGCATATGCCTGCATTGTGGATTTGGTTCTGAGTCGGGGCATATATGAGAGGCAATTGATTGATGTTTCTCTCCCTCTCTTTTTCCCTCCCTTCTCCTCTCTCTAAAACTAAATAAATAAAAAATTTTAAAAAGGGTTTTAAGCCCTGGCTGGCGTAGCTCAGTGGATTGAGCATGGGCTGCGAACCAAAGCATTGCAGGTTTGATTCCCAGTCAGGGCACATGCCTGGGTTGTGGGCCAGGTCCCCAGTGGGGACCACAGGAGAGGCAACCACACATGGATGTTTCTCTCTCTCTCCTTCTCCTTGCCTACCCCTCTCTAAAAATAAAAATAAATAAAATCTTTAAAAAAAAGCAGCTTCATCTACTTCTGGTGCCTCTGGAAACTCGGCACATTGTAGAGACGGCACCACAAATCATTTGGAGAGATTTCATTCTTTTTTATGGCTGAGTAATATTCCATCATATAAATATACCACTTCTTCTTTATTTATCTATCAGTGAGCACTTAGGTTGCTTCCATACCTTGGCTATTGCAAATAATGTTACAATGAACACAGGGGTCTATATATATCTTTTTGAATTAGTTACGTGGGTGGACCTAGGAGATATTATGCCAAGTGAAATAAGTCAGACAGAAAAAGACAATACCATATGATTTCATTTATATGTGGAATCTAAAAATTAAAAACAAATGAATAACTAAAACAAAATTAAAACAGGCTCATAGATACAGAGAGCAAATGGATGGTTGCCAGAGGGGAGGAGCATGGGAGGATTGGTGAAAAAGGTAAAGGGAAATAAGAGGTACAAAACTCCAGATTTATATATATGTATATATTTTTCCACAGTGATATAATGTACAGCATAGAAAAAATAGTCATTATTATTGTAATAACTTTCTTTGTATGGTGACAGATGGTTACCAGACTTATTGTGGTGATCACATCCTAAGGTATATAAATGTTGAACCACTATGTGTGCACCTGAAACTAATATATTGTATGTCAACTATACTTTATAAAAAGTCAGTGGAAAAAAGTACTGATTATTTGGTAAATAGCCTCACTCTATGGGAAAATTAAAATTAAATTGCTATCTCACATGAAATAAAAAATAACCCTTACATGGAATAAGAACTAAATGTGAAAATTAAAGCTTTACAATTAATGGAAAAAAAAGGGGGTTTTAAAACACAGAAGTTTGTCATGTAAACGAAGACTAGAGTTAAGCAACCCAGAGCTAGTTTGACATTGACACTTTTTCATCAGATACTCAGTCTTCTTTTTTATTTCTCTGCCATACTGGCTTTCATACCGTCTAAGGTGGCTTTTGGTGCTTTAGCCGTCACTTTCGCATGCCAAGCTGGAATTAGAAGGAAACTTGAGAGAATGGAAAATTGGATGCTTGCTTCTTCCCTTTTAAGGAGTCTGCTAGGAATTCCCACCCAAAACTTCTGATTACATCTCATTGACCAGAACTTTATAACCTGGGCAAATGTAGCAGTAAGAGATATTTGGAAATGAAATGTTACAATTGGAATGCTATTCAAGGTTATGATATTAAAGAAGAAGGTAAAAATGCATATTGGGAGACATTAGCAATCTCTGTCAGAATATTGTGAGAATGAGTGAAAGTTGATAATCTTTGGCAATATCACAAGTGCTCTGTGATTAAAGTCACAAAATTAACTTTCACTCTATATAGATAAATATATGAAAACACGTCACTGCCTGATGTCATTCTCCTGTATATATACATTGTACTACTCACAATGTGGAAAGGTAGTGAAGTATGTGTATGTGTAAGACTTTAAGTTATTGTTAATGTTATGCACAGATGCTCCCAAAATACTCTTTTTTGAGCCATGATAGTTTTCAAGGAATTGCTAGTGGATGTTGGAGATAAAATATATTACATGTCCTTGAAAAACCCTTGAAAACTCTATACCCAGCAATCCATAAGGAGGTAAATATAAATAATTAACAGTATGGTAAAATGTTCTGCCTTACTAGTAATCAAAGAAATTAATATAAACCAAAACCAAGTTATAATTTTTACTGTATGGAGTTAACAAAAATGAAATAAAAGTTAATACCTTAAGTTTGTTAAGATAGTGTTATATTTTTAGTATAAATTAGTTGTATAGTCTTTTTAGAGTGCAGTTTGTTAATTGTATGAAGAATCTTAAACTTGTTTATATTCATTGACTCCGTAATTACACTTCTTTTAAAGTAAATTTTCAGCCCTGGCTGGTGTAGCTCAGTAGATTGAGCTCGGGCTGTGAATCAAAGGGTCGCTGGTTTGATTCCTGGTCAGGGCACATGTCTGGGTTGCAGGCCAGGTCCCCAGTGGGGGCCATGTGAGAGGCAACTACACATTGATGTTTCTCTCCCTCTCTTTCTCCCTCCTCCTCTCTCTAAAAATAAATAAATTAAAAAACATTAAAAAATAAATTTTTAAAGTAAATTTTTTAAAAATTTACTTTAACAGAAATAATCCTGAGTAAGTAAAATCGGGACACAGAAGGAGGCAGGAGAGAATATTATCAAATTAGGATAGTAGCTGATATATACTGAGTGGTTACTCAGTGCTAGTCGTGTTCTTAACCCTTTGCATAATCCTCACAAGATCCTTATGAGATAGGTACTATATCAGCCTCCTCCTCCTCCTCATTCCCATTTTGAAATGGATGAAACTGGAGAGCAGAAAGATTAGGATGTTTTCTCACTATTACATTGCTAAATGGAGATGGTGGGAATTGAACCATCTATGTATTTAACCATCATGCTATAGTGTCTCTCTGTGCATTGCTTTGAGTTTTCAACAGTATTACTCATAGCAGGAAATAAGACTAGCAATGTCTAAGCAAAGCTGTCGGAGAAGCAGGCCCTACTGCCCTGTTAGACTGTCCCTTTTTGTTATCTCATGACTGCTTTGCAATGTGCTAATGTATTTCTTTTGGAAAGATTGGACATTGGCATTATAGTTATCTTAGGATATATGTAACTTTTGATATTTATATAAATATTTGTACAATAGGTTACTTGTTATTCCAATGGCTTATTGGACTATAGAAAAGGAGACTCTTTAAGTGGAACTCAAAGTCATTATTTTGGGTATATTTTGGCTTTTGTTCTCTTGCCTGTGGTTTCATGAACTCATCGTTCAGTTATCTGTACTTAGGGAAAAGAGGCTATCACAAGGAAGAAGTTGTATGAAAAGGATTGTGGTGCTGGTTTGCTCATAGCTTTCTACTTATACCTCTTCTTAGCATCCTGCTTTCCCACCACTGAAAATCAGGGCCTGGATAGCCTTCTTTGATGAGAAGACCAGAGAGAAAATGAGCAAGATGAGGCAACTAAGTCTTGGGTCACACTCAAGATACACTAGTCCCCTTTATACATGGGCAGTACCTTCCAAGACCCCCAGTAGATTCCTGGAACTGTAGATAGTACCAGACACTATACATATATGCATGCTATGTTTTTTCCTATACATACATATCTATGATAAAATTTAATTTATAAATGAGGCATAGTAAGAGATTAAAAACAATAACAATGTAATGGAACAAGTAAAATAATATACTGTAATAAAAGTTATGTGAATATACGCTCTCTCTCTTTGTAGCTCTCGTAATTGATCTAATAACTGAGATGGCTGCAAAATTGCTAATAGGCAGGTTGCATATACAGCAAGCATAGGAGGGACAAAGGGATGAATTACATCTCAGGTGGGATGGAGCAGATGGCCTGAGATTTCACTACTCTACTTAGAACAGCATACAATTTAAAACTTATGAATTGTTTATTTCTGGAATTTTCTATTTAACTTTTCAGCCTATGGGTAACTTAAAGTACAGAGAGTGAAACCACAGATAAGGAAGGACTACTGTAATTTAAATTCTCAATAAGAACAATAGGATAGTTTGTGCCATGTATACATAGGTGCTAACCTAAAGAGCACTGGATTGAGGATAGTTGACAATCAGTTTTGTTTTTTTTAAATGGAGCTGGATTTTCCTATCATTGTCAGTCTGAGAATAATGTAATAATTGCAATAAAGATAGGATAAAGAGGTTAAATAACTTGCCCAATGTCATGCAGGCAACAAGTTCTCATCTAGGTTTTTAAAAAGTTTATACCCAAGGACATGTTTATTGATCTTAGAGAGAGAGGAAGGGAGAGAGAGAAAAAAGTAAAAGAGAGAGAAAGAGATTGAGATTGAGAGGAAGAGAAACTTCATTGTGAGAGTGAAACATCGATTGGTTGATTGGTTGCCTCCTGTGTGCACCTTTACTGGGAATCAAACCTGCAACCTAGGTATGTGTCGTGACTGAGAATTGAACCCGGAACGACACTCTAACCAAGTGAGCCACCTGGCCAGGACACAAGTACTAGCTTTTTAATTCTTCATAAAATCTGTAAGAAGTAGGTTCTGTTATTATCACTACTTTATACATGGGGAAACTGATATACAGTGCTGTTAAGTGTCTTATCCAAGGTCAGAGAACTGGTAACGGCATACCTGGGATTTGAACCTATGCCATCTTCCTCTATTATGCATCTAACTATTATGCCTTGCTGTCTCTTGGACAGGATTCAATAAATATGTATATGCAGTAATTGTTAATGACAAAATTCAGTGGCTAGCAATAATAAGATAAAAATAGTATAAACATTTCAATTCATTCATGCAATATTGGCTATTAATTAATAAATATTGCATAATAAGATATTGTTGTCCAGTTTGAGACAGTTTCTTAACAAAGATGTATTTACTTGAATTTTGTTACTTACTAGTTAAATGATATTTGATAAGTTACTTAATTCTTTGATTCTTAGTATAGCCAGTTTATAAATGAGGGTAGTGGTTCCAACCTAAGGACATTTTGTGGGATTTAAAGGAAATCACATGTAGGAAAGTGCAGTGTCTGGCACCAGCTGCCAGTTCATGTTAATTGAGGTAGTGAACTATAAGTAAACAACTGTGGGAATACCTGTGGTCATTGTCTTACAGATAGGCTATATTTCTTCGAATAAAGATTGGTAGAATTAGTTTTACTTTCAGATTTTAAATATTAATCATAGATAGGATGGGCTTTAACATTAGATTAAAAAAAGCTCGAGAGTTGAAAATTCGCTTCTGTTTTTTATGCACCTGCTATGTTGTATTATATCAACTAGGCACTGAATTAAATCAAATGAAACTAAACCTTCTATATGTTTGGTCAAGTACTTGTTTAAAATTCAACATAGAAGTTTTGTCATATCATTAATGATTGTTTTGCTACTGTTCAGAAAAACTTCAGCATGGATAGAAAGGTCCTTGTTGAAATAATCTTTATGGTCATTCACAGGAAACAGGGTTAGAAACTTTGTAGCTATTGTCTCAAGTAGAAAACTGTATAATATTCTGAGTTTTATATGTCAAGATGACAGTTTTTGCTTACCATGTAAGAAAATGTGTGCATGAATAAGTCCTAAGACAAGAATTTCACACACACTGAAATAGTTCCTTGTAGATTCTCTTTGCTATTGCTCATGTCCCAAGCTTTCATGTGCTGCTAGAGGGAATCAGAGGCTAATCTTTACCAGACTGAAGGGCGGAAGTTGTGTTCTCTCTTTTTACACCTACTAGCATATGTAGTACACACACATACTCATCTGACTGTCGGGAATGGCTATATTTTTCACTTAATCCTTAGCATATCTTTTTCAAATTAAATTCAGTAGATTCAATTAGATTTAAGAGATTCAATAAAATGACTCTCAGATTGCTATACAAATTTCTAAACACCATCAATTTCAATTCTTACCTCTCTCTGACCATGTCAGAGAGCTTACAGATCAGCACTGGTCCATAGCCTACAATCGAGTAGCACTTTGCCAGACCACAGAGGGGCAAATAGGCGGCATATGTGTTACCAGTTCTCTCTTCTTCAAACAGCAGCATATCTTGACAATAAAAAATGTTTAGCATTTGCGATATACTTTATGGAACTATGGGATTTTACCATGTTTTGGTTGTTAGTTAATAAACGGAGCTGAGGTAAACATCAGTTAGGATTAGTAGGAAAGAGAATCGGATTGAATGATGGGTGGTTAAATCAGTATTTCTGACACTGAATAGTTGCTTAACATTGGAAAAAATTAAAACCATGAAAATATAAATTATTCATTCTGATTGTGGACCTTATTTTTTAAGTGCAATTAAGGAAAGAAAAGAAACCAAATTATCTCTAAGTATTCTTATTTCACTTTTAGCTTTACTTATTTTTATTTATAGGTCTTATTTATTCATTACTTATTTATACATGTAAGAATGATTACATATTTGTACATACATGACATTTTGAGAATGATAATTGTAATAAATATTCCTTTCCAAATAATTGTGATGAAAACTTTATTCCATGTAACTATCCTCTTTAACGGTATAAATCAAGTGGTACACATGCGTGCATGCACACATGTGCACTCCCTCATAGTTTTCCTTATCTTAAAATGAATAAATCCATCAAGATTTCAAACAGTACTAACAATGGCTACATACTCTGCCTAATAATTTATACGTATTTTTTAATTATCGTAAGATTCTATGAGGTAGGATTCTAACAGCAAGCTCAAAGCTATACTCTTATTAAAGGAAAATGTAGGGATTAAGCAATAGGTCTCTTTTAAAACTAACTTTCTTAAGTACATGAAGGCTCAATAAATAAGTGTTCTGTTTTTATTTTAATATATCCAGTTCTCCATCTGTACTATTTAATTTCATTTTATTATGTTTTTAATCCTCACTTGAGGATATGTTTATTGATTTTAGAGGGAGGAAGGGAGGTAGAGGGATAGAGAGAAACATTGGTGTGAGAGAGAAACATCATTCGGTTACTTCCCATACACACCTGACCTGAGATTGAATCCGCACCTTTTTGGTTTATAGTACAATGCTCTGACCAACAAAGTCACCTAGTCAGAGCTGTACTCCATTTATTTTTGAGAGTATTCTGGATTGTCAGCCAAATTAATAACTTTCTTAATTGTAGAGTAATGTGTTCTCTAACCATTTTTATGATTGACTGAAATTATGGATGCTTTTCTTGTTTGAAACAGACTACATTTGGGTTCTTTAGTCGCAGCAACTAGTCAAGAGAGGTAGATGACCAACTTATACCATCCACAGAAATAAACCCAAGATAGATAAAAGACTTATAAATATAAGTCATGACACCATAAAAGTCCTAGAGCAGAAAATAGGCAGGAAAATCTCAGATATCCCACACAGCAGTATTTTCACTAATATGTCCCCTAGAGCAATGGTTATAAAGGAAAGATAAACATATGGAACTACATCAAGTTAAAAAGCTTCTGCACGGCTAAAGAAAACATCAGCAAAATGAAAAGGGAACCAGCTGCATGGGAAAATATGTTTGCCAATGATATCTCGGACAAGGGTTTGATCTCTAAAATATATAAAGAATTCACTTGACTCCATACCAGGAAGACGAATAATCCAATTAAACAATGGGCAAAGGACCTGAACAGACACTTTTCCAAGGAGGACATACATAGGGCCCAGAGACATGAAAGGATGCTCAGCATCACTAGCCATTAGAGAGATGCAAATTAAAACCACAATGAGATACTCCTTCACTCTGGTCAGAGTGACCATCATAAACAAATCAAGAAACAAGTGGTGGTGAGGTGGAGAAAAGGGAACCCTAGTGCACTGTTGGTGGGAATGCAGACTGGCGCAGCCACTGTGGAAAACAGTATGGAATTTCCTCAGAAAACAAAAAATGGAACTGCTGTTTGACCTGGTAATTCCACCACTGGGTTTATACCCTAAGAATCCTGAAACACCAATTTAAAAGAACCTATGCACCCCAGTGTTCATAGCAGTGTTATTTACAATAGCCAAGTGCTGGAAACAGCCTAAATGACTGACCATCAGTAAATGAATGGATCAAGAAACTGTGGTACATTTATACAATGGAATACTATGCAGCAGAAAGAAAGGAGCTGCTACCCTGCATGAGAGCATGGATGGAACTGGAGACCATTATGTTGAGTGAAATAAGCCAAGCGGTGAAAGACAAATACCATATGATCTCACCTATAAGTGGAACCTAATGAACAAAACAAACAAGCAAGCAAAGTACAACCAGTGACATGGACATAAAGAATAATCTGACAGTGACTAGAGGGGAGTGGGGAGGGAGATAATGGAAAAAGAAGGGGGAGGGTCACGTCAAGGAACATGTATAAATGACCCATGGACAAGAGCAACAGGTGGGGGAAGATTGAATGTAGAGGAGGGGGTGGGCAGGGCAGGGCAGGGGAGAGCAATGGGGCAAAAATGGAGACAAGCGTAGTTGAGCAACACTAAAAAAGTAAAAAAAAACATAGACAAATGAGGGGTTCACATCTTTTTTATTTCCAATAACATTTGGTACGTCTAAATATTTAGGTATTATCTGTCCTGTTTCAGCTTTCTTCTGTTCCTTTTTTTTCACAGTCTAAGCCATCTTGGCTGTAGGGCGTGGTTTGGTTTACTGTATGGCGGGTGTCAACACAGAAGGGTTTTGCTTGCAGCTCAAGCCAGACCACCATGTGGATAATTATATGATTGTTTCATAGTACTGGTTGTTCCTCTTCGTCTCAGGCCAGAGGCTATAGGATAGTGATGAAATCTATTTAAAATCTCCCTATGGTTTAATTCACCTTTGTCAAGGTCCCAGAGGCCCTCATCCAAGCTAAATTCCATTAGATATGAAACAAAAGACAAGCATATTCCTAAAAATATTAGAGAAATATTAGAGAAACAATCAGGATTCCTAAACAAAGGAACTTCAACTTGAAATGTTCCTATAGTTTTTATTTCCCTCAGTAAAACCATTCAGCTATTTTACTGAAGAATATTATAATATTAGTATGCTATACTCCTGTGAGAAGGAAATATAGTCTTATGGCCAGTACAAGTTAGGCTTTTTGGTATTCATGTGAGGATCACATAACAGTATCTAGTAAATATTCACTTAATAGGTACTGAACACCTATTTTACATCAAGTATTGTGCTTGTCACTGTAATTACAAAATTGATGAACACGTGTTCCCAGCTTACAGTCAGGGGAGACAGACAAATTTACATGTGATTATAGTATAGTGCAGTCATTACAATGACGAAAGTATGCATAAGATGCTATGGAAGTACGGTAAAGGGATGTCTATATAATCATTAGATGAGATGTAAGTGGTCAAAGAAGTAGTGTCAAGTGAGCTAATCCTAAAATTCTAAAGGGTATGTAGAAGTATGTTTTCAGGCAGAGAGAAGACTAATTATTAAGATTTAAGCATATTAATAAACTACCCCTGTTCTACTTTTTATTTAGTTGTTAAAATTTTGAATTATGAAAATAACTAGGTAGATATAATCAACTATATATATTTTAAGAAATGTTGTGTTATACCAAATTGTGAAGGTGATATAATGATGCTTTGCCTGAAAATAATTGTTTTGTCTAATTATTCTGATAAATGCAGCTAAACTTGCTTTTTTAAAATTGAAGACTATTTGTTTGAGAAATCTATGTTTTATTCAGCAGAGAAAAATATCTCATAGGCATTGTTGTCTCTCTTTGCTTCTTTGGAAATCTAATTCTCCAAAGGCTAACCCCACAGCTGCTAATTTCATCATCTCTTCAATGTCTCTGTTGCTGACTTGGAATATTGCAGCCATGCTTGTCTTCTGCCTAATGTGGCATGTGCATAGCTTCTGGAAGCTCACTTGGTAGAAACACAAGCTTTCTCACAGCTGGAAGTAGACTGATTGTTTACCTTCTACATAAGAGATCAGCTCTATCTATAAAAATGCCACTTTCTTGAAAATCTTTGCAACTTTGAGAAGTAGAACATATGCCTTTTGTATGCTGTACATGAATATGGCCTTTTATTTTAACAAAATGCTGCAGTTGCCATTGAAGCAGCCTGGATTAGAAATAAATGACATTAGAAGTTTCCAACTAATTCTTTTCAAAAGAACTAATTTCTTACACAAGAATCTCTGTAATTGTTCATTTTGATGAAAAATTTAAGATGACAGGATTGTGGGTGGCGAGCAGAGATTATTTTTCTCAGTTGATATGCTGTTTTTGTACTGAAGTTTAATTTCAAACACTTGTGTCTGTATCAAATGTCTCTATACATGACACAGCCCCAATGTTCGAAATTCAAGTGTGCTCGGAGAGATCTAAAGTATATTTTGAGTTTAGATATGTCCCTTAACTTCTCTGCAGCCTCTGTGTCATCACCTGTAAAATTGTAGAAGGTGTTGGTGGGCTAAATAAAAACTAAGGCCCTGTTAGCTATAATAGTCTATGATCGTATTTTTAGGGAGAAGTTTATAGAACAAGTTCAATTTATATTTTCCTAAGGCTCAGACAAATAACAGCACATGAATGAATTTACTATGATTTAGTGGAAGAACAGGAACCTTTGAAAGCAGATCTGAGTTAAATTTAATAGCTATGTGATGTTGGCCTAGTTATTTAAGTCTCAAATTTCCCAATTGTAGAATGGGGATAATAGGATTGTTGTGAGGATTAAATGGAATAATGTATGAAAAGTCCTTACAAAGTGATTGGTATAAATTAAGCACTCAAAAAAAAAATGTTGGTTTCTTCATTTTCTGAACGGCACTGAGCTCTCTGTGGTCTTGAGTTTTTCTGTGTCCAAGTCTGTTCTGAGCTACTCATTCCCTAATAGTCTTTTATTTTTATTTTTTTCAGGATGCCAACAGTTTAATTAGAAATGATTGAACCCACTTGTACAAATCAGTCAATTAATTTGCATTCATTTGCACAATTCAATGCCTATTAATATGGAAGTTTTATAGAAAAATATACCATTTTTGACCTTCTCTAGTGATTGAAAGTAGATATAGACTAATATCCATAGAAGAAAGTTAGAAGTTTCTAAAATAGTCTCTCACAAATAAAAGCACCAGGATAAATTTTAGAGCACTACATGTGATTATTCAATAATCCCTGTGATAGGCACCATTACACTGTGTTCCTGACATAAGATTAAATGAGTCTTTCTGTTGCCATCTGAACCATTCTATTATTATATGTTATTATTTAAAAGATTTTATTTATTTATCTTTAGACAGAGGGGGAGGGAGAAAGAGAGGAAGAGAAACATCAATGTGTGGTTGCCTCTCATGCACCCACCCGCTACTGGAGACCTGGCCTGCAAGCCAGGCATGTGCCCTGACTGGGAATTGTACCGGCAACCCTGTGGTTCCCAGGCCAGTGCTCAATCCACTGAGCCACACCAGCCAGGGACATTATTATATGTTATTGTTTATACTATTACAGTTACCCTCACTTTTTCCCCATTTGCCCACTTCTACCCATCACCCCCCTCAGGCAATTCCCATACTGTTGTCCATGTCTGTAGGTCATGCATGTATGTTCTTTGGCTAATCCCTTCACTTTTTCTCATCCAGTCCCCACCCTCCTCTCTGATAGCTGTTAGTCTATTCATGTATCTATGCCTCTGTTTCTATTTGTTTGTTAGTTTATGTTGTTCATTAGATTCCTCATGTAAGTGAGATCACATGATATTTGTCTTTCACTGACTGGCTTATTTCACTTAGCAAAATAATCACCAGGTCTATACATGCTGTCTGTTGCAAAAGGTAAGCGTTCTTTCTTTTTCTTTCTTTAGATTTAATTAATTTATTTTTAGAGAGGGGAAGGGAGGGAGAAAGAGAGGGAAACATCAATGTGTGGTTGCCTCTTGTGTACCCCCTAATGGGGACCTGGCCTGCAACCCAGGCATGTGACCTAGACCTGGAATCCAACTGGTGACCCTTTGATTCACAGGCCAGCACTCAATCCACTGAGCCACTGTGTAGTATTCCATTGTGTAAATGTAGCACAGCTTTTTTATCCACTCATCTACTCATGGGCACTTAGGCTGTTTCCAGATTTTGGCTATTGTAAATAATGCTCTTATGAACATAGGTGTACATGTATTCTTTTGAATTGTTGTTTTAGATTGTTAGGATATATTCCCAGAAGTGGAATTGCTGGGTCAAAAGGAAGCTTATACCATACATAAGAATAACTCAAAATCAATAAAAGACTGAAATGCAAGTTGTGAAACCATAAAAATCCTAGAATAAAACATAGGCAGTAAAAATTTCGGATATCTTGTGTGGCATTATTTTTGCCGATATATCTCCTAGGTTGAGAAACAAAGGAAAAAAATAAATGAACAGGACTACATCAAATTCAAAAGCTTCTGCACAAAGAAACTATCATCAAAATGAAAAGTGAACCCACTGTATGGGAGAACATATATGCCAATGATATATCTGATAAAGGTTTAATTTCCAAAATATATAAAGAACTTATACAACTCAACACCCAGAAGACAAACAATCAAATTAAAAAAGTGGGCAAAGGACCTGAATGGACAGTTCTCCAAAGAGGACATACAGAGGGCCCAGAGACAAATGAAAAATGCTCAACACCACTAATCATCAGAGAGATGCAAATTAAAACCACAGTGAGATAGCACCTCACACCTGTCCAAATGGCTGCCATCAATAAATCAACAAACAAAATGTGCTGGTGAGGATGTGGAGAAAAGGGAATTCTCATGTACTGGTGAGAATGCAGACTGGTGTAGCCATTGTGGAAAAAAAGTATGGGGTTTCCTCAAAAACTTAAAAATGGTACTGCCTGACAGTCTTTTAATCCACATTTCTGCCCTTGTGTGTTGCATAGTATGATTTTCTATGATTCATGCTGCTGAAGATGCTGAGTCTTGAATATATAGTCTGTTAACATTACCCAGAATCTTGTCGACCCTTGCCCATTTGATTATTATTCCTATGCATGGTCATAATACAGAGCCAACTTGATAAAGTTTATAGACAAGAAGAAGGGGCGGAAGAAATCCAATATTTAAGTATCAGGTGGAGGAGGAGGAGGAACTTAAAGAGGAGTTAATAAAGAAGGACTAAAAAGGCCAACTGAAGAGGCTGATGGAAAAACAGGATCAAGGGAAGAGAAAATTTTGAGGCAGGAATTCAAATATGATTACCTTTATATCTCTCACATTATAATTATAAAATCTTTGTAGATAGGAACAATGTCTAATTTACCATTATATCTTTAACATTTATCAGAGTTTCTGGTAATTAGTGGGATATGTATAGGGGTGGGGAAAAGTAGGTTTACAGTTGTATGTGAAACTTTATTCTTGTTATATTATATGTTTATATTACAACTGTAAACCTACTTTTACTATATATATGAATGAATGTGCCCAGTGTCTGCCACCTGCCAACCTGCCTACCTTATGTGTAGTTGTTATCTTTTTAAAATTTATTTTTTTTGTAGTTATTGGGGTAATATTGGTTAATAAAATTATATAGGTTTCAGGTATACAGTTTTACCATACATCATCTGTATATTGTCTTGTGTGTTTACTATCTCAAGTCAAGTTTCCTTCCATCACATTAATCGCCCCTTTACCCTCTTCCACCTGCTTCTGACCCTCCTTCCCCCTGGAAATCACCATACTGTTATCTGTGTCCACGAGTCTTTCTTCTTTTCCTTTGTGTAATGCCTTCACCCTTCTCACTGAGCCCTGAACGCCCTGCCCTCTGACAGCTGTTAGTCTGTTCTCTGTATTCATGAGTCTGTTTCCACTCTGTTTGTTAGTAGTTATTTGTTAATGGAACTTGTATTTCTGGAACATAAGTTTCTAGATTTGCATTGCATTCATTTCTTCTCTTTCCACTCGTTGAACTCTAAGAACGACTGCATAATTCTTTGGATGGTCAGTAGTGAGATGGCCATTTCCTCACATGTTCTCAGTGCTTGAGGCTGCTAATCAGCCTTATGTGGGATTTAAACTCTTTGCCTGCCATTTTGATCTGATACGATAATACTTTTCTATCTCTGTTAATTATTAATGCCCTGTATGCAGCCTACATAATTTAACTGTACTTTTCACAACTCTGTGACTTATTCAGCTCTATTTAGAACTCAAATTATATATGGTCAGAATTACAAGAATGAGTATTTCTTTCTATAGTGGCTGCAGCAATCTGCATTCCCACCAGTAGTACACGAGGGTTCCCTTTTCTCCATATCCTTGACAACATCTGTTGTTTGTTGATTTATTGCTGATAGCCATTCTGACAGGTGTGAGGTGACATCTCATTGTGGTTTTGATTTGCATTCCTCTGATTAGTGATGTTGAGCATCTTTCCATATGTCTATTGGTCATCTGTATGTCCTCTTTGGAGAAGTATCTTATCAGGTCCTTTGCCCATTTTTTAAATTGGGTTGTTTGTTTGTTTTTGGTGTTGAGTTTTGTAAGTACTTTGTAAATTTTGGATATTAACCCCTTATCAGATGTATCATTGAATATGTCCTCCCATTCTGTGGGTTGTCTTTTTGTTTTGTTTATGTTTTCCTTTGCTGTGGAAAAACTTTTTATTTTGATGTAGTCCCATTGTTTATTTTTTCTTTTGTTTCCTTGGCCTGAGGAGATATATTAGAAAAAATATTGCTAAAAGAAATGTCAGAGATTTTACTGCCTTTGTTTTCTTTTAGGAATTTTATAATTTCAAGTATTACATTTAAGCCTTTAATACATTTTGAGCACCTTCTTATACCTGGTGTAAGAAGGTGCCACTGTGGAAAATAGTATGGAGGTTCCTCAAAAAATTAAAAATGAAACTGTCTTAATACCCAGCAATTTCACTTCTGGTTTATATATCCAAAGGAACCCAAAACACTAATCCAAAAGAATATATGAACCCCTATGTTCATTGCAGCATTATTTATAATAGCCAAAATATGTATGCCACCCAAATGCCCATCAATAGAAAGTGGATAAAAAAGCTGTGGTACATAGATATAATGGAATATTACTCGGCCACAGAAAAGAATGAAATCTTACCATTTGCAACAGCATGGATGGACCTAGAGGGTATTATGCTAAGTGAAATAAGTCAGACACAGAACAACAAATATTATATGATTCCACTTATATGTAGAATCTAAAGGACAAAATAAATGAATATACAAAATAGAAATAGACTGGTAGGTACAGAGTACAGACTGATGGTTGCCAGAGCAATGGGGTCTTGGGGATCTGGGTGAAAAAGTTGAAGGGATAAAGTACAAATTGGTAGTCACAAAATAGAAAATAGTCACAGTAGTAAAGTACAACATAGGGAGTATAGTAGTACTTATGTGTGGTGTCAGGTGGGTACTGAAAATATTGGGGGTCACTTTGTGAACTGTATGATCATCAAATACAATGCTGTACACCTGAAACTAATACAAAATAATATTACATGTAAACTGTAACTGAAAAATAATATTAGAAAAAAGAGTATTTCTTGAACACCAGGTATGGTCAGTTATTTGCCAGTATCTGTTATAGGTATTTCATCTATTATTTGTTTAATTCTTATAAAAATATATGAGAGAGGTAATTGGTCCCTATTTTATAGTAGGCAGAAACTGGCTAGAAGAGCTTAGGGAACTTTCTGAAGGTCACACAACTATAACATGGTAAAAGTAGAAAGTTGAAACATAGGTCACTTTGATCCAAAGCCATTTTTGTAGCTACCTCACATAAATGGTAGCTATAAAAAAAAACAACAACAACAGCAATAACACTTTTAAACAAAAATATCTATAGAATCCAAGACTTCATGTTTGTACTGTAGCTGAAGACTCTACATTCTGCAGAAGGTTACCTATTTGCATATGTGTTTAAAGATCAGCTGTCACCGTTTAATAGTGTGTATCAGAACAATGCCTCTGTGAAGTAGAATGATATTCTTAGCCTGTTGAATTGGAGGAGTTTCCCAGGAGACCACAAACACAGTCTGACAAGAGCATTTAGGTCCCCTGTTTCATCCTCTGGATCTGCTCTGCTCTGTTCTCAGGGAATCAAAATGTGGCTTTAGGCATCAGTGTGATATTTGCTGCACCTCAGGTATAGGAACAGAGTTGGAAACATGAAGAACTCTGCCATCTCATTCCTTGAATTTCTAAGACCTCTTAACATTAGCAGATGCTTACTTTTGCAGTTTGTGAACAATTCAAGATACTAAGACTATTTAACATCTTTCCATTTGATTGTGAAGTTGTTGGTTGTTTATCTAACCTATTTCTTGTCCCCAGTTGTTGAGCAAACATTTATTACACATCTTATTATGTACCAAATCAATTAAATAGAATCAGGATGCAGAACAAATCCTATCTTGCTCAAATCTATTTATTAGTTAACCATTGTTATTTTATTGGTGAAAGTTATTAAAAGGGCATTTAATTCAATGCTTTTTATTTTACAGATAATTAAACTTAAGTCCATGTAGGTCAAATGGCTTTTTTTAAGGTCACACAATAAGTGGCACAGAGAGGACATGAACCTAAATTTTATTTCTAGATCAGGGCTCTTTCCAGTATGCTTGGTTGACTCTCAGCTATATGCTCAATGACTCAGCTATAATCAACTCAATCAGTTGATTATAATAATGGAAAAGAAGACTTAATACCATGAATTTTTGTATCGGCTTCCTCACCTTAGTAGGATTGTTTTTTCCATTTTTTGACCTTGGTGGACCTTTTTCTCAGGAAGCTTCTTGATGACCCTGAAATGCTTTTAGGACATTCCACTGAGTTTTTCCTGGATAGGTTCCTATTTATGGTATTTCTAAGACTCTGAGGACTTATACAAAACTGTGAAGTATTTGGAAAAGAGAAGAGAAAAGGGGTTGGAATGACTCAAAGAGGAGTCATGGAAGCAGACTAGCATGTATTATGTAATGGAGTGAACTGGAGAATCAAAATGTGGCTTTAGGCATTTGTCTCTAATGTGAGGTAGAGAAGGAAAGAGGGAAATTATTGAAGTTGAAGGTAAGAGGGAAGTTTGAAGCAGAAATTTGAGGTATACTTGACATCTAGTCTTGTCATCTATAAAATAGGTGTAATACTTGTTATGCCTGTCTTACAGTATTTTTCTAATGACCTCAGGGAGAAAGGATTTTGAAACCTCTGAGGCATAGTGTACTTTTTAAGGGGATGATGCTGATGAAGTTGATAGTGGTTAAGCATGTGGTTGAAAGGAAAGAGATGGCAAAGAGATAGAATAAGTATAGAAAGTATAGTGATTTGTAAAAATAACATTGGTATTATATGAGAGAGCATAAGAGATAAAAGGGAAAATTAAATACATATTAGGTAAGAAGTCAAAGGAACACTTAGAAGGAATGAATAATTTGGGTATGCTAATTTAGCATACTGGTTAGTAGTAGAATAATTGGAATTAAGGAGGAAACTTTTATCAGCCATTTGAAAGCTACTTAGTATATTTTTTTCAGCTTTAGCAAGTCAGAGAAAGGCAGATATATTCTATAGAGGATGTGCATAGAAAAATTGATAATGCTTCCATAGATTACAATATAGGTATTAACAAATATTCAAGTAGATCTTGCCAAATTCAAAGCAGGTACTTAGGTTGCTGGGCTGAGAGGACAGTATATGCTGATGTGCCTGTGTGAACTTCAGGAAAGGAGGTTGTTTTGGCATTTTCTGCTTTTGAGCTAATCTTATCCAGCAAGTTGACATTGAAATGTTTTGGAATTAATGAGATAGCTCTTAAGGCAAGGGCTTAAATTTTAAGATTTGCTTCTCACTTCAACTGAAGGCGGGAGGCCTTTGTTATGAAAAGAGCATGAGCAGTGGTGTGGGAATGAACGTGAAGAGCAGCACTACTGAGTGCAGAAGGTGTGCATTGTCATCTGCGCTTCACATTCTGCACTGTGAATGCAGAATGCATTCAATTCTCTTGTGGTTTCTGATACATCCTGTTGGCCTTCAGGCTGGAAGTTTATTAGCCTGGATCATTTTCTCTTCTTCACCAAAGCAACTTTTGCTGAACCTTCAAGGTTTATACCAGGTTTTACTGTCAAGCAGCCTTCTTTGGCTTGTTAGGTTAGGTTACATCTCCACCTTGATACTATTGACAGTTTGGGCCAGATACTTTTTTGTTCTGGGAGTCTGTCCTGTGCATTATAACCCTTCAGCAGCATCCCTGGTCTCTACCTTCTAGATGCTTGTAGCATCTCCCACAGTTGTGACAGTGAACAATGTCTCTAGACATTGCCAAATGTCCTTTGGGGGACAAAATTGTCCAGAATTTAGAACCACTGTTATAGGTAAAGAGATGTGAACTTTTCTTACACATCTCCATTTTGGTGATATTTTAGGAGAAGGGACGTTAACTTGTTTGCCCATTTTTCCATTTTTGATCAAAAGCCTACAATTAAACTCACAGTGAGATTGTGCCTTCAATTTCTTTAGTTCTTTCTGTTCCTTGAACACTGCTTCTGCCTCAGGGTCTTTTTACTTGTTCTTTCTTCACCTGTGATGTTCTTCCTCTAGATATGCTCAGGAATCACCGTGTCATTTTGCCCAAGTGCCACATAAAATGTCACTTTTTTAGAGGGGTCTTTTCTGACCACTTTATCTAAAATAGCACCTTTCCTCTCAATCCCATTTACTTATTTTATTTTTCTTCATAGCATTTATCACTACCTGTCATATTTGTGTTAAGAAGAGTAAGCTTACTATTAGAACAGACTAAGCCTAAGTTTCACTGACTTAAAACAATAAGATTTACTTTTTACTGTGATTATAGTTTTGTGCTGGTTGGAGAGTTATGCAGCCATTCAGAGACTTAAGCTCTTTCCTTTACATGGCTCCTCCATCTGCCAAAGTCTTCTCTTTTTGACTGGTGAATGCAAAAAGAGTGTGGAGGTTTGGTTAGAAGGCAAGTCCATAAGGAACATAATCTCTTTTTTCTACAGTTACAGTGGCTGGAATTTAGTCACATGACCTTACCTGACCACCACAGAGATTGGGAAATGTAGTTAGCTTTTGTACCCAGGAGAAAAAAGGAAATTGAGTTTGGTGGAACCGTTATATCATCTCTGCTACAATATTATTATATCTTTATTAAATGTTTTCCTAACAAGAATATAAATTCATTGGAAGCAGGGATGTTTGACTGTTGTTTCTTATGGTATCCCAAGTGCCAAGAACAATATCTGGTGTGTAACTGGTGCTTACAGTATTTGCTGCAAGAATCACTGAATGATTGTTGTCTATCTTGCCTGCCTCTGTTTCCAAACTTAGAACTGTTCCTGGTAAGCAGTAAGTACTCAGTTACTTATTAAGTAAATGAATGCATGAATGAGTACTGATTTTGAAATCAGAGTTGCATTTGTTATGGCTTTTCTATCTGTGTGATATTGGAAAACATACTTAACCATTCTGAGCCTCAGTTTTCCCATCTGTAATGAGAATTATTTCATTTGTTAACACAACAATCCTATGGGATTATTGTATAACCTAAGGGGTTATTGTGTTATCTGAAATAATATATAAAATGCTTAGCCCAATGTCTCAAACATTTTAAGTTCTCAATAAATAATAGCTATTTTTACTGCTTTTAACCAAATACTACTTTGAATTCTGATTGACTCATTTTGTTTACTGTGGTTCAGTACACATAATTTTCATATCTTTTTAACTTAGTGAAATGATGTGAGCATAATTTGAGACAGCCTACATATGTATTGTCATTTAATCATTTATTCATCCATTAATTAAACTGTTTATAACTCATCTATTTAAGACACTTTGTTAGGTAATATAGGGAGACAAGAAAAACTTATTCTCTATTGCAGTATTTAAATTTAGAGGAGTTTTATACAACCTGATTAACTCTATATTTAGTTAATGTATTCAAGGATAAATATGGGAGAGGTTTTATTTTATTATTTTTATCTTAAAGAAATATGCTTAGTCTCTGAGTAATAAGAGAATCTTAGAATCCTATTCATGGAAATTCTATATAAGTCATGTAATACAATTATCCTTCTCATTATTATTTGAACCCTCTTTGGAGTATCAACCTACCTCAAGACCTAAAACATTTTTTTAAAATAAAAATTTCTTCATTCCTACCAAAAGTGTACTAGGGTTCCCTTTTCTCCACAACCTCGCCAGCACTTGTTGTTTGTTGATTTGTTTATGATGGTCCTTCAGACCAATGTGAAATGATCTCTCATTGTGGTTTTAATTTGCATTTCTATAATGGCCAGTGATGCTGAGCATCCTTTCATATGTCTCTGGGCCTTCTGTATGTCCTCCTTGGAGAAGTGTCTGTTAAGGTCCTTTGCCTATTTGTAAATTGGGTTCTTTGTCTTCCTGGAGTGGAGTTGTGTGAGTTCTTCATATAGTTTGGAGATCAAACCCTTGTCCAAGGTGTCATTTGCAAGTATATTTTCCCATGCAGCTGGTTCCCTTTTCATTTTGCTGATGTTTTCTTTAGCCATGCAGAAGCTTTTTCTTTTGATGAAATCCTATTTGTTTATTCTTTCCTTTATGTTCCTTGCTCTAGGGGACATATTGGTGAAAATATTGCTGCATGGAATATCTGAGATTTTCCTGCTTATGTTCTCCTGTAGGATTTTATGGTGTCATGACTTATATTTAAGTCTTTTATGTATCTTGGGTTTATTTTTGTATATGGTGTAAGTTGGAGGTGAAGTTTCATTTTTTTTTGCATTTACTTGTCCAGATCTCCCAACACCATTTGTTGAAGAGGCTATTTTTTACTCCATTTTATGCTTCTGCCCCCTTTGTTAAGTATTAATTGACTATAGAGACTTGGGTTTATTTCTGGGCTCTCTATGCTGATCTGTTGATCTATGTGGCTGTTCTTATGCCAGTA
>CM052542.1:30926518-30940604 GCA_028533065.1 Trachops cirrhosus | reverse complement strand
GTTTATATTTAAGTCTTTTATCCACCTTGAATTTATTTTTGTGTATGGTGTAAGTTGGTGTTTGAGTTTCATTTTTTTTTCTACAATGGTGTTACTTCTGGATACAATTGTGAACAAATCACTATAATCATGCCTTAATATACATGTTAGTTGTATTCTTGAAAAAAATCGGTGTTCATTAAAGTCATGCAAAATACTTTGCATGTGTAAAACAGAGTTAGGCTCTAAACTGACATTATAATAAGTAGAACTTTTCCATACAGGAATATTTGTATAGGACATTGAAAGTTGTACATGACTTTTCTCTACTTTGCTGTACTTCTAGAATACCCGACCTCTAAAACCAAATACCATTAGTGCTCTTCCATCATTATGAAAACAAAATAATGCCTCAACAATTTTGCAAAATATTTACTAAAGATACTGCTGACATTTGTAACCACCACAACAGAATAATTAAAATAATAGAACTAATAAAGTTGTCAGAGAGAGAGGTGGAGAATAATGTACATAACATATTTCCTTTTCTAGTAGTGTCAATAGAGATTATTTGATGTTGATAAATGAAGATATAGATATATAAAGATATTGTGTAGAATAATACCCGAGAAACTAAAAACAGAAATAATTAAGAGATTTGCATTTAGGGAATGAATAGGATTTTAGGGGTATGAGCCATACAATAATCTTACTTTTTTAAAAAAGATTTTTATTTATTTATTTTTAGAGAGAGGTGAAGGGAGGGAGAATGAGAGAAGCATCATTGTGTGGTTGGCTCTTGAGCACCCCCTACTGGGGACCTGGCCCGAAACCCAGGCATGTGCTCTGACTGGGAATTGAACTGTAACTACTTTGGTTCGCAAGTAGGCACTCAATCCACTGAGCCACACTAGCCAGGGCAGAATAATTTTACTTTTAAATACATACACACAAACAGAATATACACAGACACAGAATCACTTCTATGACATGAAAATCAGTCTTGCTTTTTTACTTTTAAACATTTAAAAATCAACTCTGTTGGATTATAACTTACATATAGAGAACAGGCTGACAGTGTCCAGAGGGGAGGGAATTTCAAGGGAAAAGGGGAAGGGTTTACAGGAACAAGTATAAAGAAGACATGGACAAAAACTAGGGGAAATGGGAGGGAGGTGGGGAGAGCTGGGTGGGTGGGCTGGGATGGGAGTAAAAGACAGAAAATTGTGCTTGAACAATTAAAATAAAATTAAAAAAATAAAATATACTAATTTTCACAGTATGATTTAATGAGTTAGGCAAATATATAATAAATATATAATATACACCAATGTAACCTCCACCACCATCACACACACACACCTGGTTCACCTTTTTTTTTTTTTAAAGATGTCCAGTCTTCAAAAAGTATTTGTTTTAAAGACTGTTCTTTCCATGTTAAATCAACATTGTACCTTTGTGGAAACTTAACTGACCACATGTATGTGTATGTATTTCTGCACTGTCTACTCTAATCCACTGATTTATATGACTGTCCTGATGCTCACACCATTCTTGTCTTGGTTACTGTGAATATAAAGTAAGTCTTGTTAATCATGCAGTGTAAATTCTCCAACTTTTTTCTTATTTTTCAAAATTATATCGACTATCCCAGGTCCTTTGAGTTTCCATATAAATTATATAGTCAGCTTGTTGATTTCCAAAAACTGTGGTAAAATTTTGATTTGGATTGTGTTTACCCTAGAGATTAATTTTTGGAATATTGTCACCTTAACAATAATGAATGTTCTAATCTATGAACATGATGTACCTTGTCATTTAATTGGGTCTTCCTTAATATCTATCAGCAGTGTCTTTTAGTTTACAGTATATAGTTCTTGTATGCAATTTGTTAAATTTAAGGCTGAGTATTTTGTGTTTTGTGATGCTATTATAATGATATTGTATTTCAAATTTCATTTTTGAAGCGTTGGGGCCAGTACCTTTCTGGGATCTCTACTTAATGCCCTGGGTTTTCAACATGGATTCTCCACTGTGGGTGGTTGCAGTTTGAATGTTTCCCACCCCTGTGTACTTCGGAAATTGTTTAGTCTACAACTTCTTGGTTATTTTTTTGCCTGGTCTCATGGAGTTTCACTCTGTGAGACTTATTATTCAGCTCAAGTATCAAGCAGACCTCCCTAGATGTGGTGCTCTTGCTCTGCAAAGCTCTCTCTTCTTGAATACTCTGACCTTCAAATTTAAGCTTTTTTTGGCCTCTTCAAACTCTTATGTCAGTCTACTCAACTCAGAGAACCACCCTGTTGTGCTTGGAAACCCTCTCTCTGTACCATCTTCTGGAAAGTGTCACTAATTTGAAAGCCAGGTCTATCACGAGGCTCCTCTCATTTGTTTCCCTTCTCTCGGGCATCACAGTTTGGCACTGCTTGTCACCCAAGTCTGAAAATAGTTGCTTCAGATATGTTTGTTCAGTTTTCTAGTTGCTTATGGTTGGGGTATAGTCCTATTTACTCTCTCATGGGTAGTAGTTGTCATTTTTAGTAACTGCTTTCCCCTCTATTACTCCTGTAAGGACATTGAGGACTTTCCTGGAAGAGTTTGCAAGTCACTATTGCAGACATCCACCCCTAAACTTACACATACACGCATATACTTCACCTGGCAGAGGAGAGGAAGATATGTATAACTTGGCTGAAATACTGGTCAAAGAAAATTTCAAAGTTTGATAACATTGCAGTCAGTCCCTCCCCTTCCCTGCAGCCCTTGGCAACCACCGATAATACTTAAAATTTTGCCTTTAAAAAAATGTCATATAAATAGATTATAAAATGGGTGGGGTAGGGGAGAGTAACGGGGTGGGGGGGAATGGGGACAACTGTAATTGCACCATGATAAAAAATAGACTATAGAGAATATAGCCTTTCGAATTGGTATTTAGTAGAATGCATGTGAGGTTCATGCATGTGGCCATGTGCATCAGTTATTTGTTCCTTTTCGTTGCTGACTCATTCTTGTACAGAAGTACCACAGATCATTTATACACTCACCAGCTGAAACCATTTGGATTGTTTCCAGTTTTGGGGTTATTATGAACAAAGATGCAGGTTTTTGGTTCTTTGTTTTTGACCATATGTTTTCACATCTCTTGTGTAAATTCCTAAGAGTCAAATTTCTGGGTTGTATGTTGTATATATTTAATTTTATAACAAAGTGCCAAACTATTTTTTAAAGTGCCTCTACTATTTTACATTTCTGTCTGGAATGCAGGAACGTTTTCATTGCTTTGCATTATCATCTACCCTTGGTTTGATCAGTTTCTTTGATTTTAGCCTTGTAATAGGCATAGAGTAATATCTCACTGTGGTTTCAACTTACATTTTCCTGTTGACTAATGATGTTGAGCATTTTTTTGTGAACTTAATAGACACCCACATATCTTCTTTAATGAAGTGTCTGATAAAATTTTTTATGTATACCAGACACAGTACTTAATCACATATGTGTTTTGCAAGTACCAGTGGTACCATGGTACTTGTCGTTAATTCATTTCAGAACTTCTGGTTTGCAGTTTCTTATGAGTAGTTTATTGTAATTTTTAAATCTTAGTTCCTTTGTATGTGATTTGTATTTTAAAATATGAACTATCCAGTTGAAAAAATTATTCTGATTTGTGCTTCTTGGGCCTGTCAAGCTAAGATATCTTTTGTTGTGGAAAATTTTCAGGTATTATTTCTTCAAATGTTTCTTCAACCCCATTCTCTCTTACTCCTCCTGGAATTATAGTTATATATATGTTAGATCATTTGATATTATTCCAGAGTTCTTCGATGCTGTGTTCTTTCTTTATTCTTTTTTCCCTTCCTCTTTTTGTTTTTGTGTTTTTGCTCAGCTTGTTTCTGTTGACCTAGTTCACTAATTACTCACCTGTGTCAAGTCTATTGGTGAGTATATTGGAGACATTTATTTCTGTTACCATGTTTTAGCATTTCCTTTGGACTCATTACTGTGGTTTTCGTCTCTCTACTGAAATTCCCCATTTGTTCATGCATTTTGTCCTCATTTCCCACTAGAGGCCTTAACATATTAATCTTAGTTTAAATTCACTAATTTCAAAATCTGGTCATTCTGAATCTAGTTCTGTTTATATTTTTCTCACCTAGAGAGTAGGTCTTTTTTCTTGAAATTTTTATATGTTCTAAAATATTTTATTGAATACTGGATACCTAGTGTAGGACAGTAGAGAATAATAGAAATACTATTTGTCACTGGAAATGGATACACTACTTCTAAGTCATTTGTATGAGGGTTTATGTCCACTTAGTCAGGAGTTAAGCTAGGCTGAGTCTCGTTGCTATGGTTATTTTCAGTTTGCCATTGGCTTCAAAATTGTTAAAGTATGTTTTATTGATTATGCTATTAGTTTTCCCAATTTTTCCTCCTTTATTCCCCCTCCACCCTGTACCCCCCAACCTCCCAGCATTCCCCCGCTTAGTTCATGTCCATGGATTGTACATATAAGTTCTTTGAATTCTCCATTTCCTATACCATTTTTTACCTCTCCTGGTCTATTTTATACCTACCAATTATGCTTCTTCTTCCCTATACCTTTTCCCCACTATTTCTCCCCTCCCCCTTCCCACTGAAAACCCTCCATGTGATGTCCATTTCTCTGATTCTGTTCCTGTTCTAGTTGTTTGCTTAGTTTTTGTTTTTGTTGTTTTTCTTTTTTTAGGTTCATTTGTTGATAGTTGTGAGTTTGTTGTCATTTTACTGTTCATAGTCTTTGATCTTCTTCAATTTCTTAGATAAGTCCATTTAACGTTTCATATAATAAGGGCTTGGTGATAATGAACTCCTTTAACTTTACCTTATCTAGGAAGCACTTTACCTATCCTTCCATTCTACATGATAGCTTTGCTGGATAGAGTAATCTTGGATGAAGGTCCTTGCCTTTCATGGCTTGGAATACTTCTTTGCAGCCCCTTCTTGCCTGCAAGGTCTCTTTTGAGAAATCAGCTGACAGTCTGATGGGAACTCTTTTGTAGGTAATTGTCTCCTTATCTCTTGCTGCTTCTAGGATTCTCTCCTTCATTTTAATCTTGGGTAATGTAATTATGATGTGCCTTGGTGTGTTCCTCCTTGGATCCAACTTCTTTGGGACTCTCTGGGCTTCCTGGACTTCCTGAAAGTCTATTTCCTTCACTAGACTGGGGATGTTCTCCTTCATTATTTGTTCAAATAAGTTTTCAACTTTTTGCTGCTGTTGTTCTCCTTCTGGCACCCCTATAATTTGGATATTGGGAAGTTTAAAGTTGTCTCAGAGATTCCTCAGCCTCTCTTCATTTTTTTGAAGTCTTGTTTCTTCATTCCGTTCTGGTTGGATGTCTATTTCTTCCTTTTGTTCCAAATCATTGCTTTGAGTCCTGGTTTTCTTTCTGTCACTGTTGGTTCCCTGAATATGCTTTATTTCACTTTGGGTATCTTTCATTTGTTCTTTCATTTTTTGACCAAGCTCAATCAGTTCTGTGAGCATTTTGATTACCAGGGCTTTAAACTCTCTGTCAGATAGGTTGGCTATCTCCTCATCGCTTAGCTGTCTTTCTGGAGTTTTGCTGCGTTCTTTCATTTGGGCCATATTTCTTTGTCTTGTTGCACCTGTTAAGTTGTAAGGGGGTGGGGCCTTAGGTATTCACCCAGGCAGGGCAACACTTGCTGCCTGTGGGGGAGGGGCCAGAGTGGGAACAATGCAGCTCCCTGCTGGCTCTAGCCCCACTTTCCATGAACTTGTGTGTGAGACAGGGAGTTTTCTCCCTCTGCGGCAACCCCCACCATAGTCCACAGTCAGCTCTCAGTCTCGGTTTCCAGTTCAGCCAGCCCCATGCGAGTGGTTCGCTGCCTCTTGGTGGGTTCTCTCTCTCCATTCGTCTTACCAGTCTGGTTGTTCTGGTTGGTCTGGCTGACTGTTTCTTTAATTCCTTGGTTGTCAGAATTACATGCAGTTTGATTTTCTGGCACTTCTGGCTGTTTATTGATTTTAGATGTCCTCCTTTTGGTTGTGCGAGGAAGTAAAGGGTTTCTATCTACGCCTCCATCTTGTCTGGAACTTGGCTTCAAATTTTTTTTAGTGTTACTTTATTTGTGAGGGAGAAGGCTAGGGTGATTGAGGCTATTTCATCAGTGTTCTGCTCTGCCATGAACTTTTGTCCTTCCCTGGGTACTGCTACCACAGAAGTGGCTTCTCTCAATGCTTTTGTCCCTACTCTAGAAATAGATTGCTGATTGTAATTCACTGCTTGGTATCTTAGGAATATTTCTGTTCTCCTGGTGTAGCCTCACTCTTAAGCATGCCCTGTATGTTCTGGTCTTGGAGTGGAGTTTTTAAAAAGTACCATTTCTTTCTTCTTTCAACTCTGTCTTGAATCTTTGATATGTCTTGTGTGAGACAGAATTTTCTACCCTTTCTCCAGGGGTAGAAGCCCTCTGGTAATGCTGATAATACAGTCTTAGGTCCATGTCTGTTTCCTGTCTGTCACCTAGGTGAGAAGGATTTTTTCTTTTGTTCCTCCTCCTCTTGCAGTTGTTTCACATGGTTATAAATTTTGTTATTCTCCCCTAGTGACTTGGACCTTTTTTTCTGTAGGAAAATGGATATTGGTGGTGCCTCATGCCTTTTCAATAACAGAAGCCACTCCCTTTCTCCATTCCAGCATCAAAAAGAAAGGCATTTTCTAGTCTTCTGCCCTGCCCCAGTCTTTCTTCTAACTCCCTGATGGAGGCCTGGACAGGAGTCTGCCAGTGGGTGTGAATTCCCTTTTGTATCTGTGACTCTCAGGTGTTCTACACTCTCATGTTTCCTGTACCCTTGACCTTTAACAATTTTTTTTAAATTAAGCTTAATTATTTCTACTTCCTGGTATAACACCCAGCATTTCTTTCTTCTGTGCTCTGCCATAGAGGAGTTGGTGCTTTCTTCCCATCTTCTTTTGATGGGACCTAACTTTTCTTGGATAATAGATTATTGAGTGCCCTAAAATCCCAGTTTTCTGATAGATTTTTAAAAGTTATGATTTTGGTTGTGGAGGATATTTCTTGTTAAGGCAGAAGCAAAGCTGTTTCCAACTTTCTACATTTTCCATGGAAATGAAACTTATAAATCTTTGAAAAATTAAAGTCCCTGGTAGGAAATATTGGGTTGGCCAAAATGTCTCTTTTTTTTCTGTAAAATAAAAAACACATCTTTCATTTTCACCAGTATCTTTATTGATTTGGATATTTTGAGGAATGTTGGCTATTTCCCACTAATGGCTTCTAGTGGGTAGAGGTCAGGAGTGCGGCTAAACATCTCCCAATGCAATAGACAGCACCACAGTAAAGAAACTTCACAAACCACTTTCACACATTTGATCAATCACAGCACCTTCTCCATATACTGCATAAATTTTTTTGTGTGTTTCAGTTGTGTTTTTACCTTTCTTGAAATAATAAAGCATAGCACACTGAAAATGTTGCATATCTTCTTCCATCTTCAATATTAAAATGGCTGCACAAAAATTCACCAATTTTGATAAATTTTTTTAAATGCACACTGATATGACAGGTGTCACAATACGATCTAACAAAAATGTTTCGAATGAGATTAAAGACCACTGAGCACTACTAGAGCCATTGTATGGAAAAAACTGAATAAACTTTTTTGGCCAACCTAATACAACTTCTGTGCTAATTCAGTGGTTCCCAAATTATTTCTGTTGGTGTAATATTAAGTAGTTATAATGCTAGTTGTGGAACTATTGCTTGTTTTAAGATAAAGTAATTAACTATATGTTTGTGACAAATTAGATATATTACCATATTATTAAGTAATTGATGTAATTAAATGACATTTTTTGGATTTCAATAGTCATACTAAATATTTTTCATATAATTCTCAGCATAATTTCAAAACGTGGGTTTTAGTATTCCCTCTTTATGGTTGAAAGAAAAGAAACTGAGGCTTAAAGGGGTTAAGTTGATTGCTTTACATCACAGAGAATTAGCAGGTAGTACAGATAAGATCTGAGCCCATTATCTTTCTGATTTTAAAATGCACTCTCTTTGTAGTCTACTACAAGATATAGTTAATTTCTTACTGCCAGGATTAGCAAGGGAGGAGGAAAATTAATGATAAACATCTAATTAGATTTCTATTACTAAATCCACTTTGATTTCTGATTAATGTGAGCCAATTTTTTTTAAATAGGCAATGATGTGGGAAGTGATGATACCATCGGGGGGAATGTGAGCAAATATATGGTGCTTCCAGCTGGATACTGCGGACAGCCCAAGAAAGGACATCTTACCTTTGATGCTTGCTTTGAAAGTGGTGAGTGTATTAAAGACCTTTGCTTTTGAGCTTGTCTGGTGAGGGTTTTTAGACTCCAGTTCCACCTAACCATTCAGTGAGATTCAACCCATTTAATATTTCATCAGAATGAAATAAGTTGTCAGAGATCAATTTTGATGGAATTAACTTGGAAATACATACAAATGAAATGTGATGTTTTGTTGCTATAAATTATTAGGAGTACAATGGTAATACTGGTGAACATTCATATAGTAACTTATATTTTATAAAATACTTACCTAGATATGATTTCTTTTGGGATAAGACTGGTGTAATTTGATATGATAAATCAATTATTGAATGTCTATTATTATCTGGTTCTGTATGACATTCTCACAGAACTTAATTGTGAATCAGGAGGCTTCCCTGTAAAGAAATGATGAGAGAACAGATTCAAATGAACACAAACAAAATGTCAAAAGTAATATTGCATCATAATCAACAAATGTTGTGGGTATTCTGAAAGGGGAGATCAGGACTTGATTGTGAATTCCAATCCAGTAGGGACTGGATCTTGTTAAATTCTTTACTCCCTGAGCCTCATGTTCTACTATGAAAGGTGAACAGTAGGTATTCTGAATATGTTGAAAATATTAGTGAGAAAGGTAACAAAATTCACATGTGTATATATTTGTGTGTTTGAAGGGATATGCCGGTTCTCTGAATCTTAAAAACATTGGTTGTTTATACCAACAATTGGAAACTTGTTTATGCAGAGTTTTGCTCTTTATTTTATGTTGTTTTAGTTTGCTAGGGCTCCCTTAACCGAGAGCCACAAACTGAGTGGCTTAAACAACAGAAATTTATTGTCTCACAGTTCTGGAGGCTAGAAGTCTGAGATCAAGGTGTTGGTAGGGTTGGTTCATTGTAAGGGGTTTGAGGAAGAATCTGTTTGAAGCCTCTTCTCTAGATTCTGGTGTTTTCTAGCAATTTTTGTTGTTCCTTGGTTTGTAGAAATATCACCTTGATCTCTGCCTTTACTTTCACATGGTATTCTCTCTGTGCATGTCTGTCTCAAAATACTCCTTTTTCACAATCTGAGGTACTGGGGAGTTAGGACTTCAACATATGAGTTTTGGGGAGGGGCATAATTGATCTCATAACATAGTACCGTAGTGCTGTCCTTCCAGTCAGATATGAGCACTTTCCTCATTGTTGGGAACATGTTTCTGTTTTGAATGTAGTACTGTTGCCTTTTCCAGGATTTCCTTAGTGCCTGGAAAATACCTTTTCATTATTTTTTTAACCTCAGGTTAAGGCATGAAGGTTCTTTATATTAATAACTCTGTGAGAGTAGGAATTATCCTTATTTTAAAGATTGTATTGTTTTGGTTTACCTGTAGTATAAAATAATCCAGATTCCTTTCCTAGAACACCTTGTCCCTAATGATACTCATCTTTTTCCATTCTTTATGGCAAAGCTCAGTACAAGAAATTGCCCAGTTTGACCACACAGTAAGTGTATTTCTTCCAAAATGTGTGAACAGTTGGTTGTATCAACTGGATCTGTGCTAGCAGTGCGTAAGTCTTGCAATATAGTAGTGAGTGTTGAAGTGATACCCTCTGGAATCAGGCTGCAGTTCAAATCCTGAGTCGAATATTAGGCTACAGTTTCCTTCTCTTTTAATGGTGAATGATGCCTACCTTACGTCTTAATTAAAGAAAAATAAAAGATATATACTGCACTGTTTAAAAATTTAGACCATTTTACTAAAATATATATGCAAACTAATGTTTAAAAAATAGATAAATGGGGAGATCTCAGAAAGAGAAAATAGCAAAAGAAAATTCAGGTGGATGAGTACATAAAATGCATGCTCTGAGATCCATAAATTTTCTATAGGTAGACTACAGATTTAACTGTGAGTTTTCTGACAGTTGATGCAAAGAGATAAACAATGTTCATAAGATAAAAATAAATCAAGTACTGAAATCTGGTAGAAATTCTTCCTAATGGTCTCCTAAAGCACACACTGAAATGTGATAAACAGCATCCTCAACAATATCCCTGTAGTCTTTACAACAATATGTTTCATAGTGTCTATTTTTTAACATCCTTTAGTGTGGAATGAGGGCATAGTGTTAAAGGGCATTTTAGTGAAAGCAATTCAGTCACTGTTTGAAACAATTTAACATATGCAACCTTCCTTTTATCTAATTTAATTCAAGGATTTATTTCAGATTATTTAAAACAGGGAAATGAGAGGGCTTTTATGTGCTAACTCTGAGCTGTGGCTTCCTGGTATTGACAAAGATTCTGTAGGTGTATCTAGACTTACTGAGAAGGAGTTAGGTTTTTTGATTTTTTTTTTACCTCAGGTTAAGGCATGGAGGTTCTTTACATTAATAACTCTGTGAGAGTAGGAATTATCCTTATTTTGAAGATTAATAGACTCAGTGAATGGGGAGTATTGGTTCATTTGGATAAAGTATATTGCCTTCACATAAACATCCATAATTTTTTTCCTTTCACAATTATAGAATATGTAAAGTGCCTAGCTCATTGCCTGGCCATGAGTTGGTTGAAAAATAATGTTTTTCTTATGAGAAATAAGGTCTGCAGGTCAAATATGAATTCTCCTATGAATCCCTGATCAGATTTTTTCTACAGACACCTCTCTATAAGTATATTTCCCTTGGGAAAACAGCCACACCACTCTCATTTTATTTCTCTAGACACATTCAGCACTTTTTTTGATTTTTTAAAAAAACTTCTTTTGTTCCCTTGTATTAGTAACCTGCTTCAGGACAGAATCTGAGTCTGATTAATCCCTGTTCTCCCACAGAACCAAGCAGAGTGCTTACAAAATTAAGCACTAAATTAATACTGTATTTATTTGTTGAATGAAGTAATTTGAGCAACAGAAAGATGGGGAAAGATTAACTTTCGGATAGCTTTGATGAAAAAGTCATATTTAATTGCTTCTTATTCCCTAATCCACCAGATTCTCTGAAGTTTTCATACCTTTGTGGATGCTGTTTTTCTGTGCCCCAGATCCTTTTCTCTACCTGGTAAAATGTTATTCAGACTCAGTCCAACATTTCTTCACCTCAGGCAGGTTTAGCTGTCTTTATCTCCATATTTACAGGCACTTCTTAAGCTCTTCCATGAGAGCCCTTATGCATTGCAGTCATTTAATTGTCTTTCTTTTTCCTTATCACTAAAAGTTCCTTGAAGTCAGGGATGGTTTCTTAGTAATTTTTTTTCAGCACCTTGTTTACTGTCAGCCATATATAATATTGACTTAATAAATATATTAATAAGGAGGGAGGACAGATAGTGAACAGAATAATCTTCATTTAGTGAGACTTTAAGATTAATAAAATATTTTTACATTTAAATAAAAATTTAACATTAAAAGCCATAGAAATATTAAGGAGAAAAATAAATAAGAATGATCACTTACTTACTGCTTGCCAGACATTGCCATATGTGATATACATAGTCTGTCTTGTTTAAAACTCACAAAACCTTCTGAGGTATTCTATTCCTCTTTGTAGGTGAGGAAACTGATGCTCAGAGATGTAAAGCTATTTACCTTGAAATGCATGACTCATAAATGGTGTATCTGGATTTGAAACTGAGAATTTCCTGTGTGTGTATATATATATATATATACACACACACACATACATATATATACACATACATATATATTACACATAATATATATAGTATAATCTTATAGGTCAATTTATGACATATGAATAATATATTGTTGAAAATTACTCTTTAGGTGATAAGACAAATAGGAAAAGGTTTTGTAATAAAGAAAAATGAAAAAATTTTCTACTTGTTAAACCATTCAAATAAATACTATGTTTTATTGCCATATATGCAATTTGAGTATTGTTCTGTGATTGATATGAGTATATATGTATTGAATATGAAAAGAACACTATAATTTATACTTCAAATTAATTGGTTAGCCTGAGAGATTTAATATGTTGTTTAAATTACTGTAGTAAGGAGACTTCCAGCCAAGATGGAGGGGTAGGTAGACACACTGTGCCTCCTCACACAACCAAAAGAAGGACAACAACAATTTAAAAGCAAAAAACAACCAGAACTGACAGAAAATTGAATTGTATGGAAGTCCGACAACCAAGGAGTTAAATTCATCCAGACTGGTAGGAAGGGTGGAGTCAGGCAGCCGGGCAGAGAGGACTCCTGGCAAAGCGGTGGCTGGCGGGCCCAGAGAGGTGGTGGACTGTGGAGTGGGGCATGGCACATAAGGCGGCTGGTGGACTGAGCGGTCCCACATTCGCACGCAGATAAACCAGGCGAAACTGGGTAGCGGGACAGATTGCACAACCCAGGGTCCTAGTGAGGGGAAATAAAGCCTCAAAACACCGATTGAAAACACCTGTGGGGGTTGAGGTGCCAGGAGAAACTCCCAGCCTCACAGGAGAGTTGGACAAACCCACAGGGTCCTAGAACATACACAAACCCACCCACATGGGAATCAGCTCCAGAAGGGCCCAGTTTGCTTGGGAGAAGCAGGGAAAGTGACTGAAATCGGCAGAGAGCGGAGCAAGTGCCATTGTTCCCTCTCAGACCCCTTCCCCACATACAGCATCACACCCAGTGACAAGGGTTACCCTGCCTGGGTGAACACCTAAAGCTTACCCCTCGCTATGTAACAGGTGTATCAAGACAAAAAAAAATGGCCCAAATGAAAGAACAGATCAAAGCTCCAGAAAAAATACAACTAAGTGACGAAGAGGTAGCCGACCTGTCAGATGCACAGTTCAAAACACTGGTAATCAGGAGGCTCACCGAATTGGTTGAATTTGGTCACAAATTAGATGAAAAAATGAAGGCTACACTAAGTGAAATAAAGGAAAATGTACAGGGAACCAATAGTGATGGGAAGAAAACTGGGACTTAAATCAATGGAGTGGACCAGAAGGAAGAAAGAAACAACCACCCAGAAAAGGATGAAGAAACAAGAATTCAAAAAAATGAGGAGAGGCTTAGGAACCTCCAGGACATCTTTAAACGTTCCAACATCCAAATTATAGGGGTACCAGGAGAAGAAGAGGAAGAGCAACAAGTGGAAAAGTTATTTGAACAAACAATGAAGGAAAACTTCCCCTGTCTGGTGAAGGAAATAGACTTTCAGGAAGTCCAGGAAGCCCAGAGAGTCCCAAAGAGTTGGACCCAAGGAAGAACACACCAAGGCACGTCATAATTACATTACCCAAGATTAAAATGAAGGAGAGAATCCTAGAAGCAGCAAGAGACAAGGGGACAGTCACCTACAAAGGAGTTCCCATCAGACTGTCAGCTGATTTCTCAAAAGAGACCTTGCAGGCAAGAAGGGGCTGCAAAGAAGTATTCCAAGTCATGAAAGGCAAGGACCTACATCCCAGATTGCTCTATCCAGCAAAGCTTTCATTTAGAATGGAAGAGCAGATAAAGTGCTTCTCAGATAAGGTCAAGTTAAAGGAGTTCATCATCACCAAGCTCTTATTACTTGAAATCTTAAAGGGACTTATCTAAGAAAAAGAAGATAAAAAATATGTACAGTAAAATGATAGCAAACTCACAATTATTAACAACCACACCTAAAACAAAAACAAAAAGAAACTAAGCGATCAACTAGAACAGGAACAGAACCACAGAAATGGAGATCACATGTAGGGTTATCAACAGGGGAGTGGGAGGGGGAAAGAGGGGGATAAGGTACAGAGAATAAGTAGCATAAATGGTAGGTAGAA
>CM052542.1:30903987-30926418 GCA_028533065.1 Trachops cirrhosus | reverse complement strand
TAGCAAGGAAAAGGTTCAGTGAAATTATGATATGGATCACTTATTTGCATACTATTTCAAAACAATGAAAATAAAAAATTAAAACTTTTAATGTATCCCTCCAGTGGAATTTACTACATTTACTTATGTAGTCTTAAAAACTTAATATTTCCTTTTGATAAAAATGGTCTTCATTCATGACACATATGCCATGACTACATTAGAAATTAGGATGTTTAGTTCAATGTCTCACCTAAACTTTTCTTTTTTTAGATGTCTAAGTGGATGATATACTTTGTTTTTTAACTTTATGAGGAGTAATTGACAAATATAATTCCATATATTTAAAGTATACAATGTGATGATTGGATGTATGTATATATTGTAGAATAATTGCTAAGATCAAGATAACTAACACATCCTTTACCTCACATAGTTAATGTAGTTAATTTTTTTGTGTGAGTGGTGAGTGCTTAAGATGTACTCAGCAACTTTCAAATATACAATACGATATTATTAACTGTATACTCCATGCCATACAATAAGTCCTCACTTAACTTGTCAATAGGTTCTGTTACTTGAGGCAAAATGACTTATAATTAAATGAATTTTACTCTAGGCTAATTGATATAAACAAGAGTTCCTGATCTTAGTGGGAAAAGCTTTTAGTTTTTTCCTGTTGAGTATGATGTTGGCTGTAGATTTCTTGTGTGTGGCCTTTATTATGTTGAAGTATGTTCCCTCTACTCCCACTTTGCTGAGTGTTTTTATCATAAATGGGTGCTTTATCTTATTAATGTTCCTTCAGCATCTGTTGATATGATCATGTGATTTTTTTTCTTTCCTTTCGTTTGTGTGATGTATTACATTTATTGTTTTGCGAATATTGTACCGTCCTTGCTTCCCTGGGATGAGTCCTTCTTGATCATGGCATATTGTCTTTTTAATGTATTGCTGGATGTGGTTTGCCAATATTTTGTTGAGGATTTTAGTATCTATGTTCATCAGTGACATTGGCCTCTAGTTTTCAATTTCACTGCTGGGATTATACCCTAAGAATCCTGAAACATCAATTCAAAACAACCTATGCACCCTAATGTTTATAGCAGCACAATTTACTAAGGACAAGTGCTGGAAACATTCCAAGTGCCCATTAGTAAATGAGTGGATCAAAAAACTATGGTACAATTACACAATGGAATACTATGCAGTAGAGAGAAAGAAGGAGCTCGTACCCTTTGTGACAGCATAGATGAAACTAGAAAGCATTATGCTAAATGAAATAAGCCAGGCAGTGAAAGACAAATAACATATGATCTCACCTATAAGTGGAACCTAATCAATAAAACAAACAAGTGAGCAAAATATAACCAGAGACATGGAAATAAAGAACAAATGGACAGTGACCGGGGGGAGGGGGATAATGAGGGAAAGAAGGGGAAGAGTTGTTAAGGAGCATGTATAAAGGACCCATGGACAAAGACAACAGTGGGGGGAGGATTGAAGTTGGGAGGTGGGGGTGAGTGGGGCAGGGGAGAGTGCTGGGGGAAAAATGGGAACAACAATAATTGAACAGCAATAGAAAAAAGTTAAGTTCCTATGTCATCTTGTCAACATTACAATGAAATAACATCATTCCATGACCTCCAGTACATTAACTGAAAATGTGTACCCTATGGCCTGTATCAGCTCATTTCTCGTTTCCTCTAGCCCCTGGCAACCACAACTGTATTCTGTTTCTATGAAATTGGCAACATTGAAGCATTATTCACTATAGCCCAAATATGGAAACAACATAAAAGTCCTTTGGTAGATGCATGGATAAAGAAAACCTAGTGTATATACACAAGGGAATATTATTCAGCTATAAATTGAAGGAAATCCTGCCATTTATGACAGCATGGATGAATCTGGAAGGTATTATGCCAAATAAACTTAAAAACAAAACAAAACAAGATGCATCACAGTAAAATACCAAAAAACACAGGCTTTAGTTTCAGATGGACCTGCATTGATATACAAACATTGGCACTTACTGTTTATGCCATGTTGATGATATCACTTAAAGTTTACTCATCTGTAAAACTAGGAAAATAAAGAACTATTATTGAATTATTATGTAAATTAGGGATATTATGTAAAATTGACATAGCGCAACATCTGGCAATCAACTTCAGGTAATAATTCTGGCACAACGTCTTTCTGGTTCATCCTCCACAATGCCTCCAAAGCTGAAATGGAAATCATCTGATCATATTACTTTATTGCTTTAAATCTTTCATGACTCACTTGTCCTCAGAGCAAAATCCAAATGCTTTAATTTAACAATATCTTTGTTACTGAACAAAAGAACAGGTTCAGCTGCCTGTCACCACAAAAGCCAAAGTCGTGAGGCAGATGTGAGTGAGAAAGGAAAGTTTTATTCAGGTGCTGAACAACATGGGAAAATGTCAGATTCCCCACCTCAAAGCCCGTTTCTTCAGCAAGACCAAGACAATAGCCAGTATCCACAGTTCCTGCTCCATTTTAAAGTACAGTACTTTGAAGCCTTCAGGTGTCTACTAAGTGGTCATTAGTCCCCATATGTGTAGCTTAGCTTGTTTCCCCACTGCTGTCTGTTTCAGGCTTCCTCTGGGAGCCTGTGTGTGGAGCCTGCATGGACATGGGCCATGGGGCTGCTGTGGCTACAAGGTCACCTGCTCCTGCCTGACAGAGTACATGAACACACTGGTGAGCACATCACCAGGTAATCAAGAGAGAGAGGCTCCCTCCTGGAGGCAATGGACCACGTGCCTGCTAAGGCCATGTGGCCCATGGAGAGAACCAGATGGGTGAGTCCACTGTTGGAGTGCATGTCATCGAACCAGAGAGTGATGGTTCTTTTTTCCCTTGGGATTATATAAGCTTGAGTTGAGATGTACCAAATGCTTTCCCAAAATGAACAATCAACTTCCTAAACTTTTGTGGGCTTCACTTGGTTCCACTGCCCAACCAATCCTTTCCTTCCTCAGGCTAGACTGACAGGCCTCTTTGATCCAGCACCCCCTCTATACCATTTTGACATCTATGGCACTTGTGTCTGCCTTCCCCTGGTCCCACCCACAACCTGGTAAGTGTGGAGAAAGGCTTTTTTCTACCCAGTTATCTTGCTAGCTTTTCTCACACTCAGTCCAAGAACTTCCCTCTGCCACCATCTTGGCTGATGGGGGAGTCTCCCCAGTGCTCTGGACAGACTGTCTACTAGTAATATCTTTAACATAAGATCTGATACAAATTTTCTTCTTATTAATACTATCACTTTATTCCTGAACATTCTATCTTACAAGGCCATTATCTCTTTTAGAGAAAAAAAATTAGCACATTTAGGAGAAAGCAGCATAGTTATGAAATATATAGGAGTGTTTCACCATGTTTAGAATTTCTTTTGGAGAAATATTGGTAGCTGTGAAACTGTAGGTGAATAATTCTGTTCTTTGTTTCTGACTCTTAATTGAAACAAAGCTGAACTTCTTTTATAGTAGTGTTTTCAATTTTAAAAATAATTTCTGACCTCTTTACTGAATTATATCTAATATACATGGTTGTGTATCTCCTTATATATTTTTCTCTTTCCTTTCTTCTATCTCCTCTTTGAGGAAGAAGTAAAGTATTTCATTCCCAGATAACTTTAAGAATTATGACCTTTCCTGCAGTAACATTCCGGAACCTAAAAGCCTGGGAAAGACCCAGTTGAAAAGGTAGGAACTGTGTTTAATGAAATCTTGATTGCACACTTCTTCAACTGCTCTTTTCAAATCAACCCAGACACTGCTTTGAAAGGGACTTGCAGTACACATAAACCATCTTGTTATGCTTTGGTAGCGACAGAACTGCAAGAAGAGGGGACACGTCACATAATTAAATATGGTTGATTGAGTTTGGTTGTACCCCTCCTCTTTCCAATAAAGACTGAAGGTACTACTTGAATGATTGCAGTTTGTATGTGTATCAGTTTAAGATATAAGACATAATACTTTTTAAAGTGATAACCAAATGATTAGAATTTGCTTTTAATTTTTTATTATTACTGCTTCCCAATTCAATTAAATTTTTATGTTAATTAGGATAACTAGAATGTTATCTGATTTTACTCTTTACCCTCCATAAAAGAGTCATGCTTTGATAGTATTCTCCAAGTATTGAAAAATCCATATAAATTGTGCATTGTAATACAGCTTTAAAATAAACTTGCCTTTTGAGGATGTGGGAATATCTCACGCAGGTCACCCGTTTGCCGTTAGTTCCATTTGCCATCCTTTCCCATTCTTCTCTGTATGGCAGGGGCCTACATCCCTGAAAATGGCACTTGCCAGGCTTGCCTGACATGCAGATTCTGGCTAGGGTCAGCTAATAGAAGGCTCCAACAGGAAGCTGAAGGTCAGGAAGAAGGGAGAAACCTGAGTGTTTTTCCTCCTTTCTGTCTTGTGCCGCATATTCAGAAGTGGCCACATCTCCTTCATGCTTTCTCAGACAGCCCCTTCTTTATGATTCCAACTTTGTGGGGTTGCCCTTGCTCCCAGGATATTGTAGCCTCCCGTCTTTGCTCCTGTATCCATGAGTGTAGTAGAGACTTCCTGCTGTGTTAATCTCTGTGTTGACTCACTCTCACCTGTTTGGCCTTTCAGCTCTTAACACTTTTGCAACTAGTTTCCTGACAAGGGTGTCCAACCTTTAGCCCCTGGGCCGCATGCAGCCCAGGATGGCTATGAATGTGGCCATTCCCTCTGCTACCATCTTGGCTGATGGGGGAGTCTCCCAAACAAACAAAATCATAAATTTACTTAAAACCTTTTTTTTTTTTTTTGCTCATCAGTTTTCATTAGTGTTTGTGTATTTAATGTGTGGCCCAAGGCAACTCTTCCTCCATTGTGGCCCAGAGATGCCAAAAGGTTGGACACCCCTGCTAATACATTCTTTTATTGAATTACAGTGCATGACTTACCTTTGATTGACCCATGCCTTAACGGTGAAGGCAAGAGACCTTGCTCAGTGATTCCTTGAGCAAAGAATGTAAATGATGAGACTAGATCTTCAACTCATCACCTGCTGCTTCTTATAGCTCAGGGCCAGAGTAGGCAGCATGATTTGCTGAACATTTGGGGAAGTTCTGTTTCAATGGTCAGAGTTTACACTACAGGATTTGTGTTGCCAATCTAGTAATTTCCTGAGCTAGGTCAATGCTTAGTTATTTTATGCCATGTTGGTAAGTGAGTTGTGCTCTTGACCAGATTTTTACATTTTGAAATAGAGCTTATGGGTGCATTCTGAAGGGCTGCCCAGATTTTTGTTTTTGGGTCTGGTTTATATAAAAATTAAAAAAATAAACTGTAATTACGTAGAAATATTATCATGTTGTGACAGAATATTTTTGGCCCCCTGCTGAGTTTGTATCTTATGGCCTACTCTGAAGTAATAGGCATTGTTTAGTTTTGAGAATGTACCCATGTGAATTCACTTCACTCTCTGGGTTTGCACTTTTTGGGGGTTAATTATCATTTATTTTAAAATTCTTTTTTCTTTCAGACAGGGCTGAGCTTTTGAATAAGTGAAAGTGTCCCCCTTCTCTTTTTCTGCTTGCTGTGTAAAGTAAGAGGCTAGAAGCATGGTAGTCAGAGAGAGTTCTACAGAGCAGAAGGAATTAAATCTCAGCTCCACCATTCATTAATGCTGTACCTTGAGCAGGTCATTTAAACACAAAGCCTCAGCACATCTTTAAAATAGATGTAACCATATTTATATTACAGGGTTGTTGTGTGGATTAGAATTACCATTAGCCTAGCAGATAGTCAATGGTAAATACTGAATTTACTTCCCTCCCCCCAAGGAGGGAAGTTATTCATTTCTTCTGTGTGTATGGATGGGGTGGGATGGGTTGGGGTGTGGTGAGTGTGGGAAGCTATTGTGAAACTTTATAGAGGAGACAACACAGAAACTACCCCTTAATACTCTTCTGGAATGTTCTTCCAGATAGCATGGTTTTCTCCCTCACTTCAGTTATTTATTCAAATGTCATCTTTTCAGTGAGGACTGTCTTAGCCAGCCTGTATAAATTTTCAGCTCTTTTACCCTTTCATTTACTATTTCTCTATTTTTTCTCTTTAGCACTTACACTAACATAATATAAATTTTACTTATTTATTTATATTTTAACTTGTTGTCTGTCTCCTCTGCTAGAATATAAACTTTGCAAAGGTGGAATTTTTCTTTCTTTTTTCCCTGGTGCCCAGAGTATTGTCTGGCATAGGTTCTCAAAAAATATTTGTTGAAAGAATCAGTATGAGAATGAGTAGAACTGTACAAGATGAAATTAGTTATACATGCATATATTGTACTCTTATAACTATTGGCCTGAAATTGTAAGATGCAAAATTGAGGAATTTAGCATGGCTATATTGATTTATGGAAAACAAACACATATTCAGCAACCTTACTTTTTTGAAAGTATGACTTGGGTGAGTCAGGATGGGGTGACTTTGATTAGGCAAAATAATTATTTCAAGTAGATACCTAGAATTCATTCCTTTTTATTTAGACACAATTCCAACTATCTTGATAATGTGGGTTTTCAACTCAGGAAGTTTGTGGACAGAGTGGAACCTGAGGAGATAGGAATGCTCTTTGCTGAGAAATCAAAGTTGACAAGCTGATGGAGGGGAGGAAGCAGAAAAATATAAAAGTAAATAACAAAATATAAACATGCAGCTTTCTAGATATCTGTTCTTTATTATCAGTACAAGATTATATGTTATTTATCAAGACCAGTTTAAATTACATACATGATGATTTTAGCAACACTTTTAGTAAAAATAGAAATATCTCTATATACCTATTACATCTTTATCCTTACAGTCTGGTTTGTATCCTCACTACTCCAGCAAGATAATTCTCTGAAAGGTTGCCAGGGACTTATTCATGTAATTTTGTGATCTTGTCTTAGCTCTTGATTCCTCTGCAGCATTTTGAAATGCTTTTCCCCTGACCACATTGACTATACCATTCTCATCCCCCACCCCCATTTCTGACTGACCTGTCTTGTTTTTATCTACACATGACCCTTAAGGAATTCTCTAAGATTCAGTTCACCCATCTTTAATCTTTATAAATTTTGAGTATCACATCTAATAATTCACCATCCATTCATCCATCCATTAAAAATTATTATGCTTATCGAATATCCTGAATCCATTAATTTATTTCTATCTGCTTCCCTCATTCAAACCACCATCTGTCATTGGGAACTGCTGCTTCTCTTGCTCCCTTCCATTCTTCTTGCTGCCTTTACCCACCGTCCATCCTCACCACAGCATCTAGAGTGATCCTTTCAAAACTCAAATCAGATCCTATTTCTGTCCTATTTAAAACATTCTGTTGTCTTCCCAACAAATTTAGTATAAAATCCTGATTCCTTACCCTGACTACAATGACCTGGCCCTTGACTACTTTTCTGACTTTACCTTATGCCGTTCTCACTCTTCCCAGTAATGCTTTAGCCACAGTGACTTTCTGCCTGTTAGTAGAGCAGGCCAGATTTGTTTCTGCTTTAGACAGTTTGATTCAGCCATTCGTTCTTCTTGGAATACTGACCACCCTGCCCCCTTCTTTCATCACCATATTTGCATCTTGACATTCAGATGCTAGCTTACCTATTGCTTCCTCAGAGAGGCCTTCTCTGATTAGCCTGTCTAAAGTAGCCACCCATCATTCTATCACATCATCCTGTTTTTATTGTCTGCCTGTTCATTTACTTGTATATTTATCTGCCTCCCCTACAGAAAAAAACAGTCACTTGATCTATTTGCTTTATCACCAGAGCCTGACATATAGTAGGCATTCAATGACTATTTGTCAAAAGGATGAATGAAGTCTGTGGCAAGTACCGTGGGTACAGAGATAATAGTGGTAAGTAATTTGTACTGCAGTGCTTAGTAGCCTTTTCTAGGTTACAGACTTTTTTGAGAATCTAATAAAAACTAGGAATTCTCTTCCAGTAAAAATGCATTTATGTACATGTAGGAAAAATTTTCCTAGAAATCAGAATGCTTGATTTCTTGAGTACTGTTTATTAGCCACCGTACTAGTGTCCCTGCCCTGTTAGAAACTTTGAAATACACTTTTATTAAGTCATAATGTTGGAACATAATAAATATACTGGTACAATGGTTCTGAAAAAGCTATGTGTGCTCAAGAACTTTTTTTTTCTTAAATTTCCATTTTTATGGCTCTGTGTATAATATTGCTGTGCATGACTTATATGAAGCTCATGCCACATGCAATTCATTACATGAATTTGTCAACATTTAAGCTGGTTTATACCCTGTTCAACTAAATAAGTACACCAATCATGAGTTTGGATGTCAAATGGTTATTAAAGTATAATGCTGTACCTGTTTTATAGTAGATCTGTAATAAACAGTTTGTAGGCCAGCATCAGTCTGTAGGCCAAATTTTGAATAAGCACAGTTTTGGAGAGTATCATCAGTCTTGAACTCTTTTCAAGGCACCAATTCCATATCTAATCTAACTGATTGTGTCTCACCTGGATATTCTATTGCTATTTTAAACTGGACATCTCCCTAAACCAAACCTGTCATATTCTAACTTCAAAAAAGGAAAGCCCCTTTCACTGTTTTTATTGCTGTTCAAGTACAGTTGTCTCCATTTTCCCCCACCACCCTCCCCCACCCCACCTACCCCCAATTTCAAAATTCTAACAGAATTTGTATCCAGAGTCATCTTAAGCTTTTCTTTGCCTCTCTACCCAATTACTCATTTAATCCTGTTACTCTACTTTGGTTTTTCTTAACCTGTATTTCATTATCACTCTGCTAAGGATCTTTTTTACACATTTTCTTTTTCTAATTCCCCCCAAGCTCACAACATTTTAATGCTACAGATATACTGCATAACTCTTTCTGTACTTCAGCTTTTCAGAGTGCCACAAATCATTGTAATATCTAAAATTTATCTCTCCAGATACCACCCCTGTTGAGAATGCATGCTTTATATGTATGTTTCTTCTTACATATGGATTTTCATTTTGCTCCTTCAATATTAAATCTTTGTTATTTTGATTTTGATCACGATATCCTCTTTGAGAGTTCTTTTTCACATATTTATTCAAACCAGATCCATCCTGAAGACCTGCACACAGAGCTACTTTTCAGTGAAGTTACTTTTATAATCCTCTAACTATATATGGCTTTTCACTCTTCTAATTTCCCATTACAACCTTTTTGATATTTTTATTATGGAGCATAGATTTTTATTATTTTTTGCAACTATAGGCCTCTTGTGGGTAGGAACCACTGCACTCATTGCATTGTCCCTGAAAGACTTCTGAATCATCCGAATAGTTTCTGCAGAGGAATGTTCAAGCTTAATGCAGAATTTGATGCAGTTTCATGGCTCTTCTCACTCAGTCATTTTGAATGCGATGACCACAAGTACACATGCTCAGTCAACGGTGTCCGCCGCCCCCCACTGACTAGTACAGTGAAGTTGTCATTGTCCATGCACGCTCACTCCAGTCCACTCTCCTTAGATGCCAGGTTATTTCAATGTCGCACAAACCATTCTTATTATATTAACAATGGCAGAACTTTTTACAGACAGATGATATTCAAATATTTTATGGGGAATGAGTTCACGCTCCCCGAAGTGGTAACAGGTACATTCCCATCACTCACCTCAAAGGGTTTCAATGTACTATCTTATCTGACTGTTTAATTGCTTGTACTTGGCAATGCTCATGTTGTCATGAATAAGCCAGCAAGTAAAAGGATCAATATTGAATAACTGAGAATGAGCTAAGGGTGTCTGAACACAGGCTTTGAGGTTAGGTAAATCTTGGGTGAACTCCAGATTCTGCCGGTTACTTGCTGTGTTCAGTGAAACAAGTCACATAACTTCTCTGAACCTCAATTTATACAATTTCCTTTTCCTAAAATAGAAATAAAATGCTTGCCCTAGTTTTGGTTCAGAATTTATAAGAGGCCATAATAGATGAGAAAACACTTTGTGAGCCATGAAATAATATATTAATATTAGAGATTGTTATAATTTTTATTCCATGACAATAAGAAAAGGAGGAAGAGGGAGACGGAGAAGAGGAGTAAAATAAGTAGGAGAATTAATGTTGTTGACATTTATGGAGTGTTGTCCATGTGATAGGCGTTTGATACATAATCTTTTGTGATCTTCACTACCATTCTATGAAATAGTTTATTATTCTACATACTTTAAAATGAGAAAACTGAATTTCACAGAGGCTAAGTGTTCTAATTAATTTTATGTGTCAATTTGTTTGGGTCATAGTGCTTAGATATGTGATCAAACATTATTCTGGATGTTTCTGTGAGGGTGTATTGGAATGAGATTAACATTTAAATAAGAGCATTTTGAGTAAAGCAGATTGTCCTTCATATTGTAGTTGGGTTTCACCTTATCAGTTGAAAGCCTAAATAGAACAAAAGACTGATCTACCCAGAGCAAGAAGAAATTCTGCCAAGAGACAACCTTCTGACTTAAACTGCAACATCAGCTTTTTCCTAGGTTTTCAGTCTGACCACCTTCATAAAACTACATCATCAGGGAATTCCAGACAAGATGGAAGTACAGGTAAACATGCCTTGCCTCATCACACAACTACAGCAAAAATTACAACTAGAATACACAACAAAGATCACCCAAAATTGTCAGAAAATCAAGCTATATGGAAGTCTGACGACCAAAGATTTAAAGAGGCCACATTCACATAGATGAGTAAGAAAGGCAGGAGGAGGAGGGTTTCACCAAAAAAACTCTGCAGGAGATGTGGTCCATGAGTGGGTGGGTTGTCGTAATGAAGCTGCTAATCACTAGTTGCCCATAGCTGTGGCCTTCTGAATCATCTGAATAGTTTCCTCACAGGAATATTCACACTTAATGCAAAATTTGATGCAGATTCTTTGCTCTACTAGCTCAGTCATTTTGTATGCAATGGCCACACAGTACACATGCTCATTCAATGGCGTCTACCGCCCCCAGTGACTAGTACAGGAAGTTGTCATTGTTCATGCATGTACATTTCAGTCCTCTTTACTTGGGTGCCAGGTTACATTGATGTCATGTAAACTGTTCTCATTATATTAACAATAGCTGGACTTTTTCCAGACAGACCTTTGTATCTGATCTTGGAAGGGTAATTGCATGTATTCATAGCATATTTTGCTCCTCACTGATGCAGGCGTATAATTGGGTTTTCCAGCAGTTGATGGAGAAAGGGTGACATTTGTGAATTTGGAGAACTCAATCCTTTAGGAATAGTCAGGAAGATGTTACAGAGTTGAAATTGGGAGTTAACTATATTTGTTTTCAGAAGAATTTTGACCTGTCTGTATGTTGTGAGTGTGGATCCTAGTTCATGCACTCTATAAGAAATGTCATTATTTTAGTTTATTTAAATCAAACTCATCTGATTCATGGTCCCCATCTAATTGGGATTTTGGAAAATTCAATTTTCCTTCGTTATTTAGGTTCTTTCTCTTTCCCTAAAGTGACAAACACTCCAAGACTGAGGCAATGAGATAAGACTTAACTGATTTTGAAATGTCTAGGAACCATGACATCCTCATCATCCAAGCCCATGCAGATCCTTGAAAATGGAAAGCCTGACCTTCGATCAGGAAATGGGAGTTTTTATGGGGACCTTTGCCTAGATCCATAGCTCTAGTTCCCATAGCTCTTCCTCCCCAGGTGCCCTGCACAGCCATTTCCCTGCTGAGGACTGGTAGGGGGCACCTCTTCCTTCTACCACTTATTGGATCCTTGACTTCTATCATTTTCCCAGTGTGGGGGAATTATTTATTTCCTTCTGTTTCCAATTCAAGTCTCCTTTTTCTACTAGCATAATCCTAGCTATGGTCTGGAAGGGAGGTGTTGGAAGTACCTTCACCATTTTATTGCTTCACAAATCTCCTCTGAGGCAAGAGAATTTGAAGGGCTTGAAGAAGAGTATGTCATGCAGACACCGGCCCGTAGTGTCCATGTCATTATGGATGAAAATGAGACATTCACATGGACTACTGAGTCTGGTGGAGGAAAAGGGACAGCATGGCTTTTCTCTCAAGGGGAGCAAAAGCCTTGGCCCTTGCTGTGGCCAGACTTTATTGGGTTTCTCAGCACATTACATGATGGTCCTCATTTACTATGCACAGGTTCCCTTTAGGTGGTTACCTTTTACAGAAAACAAAGGAGCCAATGCTGCTAATCACATGAGAGAAGAGAGCTATTTGCCAATGAAAAGGCAAAAGTGGTTTAACCGGTTACACTCATCCTTGGAAGGTTTAGCATGGATTTTAGGAAGTTACTTTGTAGTAAATGTCCTCAGTTGAGGGTGAGGGAGTTTTTTTAACAAGAGTAAGACTCAAAGCGGCCTAGGCACATTGCAGGCCTGATTCCCCATGGGAGAACCTATCTGTGGGCATGGGTCCTGTGCATCTCTGAGTGGAAGCTGGGCCCATGTCATGCAGAACGGTCTCTTACAAGTATGTATGTTTGGGTGTGTGTAGTGGGGGGCTGAATTCAGTGTGGGAAAAATAGAATGTGGAATATCATATACAAAACACCAAAACAAATCAACATCTCAATAAGTTATTTTGTAAAAGTATTTACTCTTAGTGTGGTGTTTTTTTTCCTCATTCATAGATTGTATTGCCTAGGAATCAGAAGTCCTGACTATATTATGTATATGGCTTGGGCAACTCACTTAACTTCTCTGAGTGTGTGATCTAATTGCTAAAATGAAATAATTAAGGCCATCCTGTCTAGTTTACAATATTGTTATTACCCACAAATGATAGAAGATAGGGAAAATGTTCTCTGTTAATATACTCTGAAACAGGGGTGTCAAACTCATTTTCATTGGGGGCCATATCAGCCTCGCGGTTGCCTTCAAAGGGCTGAATGTAATTTTAGGACTCTATACATGTAACTACTCCTTAACAGTTAAGGGAGAGCTGGGCGCTGCTACTGGGTAGAAACAAGGTGGAGGGCCAGATTCGGCCCATGGGCCTTGTGCTTGCCACCTGTGCTCTAAAATGTAAAGAATTTTGGTTTGTCAATTTATGGCAAGAGAGAAATTTCTCAGTAAGTTTTTAAGTCAAGAAAGCCAAGTTATTGTAAAGTAACATAGAAACCCTTGGAAATTATTACTAATAATTTTTAGTCTCATTGTATTGGGCAAAATGTAATATGGTCATGTTTATTTTCTTTTTTTTTAAACCCTCACCCCAGTACATGTTTTTAAATTGATTTGAGAGAGAGAGAAAGGGGAAGAGAGGGAGAGGGAGAGAGACAGAGAGACAGAGAGAGACATCAGAGTGATGGATTCCATGGGATGATGCTCCACCAACTGAGCCACCTGGCCAGGGCAACCCTGTTTATTTTTCAAGAGGATAAAAAGTAGGATTCTCCCACATGTTCTGAAAGTGAGCAGAATATGAACAGTTAGGGAAATACTGATCATCTATTAAATGTCAAGCACTACACGAGAAACATTCCGTACCTCATCTCTAATTTTCCCTATAATTCCGTGAAATAGGCATCATTTTCCCTATATTTCAAGTGGATATTTGAGGGTCAAAATTTAAGTAATGGTTAGTAAATGACAGAGCCAGGATTTAACCTTTGTCTGATTCAGGGGCCTGGATTTTTTCTACTGGATTATATACTTCCTTTTCTCTGAAGTTTTGTAGCCACAGATGACTTGGAATGAAAGATTTAAGTTTAGGGTAATAATTTTTAACCGCTCAAAAAACCCCCCAACTAATACTGGGAATAAGGAGCTTTGAGTTTATATGTCTGAGTCTTGTTTTTTTATTCTGTATCATGAAGGAATTTGGGGCTGTGTTTTGGGGGTTGATAGGTGATCTGTAAAGTATTGGGATAGTTAATTTTATGTGCCAACTTAACTGATTCATAGAATGCCCAGACATTTGGTAAAACATTGTTCCGTGTGAGTCTATGAAGGTGTTTGTGTATGAGATTAACATTTAAATTGGTTGACTGAGTAAAGCAGGTGGCCTTCTCTAATGTGGGTGGGGCTTTTCTAATCAGTTGAAAGCCTGAATAGAACAAAAAGGCTGAACCTCCCTAGAGTAAAGGATAACCTTACCTACCTGAGTGCCTTGAGCTGGGGCATCAATTTTTCACTGCCTTCATCTGAACTGAAGCATTGGTTCTTTCTGAATTTTGAGTCTGCTTATATTTGAGCTAGAACTACACCATTGGCTCTCCTGGGTCTATGGTTTGCTAACTGTAGATCTGGAGACTTGTCAGCCTCTATAATAATGTGAGCCAAATATTTATAATAAATTTATTTCTATGTACACTCACACATACGCCATTGGTTCTGTTTGTCTAGAGAACCTAATATAGGCACCAACAACTTTGAGATTGTGTGATTATGAAAATCAACAGTAACAATGAAGAGCTGCTATTTACGAGAGGTCCAGACTCATTTCTTCTTTCAGTCAGCATTTTATGGAGGATCCTTAATGGAATTTTTGCATTGACATTTACATGTGTCTTATCACATGAGTATTAAGTAGTTGTTATCACTAGGAAGATAATTGACCAAATGTTTAATTTTTTTTTCTGAAAATGCTGGCTGCCACTATTGATTAATGTCATTGCATTTCTGGCATCATTTGGCTTACCTTACCTAAAACAAGTCACAAAAAATAAAGAATGGAAAGATTGATTCTTTTCCAAGTTTTATATTTTCTCCTGACAACTACTCTGCAACCCCAGGCATAGATTAATGAATGGAGTATGCACAAAGTGATATCAGCTCACATATATGACATTACTCAGATGTCTCAAACTCCGGAAAAAGCATGTGAATGATTTATGGAATTGATATTAATCTCTTTCCAGTAAATGCATTACTTCAGATACATGGGAAATTGATGTTACTACTCTAATGCCAAATTAATTTCTTTCTTGCTGGATCAGCATTGTAAATGGAATTAGATGTTAACCTTTTATATATCTAAACAGAGTAAAATATGGGAAGCAATTTTGTAAGTAAAATTTGGATGTCCATCGCTGAAGGGAAGGGTATGTATTTTTCATTTGTTTGTTTTCTTCCTGGGGTTTGTGGATCCTAGGATAATGGGTGATTTTTAAAGTATAACTTAATAGCAATTATACATAGAATAATTCTAATTGAATCTAAACATTTAACATAGCACTATATTTAACAGCATAGCAAATGAGAATTACATATTATTAAAGATCCCTAAAATTCTAGAGAACAAGACTAGTTTTCAAAGGAAATTTTTTCCAAGAATTCTCAGTCACTATTAAACAAGCATTTTTAACCCATGCATATAGGGCATAGAGGAAACTAGGAACTTGTCCGGCAGTCTCTTCCTTTTTCCATATTTGCCTGGGCCTGGATATTCTTGCCTGTTTTCAGTTTGCTGTAGCTTTCAGTTGCCATAGTGTTGATTTTGTCCTTATGAACATATTCTGGTAAACACAGTCTTATGTATCCATTACTGTTATCAAAAGGAAAACATTACTAACTCAACTTGGGTCTGATTAGTTGTGGTGAAAGAAGGTGGTCATTGGTTATCTATGGCTGCCTTTTCAGGGCTGTGGGTAGGAAAGATTCTCTAATAAGGGACTGTAGGTAGTGAGGAATGATAGACATCTCTAAAATACTTAGGCCTGCAGGTCTGCTATGGTTCTTCCAGGTTGACACGTCTCTGATTTTGTGGAACAGCTACTACACATACCTTTACCTTTTTCTTTCTGACTTCCTACAGTTAGATGTACTGCTTGATGGCTCTTGCTTTCCATCCCAGTGTGCCTCATTCCCGAGCCAGTCTTGACCAGTGTAGTGTCAGAGTTGCTGCCATCTAACCTTGTCTCACGTACAAGAGACAAACCCTGGTCGTTAGTTTACAAGTTGTAGCTTTTCCTGCATTGGTATAGTCTGCAAAACTGGATTCTTGCTTTATAGCTCCTTTTCTGTGGCATAATTTTACTATTCACCTAGCTTTGTATCTTAGAATTAGTATCCCTTTAAGCCTGGGGTATTGCCTTGAACCCTTGCCCTCTAAGAGGATAGGAATCTGGGCTGGGAGGCTTAATTTTCACCATTTCTATATTCAAATTTACTTATTAGCTTCAGCTGAGATCCAGATATGAGTAGACAAATTTCCCTGGACCGCTCAGTGGTAAATATGCTTGATCTGCATTACTGCCCACAGCCTAGATCTTTTGGAACCTTTTTTAGCTGAAATTATGTCTCAGCATCTTACGCTTTTTGGGCACTGTACATCAAACTTCTTGGCTACCTTTTCTGGGATCACTCTCTTCAGACCCAGCTTTGGATCCTGAAAGCACTCTAATTGTGACAGTATGACTCTAGTTGTATCTGTAAAGTGGTACAGGTGAGAGTTAAGGATAGTAGTATTAGAAATTAGGTGTTTACCTTTCCTAAGGGCTGCTTTTCAATATTTTTACACCATTTGTTATTATAGAGAATTTTGATTCTCTATTTCCTGGGATTTCTAAGTACCACACCAAGATACTCCTTCAGTGATTTCATTTCTGTTGGTCTTGTATTATATAGGGATAGGTGTGGGAAAAGGAGAAGAGAAAAGATACCTCTGATATAGGCCTTGCTTTCAGAAAAGCGTAGTGCCCAGTGAAGGATGTAGCTTATGTTCATCAATAATATCAGCAGAGTGAATCAAGCGGGAGAGAGAAGGATTGAATTCTCACTTATTAATTAATTACTCAGATTACTAATTACTTAATTACTAATTACTAATTACTTAATTACTAATTTATTGTGTTTACCCCATGTCATATTCTATTCTAGGCATTGGGGACAAATGTAACTAAGATTGGATTCTTGCTGTCAAGGAGGTCACAGTCTGATTGGGGTTCAAGTAAATGTGCTAAAAAAGCTAAGGGGCTGACATTGTTTAAGTCTCTACCATCTCTCATCGGACAGGTCTTTAATATACTGTGCAAACTCTCACCCCAAGCCCTTTGCCCTTCTTCTGCCTGGAATGCTCTGCCACCAAGATACTTACATGGTACAGCTCTCACTTCATTCAGTTTTCTGCTAAAATGTCATCCTATCAGGGAGGACTTTGGTGGATACACAACTAATATAGTACTCTCTTTTCAACTCTCCTATCCCTCTTACCCCAATTTATTTTTGTTCTTAGCATTGCCAGCCTTGTTATATATTTATGTTTTTGATTATTTTGTCTTCCCCTCTAACATGTAAGCTTCATGATAATAGAATTATTTTTGTATTGTTGAGTGCTTTATATCCCTAGCACCTAGTGTGGTGTCTTCTATGGAATGGATGATCAAAGACTACTTTTTGATTAAGTAAGGGAATTAATGAATTAACAAATCAGGTACAAGTGAGAAGAGTCTGGATAGGGTATTATAGAGTCACCAAGGAGGGAGTGGTTATGTTTACCTGGGGACAAAGGGTGGTGTCAGGAGGTGTGGTCTGAGAATGGGGAGGGGGTAGAAGTAGATAGTTTTTTCATGTGCTATGGCAAGAGAATGTCTTAGGCAAGGGATGTTTTTAAATCTCATCGTAGTGGTGTGACATTCTATATTAATAAACTTTTCAAAATTTATCATTTATTCATAGTCTTTTTAATGTCTCTGCCTACTAATGAATAGTCATTAACTTTTCTACTTTGTTGTAGGTTTCTTGAGGGTGGGGCCAGGGTTTGTTTGTATGCTCAGAGCCTGACACAGTGACTGGGAAGTAAATTAATAATTGTTCCCTTAGAGCTGGAATATTCTAGAATTCTGTGATTCTTCCTTAGCAACACTTTTACAGCTATTGTTTAAGATTCTTGCAGATGGTGCACTTTTGGTCCATTAAATCTCATTGCTCTGGCTTCTTTCCCATATCTGTCATCTCGGAGATTCATATATCTACTTCTTTCATTGTACTATAATGATTTATTTGTAGGTCCTTTCCATTAGACTTTGAGCTGTTGGAAGACAAGGACTTCTTTAAAACTTTATTTCCTATAGTGTAGCTTGGTGCAGTATCTGGCACATGGTAGCTCTGCAGTAAATGTGGGATGAGTGAATAGAAAATTAATGAGACTAAGTGTAGAAAATTACCATTTATCAAGTAAACACATGAGAGGGAGAAAGGGTGATTTGTGTAATAGGCTAAGTGATAGATTTTAAACACCTTAATGATTCTCCCATGCTCAGACACTTCCAATAGTTCCCCTAAAGTCAATATGCCTAAAATAACCAACTAGCCCAGTGCCTGTCTCCCTACTGTCAATGTTCATGGATTATGTGGAGATACCTACAAATAAATTTGTACTCTTTTATCATAGCCTTGCACCTTCATGTCTGTGTCCCTTAGCTGGGAAAAATGTTAATGTTAACATCTACTTTGATGAATGTAGATAAATGTGGTGTATCATTATTGAAGCATCACAGCTGTTGGTCTCCAAATGTACAAGTCCATGTAGTTAGGTCTGTCTGGAAAAAGTTCAGACCATTCAGTGAGAATGGTTTGCGTGACATTGATGTACCCTGGCAGCCAAGGAGAGTGGACTGGAGTGCTCATGTGCATGCTTGAACAATGACAACTTCACTGTAATAGTCATTGTGGTGGATGATGTAGAGTGAGATGTGTACTTGCATTAAACATGACTGAGTAGAGCAACAAATCTGCATCAAATTTTGCATTAAGATTGAACATTCCTCCATGGAAACTATTTGGATAATTCAGAAAACCACAGCTATGCAGAACTGGTGATTGGCAGCTTCATCATGACAACATGCCCACTCATTCGTCACATCTCATGCAGAATTTTTTGGAGCAATATCAAATTACCCAGGTGACTCAGCCCCGCTATAGCCTAGATTTGGTGCCTTGTGACTTCTGGTTTTTCCCAAAACTAAAATCACCTTTGTAAGGAAAGAGATTTCAGACTGTTGATGAGATTCAGGAAAATACGATGGAATAGCTGATGGCAATTTGGAGAACTGTATGAGGTCCCAAGGTGCCTACTTTGAAGGGGACTGAGGTGTCATTGTCTTGTGTATAGTGTTTCTTGTATCTTGTATCTTTTTCAAAAAATATCTCCTTTTTTCATGCTGGATACCTTCTGGACAGACCTCATTGTATGGCTGTGGTTCCCACTCTTGATGGTGCCAGAGTGTAGGTGCTAGAAGAAGCCAAGCTCAGAGGGACTCCTATGGATATTAATTCCCTCCACCCTACCTTAGATGTACTACTTGCCCAAATAATCAGAGTTTAGGAAATGTAGTTATGACTGTTTTGTGTGACTATTTTAATACTAAGCCAGAAGGAGAATGATTGTGTGTATAAGCAGTACAATGAATCTCCTACTCCTTCATTGTCTTCGTTTATAGGTGCTAATCCCTTTGAGAGTTTCCATTTCCTCACCAAATCTTCATTCACTCAACAAATATGCATTGACTGTTAATTATATGCAATGTTTGCTTATGTACAGTATTTAAATACTTAACAACCACAACAAAAAGCCAATGAATATGCTTTGAACGTGTACTTTTCTGCCCACCACTGTGGCATGTACCACTGGAGGCAGTGTGGTATGAGGCAAAGAAAATGCATTTTGGAATCAGACAGCTTTGGATTCCTGGTTATCTTAGACTTTTTACTTAATCTTTATTTTGAGAAAATATTGAGATTTTATACTGTTCTACCCTATCCATTTCTACTATGTTTGTTTGTCTTAATTCAGACTGCCAGGATTATTGCAGTAATTTCCAAATTTTACCTTCCTTCCTCAGTCATGTACCCTTTCAATATATTGTACATACTAATTTTTTTCGTTTTTGTTTTGTATATTAAAAGAGTACTTTTGTACATCATTTTACTGAAGCATAGCTTTACTTCACTGAAGTACGTCCTTACTCAAAAACTTTTAGTAACTTTCCTGTGCCTTATAAATGAAATAACATTTCTTCAAATTGCTATTTAAGACCCTTTCGTATGGACCTTTTCTAGTCTTCCTTTGTTTCACTACACTGTACTTACCCAGTGCTTTAGACAATCTGAAATATTCACTGTATGTTAAACATGCTTTTTATTGTGGTTTTCTTCATTATTCTCTTGTCTTAGGCTTCTGAATCTACATCCTTCCTCAATCCCCACTCCCACCACCAACTTTTCACCTTTCGAATAAAATGGCTTCTTGTTTAAGATCTATTTCAAGTATCATCTCATCCATAAAACCTTTTCTGAAAAATATTATCAGGGGTGTGTGTGTGATATCTCCTAGTAGTAACCAATTATTTGAATGTCTCTCACAATGTAACATATTCTGCTTTGTAATTTTGGCTACCTTTCCCTAGAATGTAATAAGTACTTCAATGCTGTAAATTATTTCTTATTTCTACTTTTATTTTCTGATGGACTTTAAATAGAATCTGGTACATAGTTGTGAGTTATAGATAGAATGGAAGGAGCTTTGGAATCAGGCAGACTTGATTTCAAATTCTGTCTTTGCTGCTTACTGGTTGTGTGACTTTGTATAAGTTACTTAGCTGAGCTTCAATTTCCTCCTCTGGAAGGAAAACTTATACCTACCTTATGAGGAAGAAAATAGTAAATATTAAATGATGAAAGATGTGTAAAGCATTTGGAACACAGTGGATTTTATATTGAATAATAGTTATTATTGGTTTAGAAACAAACTAATATTTTTTAATGGAATTGAAGTAGTCAGTGGGAAACCTAATAGTTAATAAAGGATGGGAAGATATAATTGGAGATAGCTAGTCTACTTGATAGACATGAATTTGAGAAATCCCTGGAGATATATGTAAATAATCTCAAGTTTTCTACTATTCTTAAATGTTAGAAAAGGGATTTGAATATGACTTCCCAGAATCACTCAGTTGAGATAGACAAGGCTGAAGCCTGATTGTTCATTGCAGTCTGTCTGGTTGTGACCATTTCTTCTCATAAAATTTTCTTTATCACATATGAAGAGTTTGAAGCTGGTATTAATTTTGATTTATTATATAACATCACTTGGGTTTGACAATACATGATCTGATTAGAACAATTAGATGTTAGGGAATAGCTGGAAAAAAGAGAAGAGTGCCTTTTGTTCTTTGGTTTATGGACCTGTAAAGAGTTCTGATTTAATAGTTCTAATAAATCTTGATAGACACTAGAGTCTTGATAGACTCTAGGGCCATGTCCATGGCACTAGTATTATCCAAAACATTTTTGGTTTCCTAAGAGTGTTATTGGATACTGCTAGGAAAGAATTTTTAACATCCTTCCTGTGTAGTTGAAAACCCATTGCAATAAAAGTGTAATGTTCAATAATATTATTCCATTGGTAGCACATAAATGTTTCTACTTACACTGATTGATTCTTGTCAAGTGCCTAACTGCCTACTAGGTTCAGATATTTTTCATGTTAATTTTTATTTAGTATTTTTATTTCTGAAAGCAAACAGGGAATAAACCATATATTATCACTGCATGTTTTTTTCCAGAAGCTAGTGAGATCTTTGAATCTATAACAATGCAATAATGGGGAGGTAAATTACCATAATATACAATGGGATTTCATATCCTAGCAATCTTCTATAGACTGCTAATTCAAATCATACCCATGTGCAAATTATTCATATACTATGATGTCATAAACATAAATTAGCTTTCACTATGTTACGAACAGGACATTTTTCTGATATGTTCAACATGATTTTTCTTCTAATATTTAGAACTATTTGGAAATAGTAAACCTCTTAGGTAAGATGAGTGACATTCTTTTTTTAATTTAAAACAATTTTAAAATTACAGTTTACATTAAACATTATTTTGTATTAGCTTAGGGAATATAGTCAATGATATTGTAATAACTATGTAAGGTACTAGGTGGGTACTTGAAATATTGGGAGGGAGTCACTTTGTAAAGTATATGAATAACATTCTTTTTTTAAAAAAAATTTTAATTTTAGTTTATTCAGTACAGTTTCTATCCTTTATCCCATTCCAGCCCACCCACCCATTCCTCCCCTCCTCCCTCCCCTTTCCAACCCCCCTAGTTTTGTCCATGTGTCCTCTATATTTGTTCCTGTAAACCCTTCCCTTCTCCCCTGGAATTCCCTCCCCTCTCCCCTCTGGTCACTGACTACCTGTCTTCTATTTCAGTGTCTTTTGTTATATTTTACTTGTTTCTTTGTTTTGTTGTTTAAGTTCCTGTTAAAGGCGAGATCATATGGTATTTGTCTTTCACTGCCTGGCTTATTTCGCTTAGCATAATGCTTTCCAGCTCCATCCATGCTGTTGCAAAGGGTATGAGCTCCTTCTTTCTTTCTGCTGCATAGAATTCCATTGTGTAA
>CM052542.1:30880758-30903487 GCA_028533065.1 Trachops cirrhosus | reverse complement strand
AAGGACAGTTAATTAGCTATACACTATGAATGAGATAACAGGGGAAACCTATTAAATGATACATTATAACTAGCCAAGCAAAGAAGACTATACCGAAAGAAGAGGAATACTAAAATACTATTTCAATAAAAAGTGTAAGAAAAATGAAATAACAATACAGATATGCTATTACTTGCAGGTTCAAAAAAAATAAAAAAAGTGAAGGAAATAAGCAGGAGATGGAATGAAGAGATAAATTTGGAAAGAAAGGGAGAACGATCAACTCTAGAAAGAAATAGAAACATAAGGAATTGAATGAAATAACAATAATAAGAATTAAAAAAATAAAAAGTTACTTAATAAAAAAAATCAAGCAAAAAAAGAAAAAAACAAAAAAGAAAAACAAAACCAAAAAAAAAACCCTTTGTTGTTTTCAAACTGGCCAAAGCAGTTTTCCTGGTTTTGCTGGCTGCAGCAGACTTAGGGGCGAATGCCGTGGCTTTTTTCCCCTTCCTGTTCAGAGCTCCGTCAGCCTCTGGCGCTCTGTCCCCAGGTCCAGCTGCCCGGGCCAAATGTCCCAGGACAGGCCCTGGGCACCGATCTGTGAACTCCCAAGGACTCCCTCCGGAGCCCACTGTGGAGCGCCCGCTTGTGCGCGCGCCCCTTCTAAGTTCACGTGTGTGTACTCTGTAGATTCTGAGGGGCTCGAACTTCTGCCGAATTCAAGGCCTGGGCACCGAGGATCCCACAGGACACCCGTGCTTTTTCCGTGCTCATGGCTGTAGGCACCAAGCCTTTTACTCAAAAAATCACTCTCTCCAGGTTGGGGTGCTGGTGTAAGACCCGGTGGTCCCCGGACCCATTGGCTGGGCCGATCTCTCCAAAGCTGTTCAGGCACCTGTCACCAGGGTGAGGGATCCCGGCACTCTTCAGCACTCCCTCGGAAAGCTCACTGTGGAGCACGCACACCCCTTCCAGGTTCACAGGTGTGTTCTCTGTGGATTCTGAGGGGCTCGAACTTCCCCCGAATTCATGGCGTGGGCACTGGGGATCTCATAGAACACCCGTGCTTTTTCCATGCTCACGGCTGTAGGCACCAAGCCATTTACCCAAAAAATAACTCTCTCCGGGTTGGGGCACCCATGCAAGGCCCCGCCGTCTTTGGCTCCACTGGTTGGGCAGTTATCTTCCCGAAAGCTGGCTCCGTGGTCCCCTGGATCAGCGCTGCTCGGTCCTTGTTTGGCCGGGGAGGGAGCGGTTGACCCAGCTCCCCCACCCCGAGAGCCCTGCGGCAGCCCCTGGAGCTCTGAGGGCTGGGGCTGCAACCTCCCTGCTCCCCAAGCTGATCCCTGGGCCGTTATTATCCTGCAGTAGTCTCCTTACCGTCTGGTCTTTCAATGTCCGCTACAATTTTTGATTTCCTATTTTCATGTATGCTGCGATGATCCTCTATATAGGATTTGCTCTAGTCCTCTGTAGTATGGCTAGGTTTCCTGCCATTTAAAGAGGGAGGTGGTGTGTGCTCCCTCCTTCCACGCCACTATCTTCCTGTCTCTGAATAACATTCTTAAACTAGCAATTCATTGGTTGAATTCTGAGTCCCAATGACTATAGAAAGAATGACACACACATGCACACACATATATAATTTTAAATTAATAGTAATAAAGAAGGACTTGTTGTGTTGTAATGATATTGTATCTATTAACTGGCCTAATGAGATTATGACTAAATTCAGCTCTGTGTAAAATTATGAAGGATGTTGTCTCAAAGGCACCACAAATTCAGTGTGCCCCAAACTTAGTGATCTCCTCAACCCTGATCTTCCTCCTGACTTTTCTGCCTGAGTCTGTTGGCATCCTCGTGTACTCTGTCGCTCAAACAACAAATCTCCTTAAGGCGGGACCATGCCTTTCTTGACTTTGTGTTCTTATAGCCTAGCATTATGGCTGGTAGCTAATATGAAATCAATAAATAGAGAAAATAGGAGCAATTGGAAGAGTGCTTTTGCAAAGTTTCTACCACTGTATCTACCAACTCACTTAAGTCTGTACTGTATCCTATTTCTTTATTGGAGAAACTGTTTCTGCTCTTATTGGAATTTAACCTTTTCACTTGCACATTAGATCACATTTTTTTCTCATATACTCAAAATATCACTTCAGCAATTCCTTTCTCTATCTTCATTATTATTATTTTTTCTGTAGTGTGTTATTTCTATCAGCATATAAATATAGTGTTATTTTTTCAATCTTTAAAAATTGCAGTTTCCCTCACAACCCTATCAGCTACTACTTCCTTTTCTGCTCCCTTTTACAGAAAAAAAAATATTGAAAGAGTTGTTTGCATCTAGTACCTTTCTCCCTGGAGCCCGTTCAGTCAGGCTTTCATGAACCATACCCTCCTCCAAAATTGCTTTTCTCATGGTCACAAATAACCTCCAGGTTAAATCACAGTTCTCATCTTATATTCTTATAGTTTTATTAGCAGAATTTGACCCATCATGACTATTCTCATTCCCACCTTTATGATATATTTCTTATTTGGGCTTCAAAGATGCATACTATCTCTCTAATACTCTTTCCTTTTTAGTGTCTACGTCTTAAAATTTATTGGTTCCATCTCATTCCTTTACCTTCTAAACCCTGGAATGTTTCAGGGCTCAGTTCTTGCACCTTTTTCCCTTCTCTCTTTACAGTTACTCCTTTTGGTTATCTCACCTCATAACTTCACTTTAAATATCATTTACACACTGTCATATATCTCCAGTACTGAGATCTCTCCTACTAGGTTCAGATATTTATTTCTTGACTCATATATTTATTAAGGTGAGCCCATATGAATCATTGGCTAACCCACAAAATTGGCAGAAATAATAAAAATGCTGTTGTCTTGAGCTACAAAGTTTTGTTGTGATTTTTTGCAGCTATGGATACAAAATGTAAGGGTTGACTTCATCACTTTGAAAGCAAATGTAATGCATGATTTTTAGGTTTTTAAATTTATTTGCAGATTGTATTGATAGGTTTCGATGTTAACAGCAAATACAAATTTTAGTTGATTCATGAAAATGCAAATTATTTATCCCCTTTCTCCTAAAAGAATTCATTATCTGTGATGTATAATAATAAGGAATCAAAATAACAATTATGTTGTCTCCCTGCAGACAGACAAGAGTTACTCTAGTTAGTCCAATACTACAATTCATGAATAAGGTAGAATTCAATTTTATGAATCATTCAGTAAGTTCAGTCTTTGATTATTTAGTGAAAGTATCAGTGTTTTTTAAAATAATAAATATAATGAATTGAATACATGATTTTTTTCCTGTCATGAATCTGGGCCATTATGGTGTTAATTACTTACATATAGGTAAAATTATATTTCATAATAAATATTGAATATACCTAAATAAATAATTTCAATTTATTAATTGTCCTTTATTGTTAATCTCATGCATTGTGTGCTATATTTAGAGAAAGGCTTATACTAACACATTGTCAGTTTTTTATATGAGAACAAAGAATGCTTTTAACATTATATGTAATATAAAAGACTGTATGTTCTATATTTGAAGGTTTCTGTTGTGAGGAGTTGTAAGTAAACTGCCAAATTCTAAGTGTTAATAAAAAAATCCCAACTATGTAAGGTTTATCAACACAGTATTTTTAGCTCACATACACTGAATAAAGGACATCCCTAGAGCATCCAGATCAGGAGTGGTGCTATAGAGACTGCACCAGTGAGTCCCACAGTACTCCTACCACAGAAGGCCACCCCACAAAGACAGGCAGTCAAAGCAGAGCAATCTGAGACACAGAAACAAATGAAAGACTTACCTAAAATGGAGATCCAAAGAAATAACCCCCAATCAAAAGGAATGGTGGAATCCCCAGAAAAAGACCAAAATGAAATTGAGCAAGCATATAGAACTATCAGACATAGAATTCAAAATAAAGGTTATAAGAATGCTTAAGGAACTCAATGAGAACTACAAAGAACTTAACGGGAGCTACAACGGCATGAAAAAGGACATAGAAACTATGAACAAGAACCAGGAAGAAATGAAGAATACACTAGAACGAGTACCAGGAAGAAATGAAGAATACACTAGAACGAGTACCAGGAAGAAATGAAGAATACACTAGAAGGAATCAAAAGTAGGCTAAATGAAACAGAGGACCAAATCAGTGAACTGCAAGACATGGTAGAAAAAAAATAACCAGTCAGAGCAACAAAATAAAGGCTAAATACAAATGAGGATCATTTAAGGGAGCATCAGGGACACAGGAAACATAACAACATTTGCATCATAGGAATATCAGAAGAAGAAAAGGAACAAGGGACAGAAAACATGTGTGAAAAAACAATGGCAGAAAACTTCCCTAAGTTAGGAGGGAAAACCTCACACAAGTTCAGGAAGCACAAAGGGACCTAATAAAGATGAACCCACAGAGGCCCACTCCAACATATATCATAATTAAAAGGGCCAAATTTAAAGACAAAGAGAGAATCTTAAAGGCAGCAAGGGAGAAACAGCTAGTAATACACAAGGGAGATCCGATAAGACTTTTGGGTGATTTCTCAACAGAAATACTACATACCAGCAGGGATTGGTATGAAATAATTTAAGTAATTATAAGAAAAGGCCTGCAACCTGGACTATTCTACAAAGCAAGGCTCTCATTTAAAATGGAAGGTGAAATAAAGAGCTTCCCAGACAAAAGTAGGCTAAAAGAGTACATCTTCATCAAGCCAGCACTGCAAGAAATACTAAAGGGACTGCTATAACAAAGAGAAGAAAGGAGGGGCCTGGGTGGGTGGGAGGAGCACAAGTATGGAATAAATGGCGATGAATAAGCACTTATGTATAATAACCTTAAACATGGATTAAATGCTCCAATCAAAAGGTAGCTGAGTGAATGAAAACACGTCTTGCATATATGCTGTCTACAAGAGACCCACTTTAGATCAAATGATCTACAGACTGAAAATGGATGGCTGGAAAAAAATATTCCAAGCAAACATACATGAAAAAAAAAGCATGGGTAGCAAGACTTATATTGACAACAAAGATTTCAAGACAAAGGCTATAAAAAGAGACAAAGAAGCTCATTAAAGAAGCAGTCCACCAAGAAGATATACCCCTTATAAACATATATGCATCCAACATAAGAGCACCTAAATATATAAGGAAAATCTTACAGCACTTCAAGAAAGATATCAATGTTAGCTATCAGAGAGATGCAAATTAAAACCACAATGAGATATCACCTCATACCTGTCATATGGCCATCATTAATAAATCAACAAACAATAAGTGCTGATGAGGATGCAGAAAAAGGGAAGACTAGTGCACTGTTGGTGGGAATGCAGACTGGTGCAGTCACTGTGGGAAGCAAAATGGAATTTACTCAGAAAAATAAAAGTGGAACTGCATTTTGACCCAGTGATCCTGCTGCTGGGAATATACCCTAAGAATCCCAAATCATCAATTCAAAAGACTTATGAACCCCTAACTTTATAATGGCACTATTTACAATAGCCAAGTGCTGGAAGCAGCCTAAATGCCCATCAGTAGAAGAGTGGATCAAAAAACTGTGGTACACTTACATAATGGAATACTATGCAGCAGAAGAAAGAGAGAACTTCTATCTTTTGTGCCAGTATGGATGGAACTGGAGAATATTACGAAGTGAAATAAGCCAGGTAGCAAAAGACATACAAACTTCCAAAACTGAATCAAGAAGAAGCAAAAAGCCTGAATAGACCAATAACAACTAGTGAATTTGAAGTAGTAATCAAAGAACTCCTGGCACACAAAAGCCCTGGACCAGATGGGTTCACAGGTGAATTTTACCAAACATTTAAAGAAGAACTAACTCCTATCTTTCTCAAACTATACCAAAAAATTCAAAAAGAGGGAAGACTCCCAAACTCTCTTTATGAGACCAGCATCATCTTAATTCCAAAACCAGGTAAATGTAGAACAAAGAAAGAAAACTATAGGCAATATCTCTGATGAACATAGATGCTAAAATCCTCAACAAAATATTAGTAATCTACAATTAGCAATACATTAATAAGCTCATATATCATGATCAAGTGGGATTCATCTCAGGGATGCAAAGATGGTACAATATTTGCAAAGTAATAAATGTAATATGCCATATAAACAAAATGAAGGACAAAAATCACATGATCATATCAATGGATGATGAAAAAGCATTTAATAAAGTCCTGCTCCCATTTATGATAAAAACACTTGGCAAAGTGGGAATAGAGGGAGCACACCTCCAAAAAACAAAGTCCATGTACGAGAAGCCTACATCCAACATCACACTCAATGGGCAAAAACTAAAAGCTTTCCTCTTAAGATTTGGAACAAGATAAGAGTGTCTGCTTTCACCATTCTTATTTAACATAGCAGTGGAAGTTGTAGCCACAATGATCAGACAAGAAACAGAAAAAAAAAAGCATTGAAATTGGAAAGGAGGAAGTAAAACTGTCATTAGTCACAGAAAATGTGATAGTATATGTACAAAACCCTATAGTCTCCACCAAAAAACTACTTGGTCTAATAAGTGAATTTGGCAAAAGAGCAGGACACAAAGCCAATATTCAGGAATTGACACATTTCAGAGGAGAGGGGAAATGAGGATAATGGTGGAAAGAAGGGGAAGAGACTAGTTAAAGAACATGGACTAGTTAAAGAATGACCCATGGACATGGACAACAGTGTGAAAATTGACTGTGGGAGTGAGGGGTGGGACGCATGGAGGAGGGCAAAGGAGGAAAATTGGAACAACTGTAGTAGAATAACAATAAAAAATTTAAAAAAAAACAGTATTTTCAGAGATTAGCAACACATCTACAGTCCAATGGTGCAATTTTCTACTGTGAATTTATTTTAATTTTTTATTGTTGCTCAATTACAGTTGCTCTACCTTTTTACCCATTGCTCACCCCTCCTCCAACCCCCCCACTCCCACCGTCAATCGACCCCCATCATCCATGCCCATGAGTCCTCTATTCATGTTCCTTTTCTTGCACTTTCCCCTTCTTTCCCCCTTTATTCCCTTCCCCCCTCTCTTCTTCCCTCTGGTCACTGTCAGTTTGTTCTTTATTTCCAAGTCTCTGGTTCTATTTTGCTCATTTGTTTGTTTTATTGACTAGGTTCCAATTATAGGTAAGATCATATGGTATTCGTCTTTTACCACCTGGCTTATTTCACTTAGCATAATGCTCTCCCGTTCCACCCATGCTGTCATGAAGGGTAGGAGTGCCTCCTTTCTTTTTGGTGCATAGTATCCCATTGTATAAACGTAGCACAGTTTTTGATCCACTCATTTACTAATGGGCACTTAGGCTATTTCTAGCACTTGGCTATTGTAAATAATGCTGCTATGAACTTTGGGGTGCATAGGTCCTTTTGAATTGGTGATTCAGAATTCTTAGGGTATAGTCCCAGCAGCTGGGATCCCTGGATTGAAAGGCAGGTCCATCTTTAGTTTTTTGAGGAAATTCCATACTGTTTTCCACAGTGGCTGCACCAGTCTGCTCTCCCACCAACAATTCCCTTTTCTCCAGCACTTCTTCTTCGTTGATTTATTAATGATGAATTTAAAGCACTCATATTAGAATAGGCAGTCAGCACTTTGCTTTAATTTATTTTTAATAGCAGTATCTATTGTTCCCTACAAGCAACATTCAAGCAAATACAACATTGGAAATAATAATTATCAAGTCTTTTAATTGACATGAGAATAGAAAACTGGGTTTATTAAGATAGCACAATTATTGATACCTGGTTGATAATTATTATAATTATAGCAATTTTTCATATTTGTACAACACTATAGTCTTATATTTTAAAAGTTTGTCACATTTATTATTTCATTTTTTGTCAATATCACTTTGAGGCAAATGTTAGATTATCATCAACATCATCATCACATCCATTTGAGACATGAGGGTACTTCAGTTCAGAGAGGTAGAGTGAATTTTCCAAGATCACCTGGCTGATGAGTAGACAACCTGGAAGTAGGATTCCAAATTCTATAAAGCTCTTTAAGATTAATACAAGTAAACACTCAATGAATTTATTAAGTGTCACAGAAATTAAAACACCAGAAATACCTTTCAAGAGGAATGGATAATGTTATTTATATTGTATATAGAAAACCCCAAACACTCCACCAAAAAGTTGCCAGATCTAATAAATGATTTTGGCAAAGTAGCAGGATATAAAACCAATATGCAGCAATCAGTGGCATTTTTATATAAAAATAATGAACTATCAGAAAGAGAAATTAACAATCCCATTTACTATTGTGATAAGAACAACAAAAAAGTTACCTAGAAAAAAATTTAACCAAGGAGGTAAAAGGCTTGTACTTGGAAAATTAGAAGATACTAAAGAAAGAAATTAAGGAAGATAAAATGTGGAAGCGTCTACTGTGTTCATGGATAGGAAAAATTAACATTATTAAAATGTCCATACTGCCCAAAGCAATCTAGAGATTCAGTGGAATTCCTATTAAAATGCCAATGGCATATCTCACAGATCTAGAACATATATTTCAATAACTTACATGAAAGTATAAAAACCTGAATAGCCTAAGCAATCTTGAGGAAGAAAAACAAAGTTGGAGATATCACACTGCCTGCTATCAAACTATACTACAAGGCCATAGTAATCAAAACGGCATGGTTTTGGTACAAGATCCGGCATATAGATCAATGGAACTGGACAGAGAGCACATATATAAACCCACACCTATGGCTCATTAATATTTGATACAGAAGGCAAGAACATACAGTGGGGTAAAGATAGTCTCTTCAGGAAATGATGTTGGGAAAAGTGCACGAATACATGCCCCAAAAATACATGAAACCACCAACCTACTGCATTTTTCTTCAGACCATAAGACGTGCCTAGGTTTTAGAGGAGGAAACTAGGAAAAAAATTGAGGTAAAAAATGTGGTAAAGTATTTAATAACATAAATAACATAATATCTCACTAATGTAAATGTAAACAGAACTCAACAGCAGTGTTAACAACCATTATTCCTCCCAAATTTGGGGGGTGCATCTTATAGTACAAAAAACATGGTACATCATACACAAGATTAAATCAAAATGGATCATATATGTAAATGTAAATATCTAAATCAGTGGTCTACACCCCTTTGGCACAGGGACTAGATTCATGGAAGACAATTTTAACACTAACCAGAGTGGGAGGATATGGTTTCGGAATGATTCAAGTTCATTACATTCAAGGTCACCTCCTGCTGTGTGGCTTGGTTCCTAATAGGCTCAGACCAGTATTGGCCCAAGGCCTGGAGGTTGGGGACCCCTGTTCTAAGTCATAAAAATCCTAGAAGAAAATGTAGGCAGTAAAATTTCAGACATTTCTTGTAGCAATATTTTTGCAAAAATATCTCCTTGAGCAAGGGGAAAAAGGAAAAAATAAACAAATGGGAGTACATCAAACTAAAAAGCTTTTGTACAGCAAAAGAAACCATCAACAAAATGAAAAGGGAATGCACTGGATAGGAGAACATATTTTCCAATGATACATCTCATAAGGGGTTAATTTCCAGAGTAGATAAAGAAGTTATACTACTCAACACCTAAAAGACAGAGAACAAAAATTAAAAACCGGCAAAGGACATTAATAGACATTTCTCCAAAGAGGATACACAGATGGCCAGTAGACATATGAAAAAAATGCTCAACATCAGTAATCATCAGAGAAATGCAAATTAAAACCACAATGTGGTATCGCCCCTCTACCAGTCAGAATCACTATGATCAATAAATCAACAAAGAAGTGCTGTAAGGATGTGGAGAAAAGGGAACCGTTGTTCACTTCACTGTTGCTGGCAATGCAGTCTGGTTGAGCCACTGTGGAAAACAGTATGGGTTTTCTCAAAAAATTAAAAATAGAACTGCCTTATGACACAGTGTTCCCAGTTCTGGAAATATATACAAAAACACTAAGAACACTAATTTAAAAGATTATATGGACTCCTTTTTTCATTGCAGCATTATTTAAAATAGCCAAAATCTGGAAACAGCCTAAGTGGCCATCAGTAGGTGAGTGGATAAAAAAGCTGTGGTACATTTACACAATGGAATACCACTCAGACATAAAAAAAGAGGGAAATGTTACCTTTTGTGACAGTATGGATGGAGCAGGAGATTATTCTGTTAATTGAAATAAGCCAGTCAGAGAACGACAAATACCATAAAGCCTTACTTATTTGTGGAATCTAATGAACAAAATAAACTGGACAAAGGCATGGATACAAGGAACAGACTGACAGCAGTCAGAGAGGAGGGGTTTGGGGATAGGTGGAAGTAGGCAGTGGTGGGAAAATGAGGAAGGAAGGAGAATTTGCTTGGGGAGACTTTGCTTGGCACATAATGTAGTGTGCAGGTAATGTTTTGTTGTATACTTTAAACCTGTGTGGTTTTGTAAACCAATGTAACCTCAATAAATCCAATTTGAAAAAAAAAGAAATGTGCTCTCAAGCCATAAAAAGGCATTAAAGAAACTCAAATGCAGAGAGAGAGAGGGAGAGAGAGAGAGAGAGAACAAATGAGAATGTTATTTAGACTTTCATATTTCGTCTAATGGATTAGTAATTCTTCCTGAAACAGTAGAGACAAGAGTGGAAACAGCACAGAGTTCATAGTCTGAGGTCCTGGGTAAATGTGTCAGCTCTGTTATTTAACTAGTTTTGTGTTCTTAAGCAAGTCATTTATTTCCTACTACTTAGTCTCCTCATTTAAAAAAATGGGAAATAAATGTTTTTAGGATTACATGGAAGATAATGAATAAACATTTGTTGAGCAAAAATTATAAGCAGGCATTGTCTTAGGATATTTATATCTGATTCTTCATTAAATAAACTATCATGTAAAGGTTCTTTAGAAATTGCATCTATATTTCTTTTATTTCCTTTTTTAGTTGTTGTTCAAGTACAGTTGTTGCCATTTTCCCGCCACCACTTTCCCCCATTCCACCCACCTCACCTCCCTCCCACCCTCAATCTTACCCGCTTTGTCCATGGGTCCTTTATACATGTGCCTTGATGACCCTTCCCCTTCTTTCTATTGTTAGCACCCTCCCCCATACTCTGGTTACTGTCAGTTTGTTCTTAATTTCTATGTCTCTGGTTATATTTTGCTTGCTTTTTTGTTTTGTTGATTAGGTTCCACTTATAGGTGAGATCATATGGTGGTCTTTCACCACCTGGCTTATGTCACTTATTGTAATGCTCTCTAGTTCTATCCATGCTGTTGTGAAGGGTAGGAGCTCTTTCTTCCTTTCCGCTGAGTAGTATTCCATTGTGTAAATGTACCATAGTTTTTTGATCCACTCAGTTTACTGATGGGCACTTAGGTTGCTTCCAGCACTTGGCTATTTTAAATTGTGCTGCTAGGAATGTTGAGCTGCATAGGTTCTTTTGAATTGACATTTCAGGATTCTTAGGGTATAATCCTAGCAGTGGAATTGTCAGGTAAAAAGCCAATTACATCTTTAGTTTTTGAGGAAATTCCATACTGTTTTCCAGAAATTGCACCAGTATATATTTCCAACAACAATGTAGTAGGGTTCCCTTTTCTCCACCACCTCATCAGCACTTGTTTGTTGACTCATTTATGATGGCTATTCTGATGGTGTGAAGTCGTATCTCATTAGGTTTTAATTAGCATCTCTCTGATGGCTAGTGATGTTGAGCATACTTTCATATGTCCATGGGCCTTTTATATGTCTTCCTTAGAGAAGTGTCTGTTCAGGTCCTTTGCCCATTTTTTAATTGGGTTGTTTGTCTTCCTGGAGTGGAGTTGTGTGAGTTCTTTATGTATTTTGGAGATCAAACCCTTGTCTGAAGTGTCATTGGCATATATATTTTCCCAAATGGTTAGTTCCCTTTTCATTTTGCTGATGTTCTCTTTTGCCATGGAGAGGCTTTTTAATTTGATGTAGTCCCACTTATTTCTTCTTACTTTTATGTCCCTTGCTCTAGGGGACATATCAGTGAAAATAACTGCTGCGTGGAATATCTGAGATTTTTCAGCCTATGTTCTCCTCTTGGACTTTTATGGTGTCATAACTTACATTTAAGTCTTTTATCCATCTTGAGTTTATTTTTGTGTGTGGTGTAAGTAAGTGGTCAAGTTTCATATTTTTTGCATGTAGTTGTCCAGCTCTCCCAACACCATTTATTGAAGTGATTATTTTTACTGCATTTTATGCTTCTGCCCTCTTTGTTGAATATTAATTGACCATGGAGACATGGGTTTATTTTGGGTTGTCTATTCTGTTCCATTGATGTATGTGCTTGTTTGTATGACAGTACCAGACAGTTTTGATTACTGTGGCATTGTAATATAGTTTGATATCAGGTATTGTGATCACACCTACTTTGTTCTTTTGTCTCAAAATTGCTGCTGCTATTAAGGGTCATTTATGGTTCCATATAACTTTTTGAAATGTTTTTTCTGTATCTGTGAAATATGACATTGGTATTTGAATAGAGATTGCCTTGAATCCATAAATTGCTTTGGGTAGTATGGCCATTTGATGATGTTAATTTTTCCAATCCATGAACATGGTATATGCTTCCATTTATGTGTGTCTTCCTTAATTTCTTTCTTCAGTGTTATACAGCTTTCTGAAGGTCTTTTACGTCTTTTGTTAGGATTTTTCTTAGGTACTTTATTTTTCTTGTTGCTATAGCAAATGGGATTTTTTCCCTAAATTCTGTTTCTGTATTTCATTGTTGATATACAAAAATGCCTTCAATTTCTGAATATTGACTTTGCATCCTGTTGCTTTGTCAAATTCCCTTACTAGGTTGAATAGTTCATTGGTGCAGTCTATAGGGTTTTCTATGTACACTATCATGCCATCTGCAAACAATGAGAGTTTTATTTCCTGCTTTCCAATTTGAATACTTTTTATTTCTTTTTCTTGTCTGATCACTGTGGCTAGGACTTCCAATACTATTTGAATAGAAGTGGTGAAAGTGGATATCCTGGTCTTGTTCCTGATCTTAGTGGAAAGCTTTTAGTTTTTGCCCATTGAGTATGATGTTGACTGTGGGTTTTTCATATATGGCCTTTATTTTGTTGAGGTATGCTCCCTCTCCTCCGACTTTGCTGAGTGTTTTTATCATAAGTGGGTTCTGCACCTTATCAAATGCTTTTTCAGCATCTATTGATATGATCATGTTATTTTTATGTTTATATGATGTATTATATTTATTAATTTGAGAATATTGTACCATCCTTGCATCCCTGAGATGAATTCCACTTGATTATGGTCTTTTTAATGTATCACTGGATGCAGTTTGCTGATGTTTTGTTGAGGATTTTAGAATCTATGTTTATCAGTGATATTGGCTTGTAGTTTTCTCTTTGTTGTGTCTTTACCTGGTTTTGGGATTGGAATTATGCCAACCTCTTAAAAAGAGTTTGAGGGTCTTCCCTCTTCTTGGATTGTTTGGAATAGTTTGAGAATGGTAGGGGTTAGCTCCTCCTTACATGTTTTGTAAAATTCTCCTGTGAAACTGTCTGGTCCAGGGCTTTTGTGTGCCAGGAGTTTTTTTGATTACTGCTTCAATTTCACCAGCAATTATCAGTCCGTTCAGGCTTTCTTTGTCTTCTTCATTCAGTATGGGAAGATTATGTTTTTCTAGAAATTTGTCCATTTCACCTAGGCATTCACAATTTTTGACATACAGTCTTTCATAGTAATTTCTTATAATCCTTTGTATTTCTGTGGTATCAGTTGTAATTTCTCCTCTTTCATTTCTGATTTTATTTATGGATTCCTCTCCCTTTTTTTCTTCATGTGTCTGGTTAAAAGCTTGTCGATTTTGTTTATCTTTTCAAAGAACCAGGTCCTGGATTTATTGATCCTTTGAATTGTTCTTTTAGTCTCTATGTCATTTAATCCTGCTCTGATCTTGGTTACTTCCTTCCTTCTACTTGCTCTGGGCTTTGTTTGTTGTTGTTCCTCTAGTTCTTGTAGATATAGGGTTAAGTTATTTATTTGAGATATTTCTTTTTCAGGTAGCCCTGTATTGCTATGAACTTCCGTCTCAGTATTGCCTTCACTTTGTCCCATAGGTTTTGGACTATTGTGTGTTCATTTTTGTTTCTTTCCAGAAACTTTTTGATTTCTTCCTTGATCTCACTGTTAACCCATTGGTTGTTTAATAGCCTGCTGTTCAGTGTCCATGTGTTTGAATGTTTTTGAGTTTTTTCTTTGAGGTTGGTTTCTAGTTTTAAGCTATTGTGGTCTAAGAAAATGCTTGATATGATTTCAGTTTTCTTGAGGCTTGTTTTGTGTCCTATCACATGGTCTTTCTTTGAAAATGTTCCATGTGTATTTGAAATATATATATTTCATTTGGTCCATTTGGTCTAATGCATTGTTCAGTTCCACAATATCCTTGGTGATATTTTGTTTGGAAGATACATCCATTGTTGATAGTGCTGAGTTCAAATCGCCTAGTATAAGTATGTTGCTGTCTATATCTTTCTTGAAGTCCTCCAAGATTTTTATTACATATTTTGGTGCTCCTATGTTGGATGCATATATGTTTACAATTTTTATGTCTTCTTTGTGGACTCTTCCCTAGAGTATTATAAAATGTCCTTCTGTGTCCTTTTTATGGCCTTTATTTTGAAGTGTATTTTTTTCTGATATATGTATTGATACCCAGCTTTTTTTCCTGTCCATTTGCTTGGAATATTTTTTTCCAACGCTTCATTTTCAGTCAATGTAGGACTTTTGATCTGAGGTGGGTGTCTTCTAGCCAGCATAAGTGCAGGTCATGTTTTCTTATCCACTCAGCTACCCTATGTCTTTTGATTGGAGCATTTAATCCATTTATATTTAAGGTTATTATTGATAGGTACTTATTCATTGCCATTTTACCCCATTTGTACCTGTGTTTTTCTCTCTCTTTTTCTTCATCTTCTTAAAGCAGTCCCTTTAGCATATCTTGCAATGCTGATTTGGTGGATGTGTATTCTTTCAGCCTCCATTTGTCTGGAAGCTCCTTATTTCACCTTTCACTTTAACTGATAGCCTTACTGGGTAGAGTAGTCTCAGTTGCAGGCCTTTGTTCTTCATTACTTGGAATATTTCTTGCCATTCCCTTCTGGCTTGTAGTGGTTTTGTTGAGAAATCAGCTGCTAGCCTTATTGGGGCTCCCTTGTGTGTTACTTCCTGTTTCTCCCTTGTTGCTTTTATGATTCTTTGTCTTTAAATTTTGCCATTTTAATTATGATGTGTCTTGGAGTGGACCTCTTTGAGTTCCTCTTGATTGGGACCCTCTGTGCTTACCTGTATGACATTTTCTATCATCAAATTAGGGAAGTTTTCCATAATTGCTTTTTAAAACATGTTTTCTATCCCTTGCTCCTCCTCTTCTTCTTCTGGTATCCCTATTATATGGATATTATTACATTTTATGTTGTCCTGCAGTTCCTTTAACCTTTCTTCATTCTTTTTGAGTCTTTTTTCCTTTTTATGCTATTTCTGGGAGCTTTTTTCTACCTTGTCCTTCAGCTCACTGATTTGATCCTCTGCTTCATCTAGCCTGCTTTTGATTCCTTCTGCTGTGTTCTTCAATTCAGAAATTGTATTTTCCTCTTGATTTCCTCTTGGTTCTTGTTGATAGTTCTATGTCCTTTTTCATGCTGATATAGTTTTCAGTAAGTTCCTCATAGCTTCCCTGTAGTTTTTGGTGTTTCTCACTGAGCTCATTGAGCCTCCTTATAACCATTGTTTTGCACTCAATATCTGATAGTTGACTTGCCTCTATTTCATTTAGCGATCTTTCTGAGGATTCTTCCTTTCCTTTTGATTGAGGGTTGTTTCTTTGTCTTCCCATTATTTGTGAAACTCTTCTTTTTTGCTTCTTCATGTTAAATTGACCTGTTTTGATTTCCTGACTTTGTGGTTTGAACTTCTGTGGTAGGAGACCTGTGAGATTCAGTGGTGCTGTCTCCTTCATCTCCTGAACCTGATGCTCTTGGGATGCTCTTAATGCCATTTCTTTTATTTTTTCCTCTCTTCCCTTTCCTTCCTTCCTTCCTTCCTTCCTTCTTCCTTCCATTTATCTATCCATCATCTAGCTATTCATTAAATTATGAATGAAAGTTTTTTTGTTCTTTGACCATTTACTAAAAGGTTTGCTAGGGCAATGACTATATGGGAAATTAAATCAGTAATATATTGGTAGCAGATAACAATCTAATGTGTTATTCTTCGTTGGGATATTTTCATTCAAAGAATATCTCTAGAGATAGTTAACTTTATTTCCAGAAGAATTATACTGTAATGAAAGATTTTCAGACACTGTGAGAAGCCAGTTGAAGAGACAGATTTGGATAGTGGTTGCTCTATGATATCTTTCATAAAATGTTTTCAAGAAAGGTGCTTGTTATACACAAATATATAGGTTCCACTTTGTTTAGTATAGGGAGGTATATTAGCACCATCTCAACTGGGCTACTTCTCTGGGCAGTTGTTAAGAACAAAACTGAGAACTAAAAAGAAAACAGTAAAGAATCATAATTATAGAATAAATATTATAAAGCCCACATACGTTTTTCATATGTGAAAACCTCAGGTGTATTATTGATTTACTTTAGACATAGCACTTCACAGTTCTAATTGTCTAGTTTTGCACTCCCTGTATTATTTTTATTGCTCTAAAACAATATTCTCAATAACTTAGTGCTTAAACAACACTCATTTTTTATGACACAGTTTCTGTGGATTAAGAGTATGGGCATGGCTTAGCTGAGTCTTTTATTTAAAGTGTTATGAGACTGCGATGAAGGTATGGGCCAGGGCTGCAGTTTTATATGAGGCCTTGGCTTGGGAAGGATCAACTTACAAGTTCATTCAAATTATTGAATCATTAAGTCCCTTGTCATTGTAGGAATGAGCACTTCAGTTTCATTCTGTTTGTTTAGTGGAGTCTATCCTCAGTGCAAATAGACTGTGCACAATTTCCTTGTCATGTGGAACCCCCCACCACGGCTGATTTCTTACTCAAAGCAGCAAAGGAGACACAGAGAAATATGAGTGTTACAATTTTATGTAACATAATCATGCCATCAGGTTCATGTAATCATATGCACCTTGCCACTTTGCCACATTTTATTTGTTAGAGCCTACTATAAGTCTTACCCATACTTAAGGGGAGAGGATCACACAATGGTGTGAACACCAGAGGTTGGAGATTATGGAGGCCACCTAAGAGTCTGTTATACATCCAAACAGATAACAGCAAGTTAAAATAAGTTAATGGTAGTTAATGGCAAATGTGGAACTGACGTGTTTTATGTTTCTTGCAGTTAGCCCCTCTTTTTCCACTCCTTCCTACAGTGATGGAAGGTGTCATTTTATTGTCTTGTCCATCTGGACCACTATCTAAATTCTTTACCAGGTATGTAGATATCATTATAAGTACTACTAGAAACTCAAGGAGATTATGTATACTTATCACTGCTTTCTTGGAACATATATAGAATGACTTAGAAGTTTGGAATTCTTTATAGTGTCATAGGTTGTGTGACCATTTGGTCCATTTGGCCGATTTATTATATTTAATGATACTATCCCTTTCACTCCATAATACCTTTACACTTGTCCTTTCATTCTAGAATTTGTCTTTCTTCCTTTCTCCCTTGTATTATCCTTATTTCCTATAAATAACCTTTAAACTTTTTTCAAGCTTTTTATATCCCAAGCAGCAGTCATTTCTAACATAAAACTATCTCAGATCTCCTTAGTCTACCAACCAATTCTCCTGACAGGACAACTGATCATACCTACTACGTGATCACAGTTTAACAATAGTAACACTATTAGTTATGGGTTCGTATGTGCTAGTGCTCTACATATATTATATCATATAATCTTCAAGTTAACTGTCATTTCCATTTTATAGGTGGGATAAACTCATGCTGAAAGAAGAAATATAACTTGCCTGATATCACACTTCCTTTCCTGTGGTAGAAGTAAGATTGAAATCTTAGTCTGATTCATAAGTCCAAGCTTTGTGTATTACAAAAAGACTGCCTTTCAGAATTTTGCAAATTTCTCATATGTTGCCTTCTTTTTTCCTTGTTTATACGCATGTCTCCCTCATTAGATTATAATTCTTTAAAGATAGAAATCATATCTCTTGTCATACCTCTCTCTCTCTCTTCCTTTACCCCCTCATACCTAACACTGTTTTGAATGCAGTTGACCTTCAGTCATGCTTGCTGCAAAGAAATGAAAGATGTTATGGTATTCTTTTAGGAGACTGAGGCTATGCTTTATGTAAATTTTATGTATCTCCACACATTCATTTGAAAATATTTATTTTATATATAGTATGTACCCACAATTATTTTAGCCTAAGTTTGTATTTAGAGGTAGTGAATCAGGTAGTCTTTGATTTAAATATACTAGCTCTGACACCAACTTGTATGATCTTGGGCATGTTACAAATCCTCTTAGAGCCATGTTTTTTTCAGCTTTATAAAGATAATATTCCTTTAGAGAATGAAATTAGGTAATGTGTATAAAGGAATTTAACTACTATTTTGTGTGTTGTATTCTTGCTAAATGTTAATTTCTTTGACAATATTTCCTGCTCATCACCCTCAGTTCCCTAGTTACAAGATAATAGAGATGACTTATAAGTCTGATTATTTTATTCCCCACTGTATTTATTTTGGTTTTACTATTATTTTCAGATATGAGTTTCCCGAATATAATATGTAAAAATTGGTGAGTCAAGAGTGGTCTCAGAATGGATTTTTGTGTGCATCTAGCCTTGGTGCTAAAATTGCTTGTCTTTCCAAACAAGAATATTATTCATGGAGCTTTGGACAATAGACATAGAGTCAGGAAGATGTTGTTGATTTCAGGCACAGGATTTCTTTGAAATGATTTCAACTACTGTACTTTAATTCTGAAGTTTTTGTGTTTCTGAACATCTCCCAAAGCTGAGTCTGGATTTTTCTATTTGATTTACAACCTTGGCTTCTAAAGCTTCTGATCACATTTTATTTTCCTATAGCTGAGGAAGGGCTAATTATTAGAATGACAAAGGAAGTCATATATTTTAAAGCAGTCTGTGTGGTCAAAGGATGCTTTTAATGAAAATTAACATTAGTGAGGCATTTGCAATGCACATGCTGCAGCACTGATAGGGTAATTCATTGTGTACCCTATTTGAGAGTCTAAATTCATTGTTTCACAGCACCATTATTATTTTTTAAACTTAGGCTAATGGAGAGTGGATGATATCCTAGAAAATTCTTTATTTCAGAACTATTTTTTGACATTTTCCTTAGCTACCAAAGTAGAGATAAGTAACTATGATTTTGAAGAATTAATCTGTATTATTTTATCTGCAACCAAATATTTAAGTATGTGTTGACATTGTCTGGGGGAGATTAACATTTAATTTACAAATAACTGGAAATCATTGAAATAAAATAAAATGCTTTCTGAATTTTTAAAATGAAGTAAATATTTAATGCAAAGGCCTTTGGATATAATATTGTAATTGTCATATAAAAAGTTCTTTGGTTGAATTAAAATGTTAGTATTGAACTATTAGTCTAACCCACATAATGGAGGTAATAAGAAGTTAAATAAAAGTACTTAACTATTAAATGTATCAATGAGCAGATGAATAGGTTCCTCATAGAGAAGCAATTGGCATGCAGATGCATTTTTCAACAAACTATATAATGAAATGATAAAATGACATCTTATGTCATATCTGTAAAAAGAAACTCATAAGCCCAAGATTTTAAGTTACATTAAAGACATGTATAATTTTTTATTTAATCTTTATTATATTTTTTCCATTACAATTTAGTCCCCTTATAACCCTTCCCCCTCAGCAATCACCACACTATTGTCCATGTCCATGAGTCCTTTTTCCATTTTGCACAATCCCTCCACACCCTAACCTCCCCTTCCCACTAGCTGTCATTTGCTCTCCATTCATGGGTCTGTCTCTGGCTTGTTAGCTCAGTTTGTTCATTAGATTCTACAGATGAGTGAAATCATATAGTATTTGTCTTTCTCTGACTGGCTTATTTTACTTAGCATAATATTCTTCAGGTCCATCTATACTGTCACAAAGGGTAAAACTTTCTTTTTTACCACTGAGTAGTATTCCATTGTGTAAATGTCCCATAGTTTTATCCTCTCATCTATTGATGGAACTTGGACTGCCTTCATATCTTGGCTACTGTAAATAATGCTGTAATGGACATATGGGTGCTTATAGATTCAGTGCAATGCCTATCAAGATACCACAGAACTAGAACAAATATTTCAAAAATTTTTATGTAACCACAAAAGGCCTTGCATAACAACAGTGATCCTGAGAAAGAATAAACGTGGAGGAATCATGCTACCTAATATCAAACTATACTATAAGGCCATAGTAATCAAAACAGCATGGTATTGGCATAAAAAGACACATAGATGAATAGAACAAAATAGAGAGCCCAGAAGTAGACCTGCACCATATAGTCAATTAATATTTGACAAAGGAAGCAAGCACATACAATGGGCTAAGGATCATTTATTTAATCAATGGCATTGGGAAAATTGGACAGATTTGTGCTGAAAGATGAAAGTAGACCACCTTCTTACACCACACACAAGAGTACATTTAACATTTATCAAAGACTTAAATGTTATACCTGAAATCATAAAAATCCTAGAAGAAAACATAGGCACCAAAATCTCAGACATGGTTTTAGTAGCTTTTTATTGAATATATCTCCCCAGGCAAGGGAAACAAAAGAAAAAAATAAACAAATGGGACTACATAAAACTGAAAAGTTTTTGCACAGCAGTGGAAATCAACAAAATAAAAAGACAACCCACAGAACATATTCTCTGATACATCTGATAAGGGGTTACTATTCAAAATTTATAAAGTATTTACAAATCTCAACACCAAAAAACAAACAATCCAATTAAAAAATGGGCAAAGGAACTTATTAGACACTTCTCCAAACAGGACATACAGATGTCCAATAGACATATGAAAAGATGCTCAATGTCACTATTCATCAGAGAAATGCTAATTAAAACCACAGTGAGGTATCACCTTACACCTGTCAGAATGGCCATCATCAATAAATCAACAAACAACAAGTGCTGGTGAGGTTGTGGAGAAAGGGGAACCCTTTTGCACTGTTGGTGGGGAAGCAGATTGTTGCAGCCGTGGTGGAAAGAAGTATGGAAATACCTCAAAAAATTTAAAATGAATCTGCCTTTTGACCTAGTGATTCCACTTCTGGGAATTTATCCTAAGGAACACTAAACACCTATTGAAAATAACATAAGACATATATAATTGGAGAAATTTAGATTCATGTATGTGGAGTAGTTAATTATTTGATGGTGAATAATTTTATATTACTGTGAAAAGTATCAAGGTAACTAATACTATTATCATTTTTTGTTGAGCAGTTACCATGTGTAAAGCATTGTTTTTGGTGTTTTATATTGCTTAACTCATTAGACCTTTAAAACAGCCCTTTGAGGCAGTTTTGTTATTTTCATTTTTAAAGATAAAGAGTAAAATAGCATCTTCTCTTCATAGCATAATGTAAATACAACCAAACATTCATAGTCTACTTCCTAATTAAGTAATGTGGTCATATATCAGAGTCTATTCTCTCTCTCTTTTTTTTTGGCAGCACAAAGTTTTTGGCATTTTATTGATGAAAGGCATTTCCAGGAATAGGGAGGAGCATGAATTTTTTAAAAAGACAGTTAAATGTATACTTATTTTACCTATTGATAATGACTTGCAGGATAACTAATGTAATCTTTTAATTGTACTAGGTACAATGGCAATTTTGGCTCCTAAAAACATTAATCTTTTGAGATTCAGAAAACTAATATCAGGAGAAGAGAACTGAATGAAAGTTAAGTATATCATAGTTGTATCATTTTGTGCAACTTTAATGGTAAGATAATTTAGGAAGATTCTTTCTCAAAGCTCAGAATACAATAAGGGCATAATGTAACACTAACGCATATATTTAAAATTTTAAAAGTCATTATTCATTCATTGGTTGATTCTTATATGTGCCTTGACCGGGGATCAAACCCACAACATTAGCGTATTGGGACTATGCCCTAATCAACTGAGCTACGTAAATATTAAAATAATAATCTATACTCATTATTGGAAATGTGTAAAAGATATAGTGAAGCAAATAAGATAATATGTAATTTAAAAATCACAGAAGAAGAATTGAAAGCCCCAGAACCCATCCTTTTAAGCGACCAAAAGATAGCCAACCTATCAGATGCACAGTTCAAAGCACTGGTGATCAGGATACTCACAGAATTGGTTGATTTTGGTCATAAATTAGATGAAAAAATGCAGGCTACAATAAATTTAATGAAGAAAAATGCACAGGGAACCAATAGTGATGGAATGAAAGATGGGTCTCACATCATTGGAGTGGACCAGAAGGAAGAAAAGAATATACAACTAGATAAGAATGAAGAAATAAGAATTCAAAAAAATGAGGAGAGGCTTAGGAACCTCTGGGACATCTTTAAACGTTCCAACATCCGAATTATAGGGGTACCAGAAGGGAAAGAGGAAAAACAACAAGTGGAAAAGATATTTGAACAAATAATAAAGGAGAACTCCCCCA
>CM052542.1:30851476-30880258 GCA_028533065.1 Trachops cirrhosus | reverse complement strand
GTCTTTAGTTATATTTTGCTCGTTTCTTTGTTTTGTTGATTAGGTTCCTGTTAAAGGTCAGATCATATGGTATTTGTCTTTCACAACCTGGCTTATTTCGGTTAGCATAATGCTTTCCAGTTCCATCCATGCTGTAGCAAAGGGTAGGAACTCCTTCTTTCTTTCTGCTGCATAGAATTCCATTGTGTAAATGTACCAGAGTTTTTTGATCCATTCATTTACTGGTGGGCACCTAGGTTGCTTACAGCACTTGGCTATTGTAAATTGTGCTGCTATGAACATTGGGGTGCATAGGTTCTTTTGGATTGGTGTTTCAGGGTTCTTGGGATATAATCCTAGCAGTAGAATTGCTGGGTCAAAAGGCAGATCCATTTTTAGTTTTCTGAGGAAATTCCATACTGTTTTCCAGTGGTTGCACCAGTTTGTATTCCCACCAACAGTGTACTAGGGTTCCCTTTTCTCCACATCTTTTCCAATACCTGTTTGTTGAGTTGTTTATGATGGCCATTCTGACTGGTATGAAACGAATGTCATTGTGGTTTTAATTTGCATCTCTCTGATGGCTAGTGATGCTGAGCATCCTTTCATATGTCTCTGGGCCCTCTGTATGTCCTCCTTGGAGAAGTGTCTATTCAGATCCTTTGCCCATTTTTTAATTGGTTTGTTTTTCTTCCTGGAGTGGAGTTGTGTGAGTTCTTTATATATTTTGGAGATTAAACCCTTGTCTGAGGTATCATTGGCAAATATATTTTCCGGTATGGTTGGTTCCCTTTTCATTTTGCTGATGTTGTCTTTACTGTAAAGGAAATTATTCTTCCTTTATGTAACAAAGAAAGAAAACTACAGGCCAATATTGCTGATGAACGTAGATACTAAAATCCTCAACAAAATTTTGGCAAACCACATCCACCAATATATTAAAAATACATACCATATATATATTTTTATATACCACAATCAAGTGGGATTCATCCTAGGGATCCAAGCATGGTATAATATTTGCAAATCAATAAACCTAATACATCACATAAACAAAAGAAAAGACAAAAATCACATGATTATATCAATAGATGTGGCAAAGCATTTGATAAGGTACAGCACCCATTTATGACAAAACACTCAGCAAAGTGGGAGTAAAGGGAGCATTCTTCAACATAATAAGGCTATATATGAGAAACCTACAGCCAACATCATACTCAACAGGCAAAAACTAAAAGCCTTCCCACTAAGATCCGAAACAAGATACAGATGTCCACATTCACCACTTCTATTCAACATGGTATTGGAAGTCCTACCCATAGCAATCAGGCAAGAAAAAGAAATAAAAGGCATCCAAATTGGAAAGAAGGAAGCAAAACTCTCACTGTCTGCAGATGATATGATAGTGTACATAGAAAACCCTAAAGACTTCATCAAAAAGTACTTGACCAAATAAGTGGTTTTGGCAAAACAGCAGGATAGAAACTCAATATTCTGCCTATCTCAATGTTAATTTAATTTTTAAAAAATATATTGGTTTATAGGTTAATGTTTTTTGGGAAATAGCTTTGTTTCATTATTTCTCCTGATGTTCTAACCCTTCCATGTGTTTAGTAATTTTTTGATAGCCTCTACCTGGTTTCACAAACTTTCCAATTAAAACCAAACTTATAAGAGCATTTTTGTGGCTTTTAGTGCCATTGATATTGGAGTATTTAAGATTTCATTACTAAGGTAGAAAGTAAGGTTTTTATTAGTTACTCTTCAGGAGGCTGTTTTTGTCTTCTACTGAGACCTCCATCAGTAAGTAGTAGCATTTTTTTTTTTACCTTTGTTTGGCATTTTACTGAGCTCCATCCAAGACCCTGACTTCAAACAGGTAGATTAACAAGACCTTTACTAATCTGTTGTGGAGCAATTGTAGTGACTTTTACCATGTTCGAACTGTTGAAAGGTAAACTGAAGGATATTAAACATGTTAAGGGTTTATTTGAACAAAAATTGATTTGAATTGGGCAGTGCCAACCTGGATGTGATTAGAAGTGCTCCACAAACAATAACTAGGGGAATAATTTCTATAGAGAAGATATAGAAGGAAAGCAAGAAAATAATGCGACTGGCTGTATCTTAAGTGCTTGCCTTTACTTGGGAAATCCTAGTAAGCTGTTCTTGTTTGATTGTCCTTGGGTTTTGATTTTTTAACTTAGAGGCATTACATGCTTAGATTTTGGTTTGATTTTTGTATGGACTACTAGGACATTAGAGTTGCTTCTGTCTAATGGCTTCCTCATTTAATTAATTTACTAGAATAAAACTCCTGGTCATCTTGCCCTACTTCTCAGTAGGTCCATAGCTCCTATCTGCACTCATTGTTGACTTCTTTCATTATTTGTCCACAGATATATTCATATATTTTTAAATGCAAGTATATCTGTGTGGTTGTATCTATAACTGCTAGATATTCGCAGCAGAAAGGTATATGAAAATGAAAATTCTGAGCTATCTTGACCAGAAGTCAAATAAATCTTATTTATATTGATATTCTAAAAATATTTAATTTATTTGAAATTTCAAAGAAGGAGAACAAGTGAAACATATTGATAAACACTAGTATAAAGTATTTGGAATAAAGTCAACTTTTTGAGAAGGCTTGAGCATAGGGATATATTTGTGCATTTTGGGAGATGAAGCTAGAAATAAAAATAATGACAGTTTTGAGTACTGTGCTAGCTGAGCCATTGAACACAGATTTAAGGAGTTGAGTGATACAGTTAGGTTTGCATTTAAAAAGATAACATTGCCAGCAATATGAATGATGGTTTACTAGTATAGAGACCAAGTAACAGGGAAAATGACTAGGTGAGAAATGATGAAGACTTGACTAAAAGCAGTCTATTGAAGACAGAGAGTGATGTGGCTTTTCTTTCACCAATTTGATAAAATTATCATTGGGCAAAAAATCAAGCTACTTTCTGATATTCCTTGTTAAATTTCACAATATGATGGATTCCAGGAGGATTTTCCTACATTGAATGAGAGATGGAGCTAACTCTACATAAGAATAGTTATGTTTGGAAAAATAAAGATTACTTAAGAAAAAGTAAGACCTCTAGTCAAGATGGAGGCATAGGTAAACCCACTTTGCTTCTTCACACATCTAGACTACAAAACAAATATTACCCAGAACCGTCAGAAAATTGAGCTGTATGGAAGTCTGAAAACCAAGGATTTTAAGAAGCCACATTCATCCAGATGGGTAGGTGGGATGGAGATGTGGAGAGAGGGGGAGAGAAGTGGAGACATAGAGCCACGGAGTGGCTGGATTTGTAATTAGGGTAGCAAAAGTGACTCTAACTCTAGTTTAACACAGTGTATCTTGGAGTAAGTCACTTCCCATTTGGGCATCACCTGATTTTCCTTTTATGTGTAATGAACTCTAAGGTGTCTCCCAATACTTACTAGATTAGAAGTCTCAATAAAGGGTGTGGTGTAGGGGAAATAATTTCAAAAGTGAAAACTTTGGCTTAGTCCTCTGTTATCATGGACTATTGATAGAGATAACGTGATTGTTGGAGGAGATAATACTGATCATAAGGGTTGGTGTGATGGTTAATTTTATGTGTCAACTGTAAATGGGATAAAGTGCCCAGTTATTTGATCAAACAATACTCTAGATGCTGCTGTGAAGGTTTTACAGAACAGATTCAGGGGTGGTGAATGATATACTATTACCAAAAGGACCCCCCTTGTGCTCTGGGGGTCCCCCATACTAGGTTCACCTTGTCTGCCACCAGGGAAAGATGTCTCTCAATGCCAGAGATTGGTGAAAAGGAAAGGAATTATTTATTTAAAAAATTATATGGACTTAGAGTAATGACTTAATGTCTTCATTAAAATACTAAAGTCCTTTAGATACCCACAAATGCACACAGTCCTTCCTTCTCCCTCTGCCCAGTCCGGAGTACTGTATCTCAGGAAAAGAACTAGAAGCCCGTGGCTCAGGTAGCCTCTTGGTTCTGGCACCATAACTGTGTTGCCACCTTGACTCCCAGTTAATCTAAAAATATGTGGCACCTTCTCATGGCCTACCAGCAAGAGTCCTTTCACCCCTTTCCTTCCCAGCAAGGTGTCTCCTGTTTCCTAAGCCATGTGGCAAAAGGGAGTACCCCAAAGCTGCATGTTCCCAACTATCCAGAATGGCTGCCACACCTGGGTTTAAATCCCAGTGCTAATCTTCCTCTGCAGCCCCATTTCCGACTCCTCCCACTATCAGTTACACCTGCCATCATTCCTGTATTTTTCCAGCCTTTCTTGGCTGCCATAGTAAGTCTGGGAAGGCGTGGCCCCATGGCATGGAGCCAGTCATCTACAAGCTCTCCCGCAGGCACTGTAACCAGGCACTGTAACCAGTTGCCTCCCAGATACATCCTGGGTGGACTTCACTCCCATCCCTCTGGCTCAAAGCATGGCCACAGCTATTTAACATACTCTTGAAACCAGTGAAAATGTATAGATAGGTTAAATGACCATGCCTGAGGTTATTTGCAAAACTGTTGCTATACAAAACAACTCTCAATGGCCCTGCTCCATTTGTCCCATCCCCCAGTTCAGACCTACAGGGGTGAGGACATCCCATATTTTTTAAATATTTCCTGGACACCCTGAGTTCTGGACCCTATTACAAATCCCTATTTGGGGTCCCCCTGGCTGCACCCTGTTACAAAGGTATTTTTTAGATGAGATTAACATTGAAATTCAGACTTTGAGTAGAACAGATTCCAATCCATAATGTGGGTGGACCTTATTCACATGTGCATGTACACGCACACACACTTTTTTTATTTTGTTTCTCTGGGTAGTTTTGACTAATACATATGGCTTTTGAATATGTCTAGATCAAAAAAATAAATGTTGTATGTAAAGTTAGATAGTTTTTGAAAATTATCTGCATCAACTGTTTATCAAACATTTGCCTGTCTTAAGAACTGTAGCAGATATATTAGTGAATAAAGTGGTGTTTCTATATTCAGTGAGTTCACAATTAAGTTGAGAACACAAGACTTAATTCTGTAAAAAGTAAATAGTCAAAAATTACTGAAGAGCTAAATAATATATGTTCAAAGATATGACAGATATGATAAAGTCTCTGTAGTTGACAAATATTAGTTTAGAGATTAAATGCTGTTAAGTACAGTTGATCATTGTGGGTTAGAAAAGCTTATGAAAGAGAAAAAGCCAACATTAATTACTTTTAACATGTAATCTCAGAAGAACCTCACACTTGCTTTTGTGGGGTTAGGCATTATTATATATACATGTTTTAGTCAGAATTTCTTAGAGGTATTAATTGTTCCACAGTCGTACAACTGTAAGAAGTAAAGTAAGAAAATGTTTCCCCTATTTCCAGTCCCCTATACTGCAGAGAAAATTTCATGGAGGTGGCACTCAGGAAGGACCTTGGGATTTACTTATGCTATTTGCAAAGCTGAGTTAGTGAGCATAGGAAGTTTTATGACTCAATTCTAATGCCCTTTTCTTTAGAAGAGTAAAGGAATGAGGAAAAAGTTCTTGATAAGAGGTGGGAAGAAGATAGCATATTAATTTATTTGTGAATTTTTAAAAGGTGGTTTTATAAAGAGAGTTTGACTAACCCAGAGACTTTGGGTTATGAATTCAAGCCCTGTCCATTACTGACTTGTTTTCAACAGTTGTAAGTGGGGTAAGAAAGACAGTATCTTTATTCTAGAAATGTTTCCTTTTTATCTCACATCAGAGGATCATGGTTGATTCTACTTGTTGAAGTCCACCGATAATGACTTAATCATGTCATTAAGTTTGTCTTACATATATTTTGGCTTATTATCAATATGTTACTGAAAACACAAATTTTGTGATCTCAGCTAAAGGCAATTAATTGTTGAAGCTAGAGGAGTCCTTGGAAATACATCAGTTTTTTAGAATTGGCTTTGTCTAGGATAAAACCCAAAGGATATGGTAAGAAATTACTTTTCTTTAGAAGACATATAAGGACTGCGTTAGCCATTGGTTCACTTATATAGGTTGCAGTTTACTGACTTTACTTTCAGAATATTCAAAGTAAATTTTAGCATATCACCAAAGATCTGATCCCACTACCTACCTTCCCAAGCAATGTCAAGATTCTGGTTGGAGGGTTGAAATGAATACAAAATTAAAAATACAAGACTAAAAATATTGGGATGTAAAAACTACTAATGAAAGCTGTCTTGGTAAAACAAGGATCAGGATACTCTGCTGACCAGACCTTCAATAGTATAGTCCTTGGCACAAGAATTGAGAAACTAAAACATTTATCGGGAGAGGGAAATAGGGTACTGAGTCAGTAGGAGAACTAGGTCATTGAAGCGTGGTTGCAGGAATTGGAGGTGTTGAGTCTGGAGAAGAGAAGGTTTCACTTCAATATGATGACTATCAAATATTTAGAATTCTATCATATAGAACAGCAGTAAAATTTTTGTGCATGAATTCAGAAACCTAACTCAAATAAATGCATAGGGGCAAAATTTAGTTAAATGTAAGTAAATAATAAAAGTGAAACTTGCCTAATGAGCACAGTTGTCCAGAAATACATGTATCTAGCAGTGTTGGTACTATGCAAACAAAGATACTGAGAATACATTGGTGAATAAACTGTGTAAATGTGATAAAATTCAATTTGAAGAGGATAATCTTTTCAAGAAATGATGCTGGGCAACTGCATATCAACATGAAAATATTGATTACTCTTTTATTGTCATAGGCAGGATAATAACTCCTCAAAAAATACCCATGTCCTATTCCCTGGAACGTGTGAATATGGCAGTCATATCAAAGGGAACCTTGCAGGTATAATTAAGTAAGATCTTGATATGGAAAGATCACCTTGGATTATCCATACAGACCTCCTGCAGTCACAAGGGTCCTTAAAAGACAGAGAGAGAGAAAGGGAGAAAAATAAATTTTAAGATTCTATGTTAATGGCATTGAAGATGGAAGAGAGGCACATGAGGCAAAAGAATGCAGGTGACCTGCAGATGATGGGAAGGCAAGAAAATGTACTCTCCACTAGAGCCCCTAGAAGAAATGTAGCCCTCCCAACACCAATATATTACCCAAATAATACCCATTTCAGATACTTCCCTCACAAACTATAAGATAATGAAGTTGTGTTGTTTTGAGCCACTAAGTTTGTGGTATTTCTATAGTAGCAATAGGAAACTATACTTACCTCACAAGATGCTGGGAACTGCCCTGTCTGGTTTCAGGAGCTGTAACCCCCACATGGCTAAGGCTGAGTGAATGACCTTCAGACCATAAGCCACTAAGGAGACAAAGTTTTCTCCCTTGCATGGGTGCTGCCTCTGCCTCTTTTACTTCACCCTGTCTGGCCACAATGCTTGATTGGTTAGCCAATGACGGGTAAGATTCCTCAAGGGAGGAATGACCTAAGACAGGCATGATCATGGGGGCCCCCAGGGAAGGACTTGGAAGCTACAGAAAAGGGGTGATGGACCTTCATCTCTTGGCTTTGACACATAGCCTGATTCCTTATTCTGTCTGCAAGAAATCCCCTAATCTCTTGGCTGCCTTACTTCCCCTTCCTGACTTAAGCCTGAAACAGTGGTGGGTGCCACCCTGTGCTGGAAAGGACGGGCTCCCTAGGGCAATTAGGCCTAAGAAAGAATATATAAAATCCTATGAAACCTGCTTTGTTTAGAATGCTCTAAATTAAATGATAGGGGTCCAAGCAGGAAGTGAGTTTGTTCCCCAAAGTTTTATGGCCATTTAGCTATCTGACCCTGACTCAAAATAGGCCCTCAGAGTTCTTTGTGTGTTATCTATTGTTTGATCCTTACTGCCTGATAATGATTAATGAGCTTTACATATATACCCTGTATTCCTATGCAAATTGAATCCAACAAAAGCCTCTCAAGGCCAGGGTCTGGACTCTCTCCTCTTGAGAGGGTGGCCCAGGTGCTTGGAGGCTTGCTCTCTCCTTGGGAGAGAAGTCGTGCTGTCCCTTTTCCTCCACAGGACTCTGTAGTCCATGTGAATTCATTTTGTCTCATCCATAACTCTGCGGACACTGTGGGCCGGTGTCCATGTCAACAAGATACTTAGAAATTAACTAAAATGGATTATACACCTAATGTAAGAGTCATAAATTTTTAAGAAGAAACTGGGAGAAAATCTTTGTGATCTTTGGTTGAATTGAAAGTTCTAAGGTGTGGAACCAAAAGTAATCCATTGGAAATAGAACAGTGATAAATGGATTTCATAAAAATTAGAAATGTCTGCTCTTCAAAAGACACTATGATGAAAAGATCGAAGGAGATATGAAGAGATAGAAATTATTTATAAGGAACCAAATAGAAATTCTGCAGTTAGAAAGTACAATAACTGAAATAAAAAAAAATCACTATCATACAGCAATGCAGACAGATGTAAGGAGCAGAAAATTTGAGGATAAGTCAATTGAGATGTCCAGTTTGAGCAATGACAGTAAAAGAATGCAGAGAAATAGGGGCTCTGAGACCTCTAGGACACTATCTTTCATACCAACATATACATAATAGGAGTCTCAGGAGGTGAGGAGATAGAAAAAAAGAACAGAAAGAGTATTTGAGGAATTAATAGCTGAAGACTTCCAAAGTTTTATGAAAAACATTAATCTGCACATCAAGGAGACTCAAAGAAGTTTAGTCAGATAAACTCGGAGATCCACCCTTAGATGTATTATAATCACACTGTTGAAAGCCAAAGACAGGAAGCCAACTGAAGAGAAAAGTGACTCATTACTAACAAGGAATCCTCAGTAAGATGAACGACTTATTTCTCATCAGAAATCATGGAGAATAGAAAGCAGTAGGATGACATATTGAGTACTGAAAGAAATGCTTTCAACCAACAATTCTATACCTAGAAAAATCTTCCTTCAAAAGTGAAGAAGGTAAGACATTTCCCAAGAATACAAAACACTGAGGGAATTTCTTACTAGCAAACCTGCCCTACAAGAAATCCTAAAGAGTCCTTCAGGCTGATAAGATGAAGGATACTAGATGGTACTGTAAGTCCACAAGAAGTAAAGTGAACCCACAAAGTAATGAATTAGATAATTATACATCTAGAATAAATAGAGAAGAAATGCTCATAAGTCTTCTATCTGATTTTAAAAATAACTGCATAAATCTATAATTATAAATATGTATTCATGGGCACTCAATGTATAAAGATGTAATTTTTCTATCCTTGCGCAAACACTAAAATGTTTTGGTTACTGTAGCTTTATAATAATAATTGAAATTAAATAGTTTAAATTCCCATTGTATTATTCTTTTACAAAACTGTCTCTGTTATCTGAGGTCATTTTCTTTCTATTCAAATTTTAGTGTCAGATTGTCAATATCTATAAAAACTCTGCTGGGATTTTATAGAAGTTGAATTAAATTTACAGATTAATTTGGAGGAGAACTGGCACCTTGCCAGTAATGTTCCTTTAGTCTCATTTATTTAGATATTTTTAAATTTCTCAAAGCCAGCAATTGTAATCAGTTTGCCTTAGATTGTCAAATAAAAAACAACAGCCAACACAATAACTGTGCTGTGTGAATAAACCAAAATTATACCTATTTTTTGTCAGATCGAGAAAAATATATTTTTGGTGTGCCACAGAATTTTAGTGATTAATATATATTTTGCATGAGAGGAAAAAGGTTTATAATCTCTTCTTGAAGCACCTATATTATTGGGGTGGCCAAAAGATTCATTCATTTTTTTGGTAAGATGGCTCTAGTAGTGCTTAGTTGTTTTTAACCTTATTTGAAACAATTTTGTTGGAATGTAATTGACAGCTGTCATATTAGCCTGCATTTAAAAAATACTTATCAAGATTGGTGAATTTTTGTGTAGCCATTTTAATCTGGAAGAATATTTCATATTAAAGGAAAGGATGGAAGAATATAAGTGACATTTTCAGCATATTATGGCTTATTATTTCAAGAAAGATAAAAACTCAACTGAAATGCAAAAAGATTTGTGCAGCATATGGAGAAGGTGCTGTAACTGATCAAACATGTCAAAAGTGGTTTGCAAAGTTTCGTGCTGGAGATTTCTTGCTGGACGATGCTCCACGGTCGGGTAGACCAGTTGAATTTGATAGTGATCAAATCGAGATATTAACTGAGAACAATCAATGTTATACTATACCATGTGGGAGATACTCAAGATATCCAAATCAATAAAGTTATTGGTGAAAATGAAAAATGTGCTTTTTATTTTATGGAAAAAACCACACAGATTTTTTGGCCAACCCAATAATTGATGTTAGGATATGAAACCAATTTTGCATTCCTGGAATGAATTCTATTTAGTCATGGTGAATTATCCTCTGTATATTTTACTGGGTTCAATTTGCAGATTTTTTTGTTAAATTTTTTTGAGGCTGAAATCATGAGAGATATGTTAGTTCATAGTTTTCTTGTGGTGTCATTTTCTGTCTTTGGTATCAGGGTAATACTAGCTCCCTATGATGAGCTGGGAAGTATTTCTTCCTTATCTATTACCTTGAAGATTTTGTGAAGTATTGGTATTATTTCTTGTATTGGTATTTATTTATTTGATATAATATACAACTGAAGATATCTGATCCTGAAGTTTTCTTTGTGGGAATATTTAAAATTACTAATTCAGTTTCTTGTTGCAGTTGTATTTAGATCTCTTTCTTTTTGACACAGTTTTTTATTTTTGTCTTTGTAAGGACTTGTCCATATTATCTAACTTGTTGAATTGTTGGCATACAATTGCTCACAGCATTTCCTTATAATCATTTTAATTTCTGTAGGGTCAGAAGCAATGGCTTATCTTTCATTCCTAATTTTGGCAATTGATTTTTTTTGTTTAGTATATCTCAGGGGATATCAACATTTTTTTCCCTTTTGGTAAAGTGTCAGATACTATATGTTTTTGCTTTGTGGGCCAAATGGTCTGTTTCATGACTATTCAATTCTGCCATTATATAACAAAAGTAGCTATAAACAATACGTAACTGAATGGATGCTGTGTTTGAATAATAGTTTATTTATTAAAACAGGCAGTGGTCCAGATTTTGTCTATATGAAGTAATTTACTGACCAGTAATTTAGCTGGTGGCTTTTTCTTTTTCAGATTTTTAAAGGACCAAATTTTGGTTTCATTAATTTTATTTATTTATGTTTTAATCTTTATTATTTCTTTTTCTACACATTTTGTGTTTTGTTTGCTCTTGTTTTTCTAATTTCTTAAAGCAGAATCTTAGGTAATTGATTTGAAAACTTTATTCTTATCTGATATTGGAATTTATAAATAGATTCATAATATTTTTTATATTTTCCCATTTTCATTGTTTTAAATATTTTGACTTTCCATTGTGATTTTTTTGATCCTTCAGTTATTTAAAAATATGTTTAACTTATAATTGTTTGGGTGTTTCTCAGATTTTATGTTGTTGATTTTAATTCTGTTTTTATCAGAGAATTTCCTTTTTATGATTATAGGCCTTTTGAATTTGTTTGAAATTTTTTATGATTTATCTTGGAAAATATGCCACATGCCCTTTAACATAATGTGCATATGGGTGCAGTCATTAGTTGAAGTGTTTTATATATATAAGTTAGGTCTAGTCCATTGATACTGTTCAAATATTCCCTATCTTTGCCAATTTTTTATATAATATTTCTATCAATTATGGAGAGTAGACATGCAAACATTTGCTATAATTTTTGCAGTGTTTATTTTCTGTAAAATTCTGTCAGTTTTGCTGTATGCATTTTGAGATGAGATGCATTAACATCTCTGATCCTTGTATATTACTGATGTATTGAACTTTTTATCATTTGGGAATGCCCCTCTTTGACTTGATAGTTCTTTTATTAAAGTCTATTTTTCAGACAAAATTGGTTGCATTCAGGGTAGTATGGCAACTATATCAAACTGAAAAGCTTTTGCACAGCAAAGGAAAAAATGAACAAAATAAAAAGACAACCCACATGATGGGAGAACATATTTGCCAATACATCTGACAAGGGGTTAATATCCAAAATTTATAAAGAACTTACAAAACTCAATACCAAAAAAACAAACAACCCAATTAAAAAATGGGCAAAGGACCTAAATAGAGACTTTTCCAAAGAAGATATACAGATGGCCAAGAGACATATGAAAATATGCTCAATGTCATTAATCATCAGATAAATGCAAATTAAAACCACAATGAGATATCACTTCACACCTGTAAGAATGGCTATTGTCAATACATCAACAAACAACTAGTGCTGGCCAGGATGTGGAGAAAGGGGAGCTCTTTTGCACTGTTGAATAGAATGCAAATTGGTACAGCCACTGTGGAAAGCAATGTGGAGATACCTCAGAAAATTAAAAATAGATCTGCCTTTTGATTCAGGAATCCCACTTCTGGGAATATATCCGAAGGATCCCAAAACACTAATTAGAAAGAACATAAGCACATCTATGTTCATTGCAGTGTTATTTACAATTGCCAAGATATGGAAGCAGCCCAAGTGTCCATCAGTAGATGAGTGGATGAAACAATTATGGGACATTTATACAATGGAATACTACTTGGCTGTAAAAAAGAAGAAAGTTTTACTCTTTGCAACAGTATGAATGGACCTGGGGTATATTATGCTAAGTGAAATAAGCCTGTCAGAGAAGGACAAATACTATATGATTTCACTCAAAGGTGAAGCTTAGTGAACAAACTGAACTAACAAGCAAAATAGAGACAGACTCATAGATAGAGAGCAGGATGACAGAGGGTGGGGAAGTAGGGGGTAGAAGGATAATACAAAAAGGGAAAATGACTCATGGACATGGACAACAGTGTAGTGGTTGTTGAGGGGAAGGAGGTATAAGGGGACTAAATGGTAATGGAAAAAATACAGTTAAAAAAGTCTATTTGTCTTATATTAACATAAGCACTTTATCTGCCCATGTTTATGATTTTCCTGGTATACTTTTTCTTTTCCAACCTTTTATTTTCAATCTATTTGTATCTTAAAATCTAATGTGTACTTGTAGATAATATAGAGTTGGACTTTGCTTTTTCTATCCAGTCTGAGAATCTTTGCCTTTTGATTGGAGTATTTTTACCATCTACATTTAATACAATTATTGCTATAGTTGATTTACATTTGTTATATTGATGTGTGTTGTCTGCATGTCCTCTTCTCTTTTTGGGCCCCTGTTTCTCTTTCACTATCTTCTTTTGTGTTAAGTGTATACTTTTGTACTATTTAATTTTCACAGGTCCCATTTTTTACTGTTTACTTTGAGTTACTTTTTTAGTGGTTTCTCTAGCAGGGGTATCCAACCCACAGGCCATAGGCCACATGTGGCCCAGGATGGTTATGAGTGTGGTTCAACACAAATGGCAAATTTACTTAAAACTTTTTTTTTGCTCATCAGTTTTTGTTAGTGTTTGTGTATTTAATGTGTGGCCCAAGACAATTCTTCTTTCATGGTGGCCCAGAAATGCCAAAAGGGTGGACACCCCTGCTAGGGATTACAATTTGTATTTTAAATTATCACAACCTAGTTAAGAAAACTAAGAATTTATTTCTTGTAAACTGTAATAGAAATTTTTTCTAATATAGCCCATTCTCTACCTCATCTTTTGTGCTATTATTGTTATATATTATATCTAAATATGTTAGAAAACCAAAAAATACAGTATTATATTATATATAAATATATATATAATTTTATTTTATTTTTTAAAGATTATTTATTTATCTATTTATTTTTAGAGAGGGGAAGGGAGGGAGAGAGAGAAAGAAACATTAATGTGTGGTTGCCTCTTGTGTGCCCCCCACTGGGGACCTGGCCTGCAACCCAGGCATGTGCCCTGACTGGGAATCAAACCAGCAACCCTTTGGTTCACAGGCCAGAGCTCAGCCCACTGAACCATAGCAGCTAGGGTGAAATAATATATATACTTTTAAATAAATATATAAATATATAATTGTATATAATAATATAATTTTAAATAATTATAATAATTTCTTTATGTAATTTTATGTCTTTTAGAATAGAGAAGAAATGAGAAAAAATAAGTCTCTGCTCACATGCTTATCATTTCTGGTGTTCATTTTTTACTGTGGGTTGGATTTACCTTTGGTATCGTGTTCTTACAAGGCATGTCTATTAGCAATTAATTCTCTCAGTCTTTGCTTGTCTGAGAATGTTTTTATTTTTTCTTGAAGAATAGTTTTGCTGGACATATAACTTTGTTGAGAATTGTTTTCAGCTCTCTAAGTATGTCATACTACTGCTTTCTGGCCTCCTTTGTCTCTGATGGGCAGTCAGCTTTTAATCATATTGAAGTTTTCTTGTATTGTTTATAGTTGCTTTTCAAAGGAAGATTTGCCCATCTCTTCACTTGGCCATAGTCAGAATTCCCAGTTTCACTTTTACAATTTTTAAACAATGAGTTTTGAAGGTTGATACTTACCCTTTTTCACCTTTATAAAGGGCTGTATATACCTAGAATACTTCCTTGAATAATAAATATTTTAACAGTCTTATGACTGGTCATGGCAGGAAACAAATAGCTTGCTTAATTTTAAATTGGATAATTTTGGGTAATCTAATAAAGGGACTATTTATAAAAGTGTGGGTAGGGTTTAGGGAAATTAAGACAGGCTTTTAGGCTCTTAGGTAGCTAACAGAGAGCTATAACCACTCCTAGACCTAAAGGAGAAAGTAGAGGAAGTGGTTAGTAGGAGCCATAGGCAAAACTAAATGAAGAGGGACAGCTGACAGGAACTATGGTTTTCATAGAACAACACAGCCAATAACTTGTGACCAGGCAGGAAGCAAGCTAAGGAAATAAGTACTCTGACCTTACTATTTTCCTGTCCTTCATCTTGGGCTGGTACCTTCCATTAACCAAACTTCACCAGAAGTCAGAGAAAAGGCAGCCCATTGGAGCAGTCCACAGAGGTCAATCTCCTGGATCACCAAGCAAGGAGGAGAAGGTGAAGAGTGGATCTGGAGGAGCAAATGAAAGATATTTAGGTCTCTCACCTTCAGTCATTAATGGCATTAATTCTGATTACAAAAGTGTCTACCATGTATGTCCTTTTCCTCATTCTCACTACGACTGTCATAGTCCAGGTATTTATCTTCCCTTGATTTTACAGAGTAGGTTTATAGAAATAATCTCTTTTCAGACTCCCTTTAAATATATATTGCTGCTAGTTTAGCTGGAGTTAGACCTGAGACTTCTAACATCAAATTCTTTTCCGAGACCCTCCACACACATTTCCATTTTTAAGAAATAGAAGAATTGAAGATTTTCTTGTTGTTAATCTCAAGTGTGAAGTTGGAAGAAAAGCCTTTTTCTTATTTTCAGCTCTTGAAATTTACATGTAGGATTTTAACTCCATCTTCTCACCTGGATTTTCATTTTTTTTTAGTTGAACATTTGTCAGAAATTTTCAGTGGAAAAATAAAATCCTGTTTCTTAGTTATCTTGGACTTGAAGCCCAAATGGTGAAATAATTTTGCTAGGCCAGGATGTTCTTTGGTTGTTTTTATTTAAATAATTTGTATAGATTGAAATGCAGCTGCAAGTGTATTAGTGATTTTCTGTTGCTTACTTGTCAAGATTTTTATCATTTGGATGAAAAATAGTATTTCAAAATCTGGCAGCATATTGACAAAAACAGAGGAGCACTTTGTGTAATTCTCTTTTTGAAAAACTACCTCTTTAAAAGACAAAGATTACCTCTGCTACCTCTATTCACATATATTTCCAACAATAGATTTATTGACAGCTCTTAGATAAGGTTTAATTCTCTCCCCTCCTCATTTATCATGGTGTACACTTTTATGCATGAAGAGAGGCAGAATAGGCTCTCGTAAGTGAACACACTATATCCAGGTGTCCTAGGTGTATAAGGAAATGTTTGGCCTTTAGTTAATAATCTGTGACAGGTGCAGTGTTTTTTTCTTCTTTTTCTCCTTTTTTTTTTTTTTCTTTATGAGCTTAATGGGAAGCCCAAGCCTACCTCCTTGAAATAAGCATTTTACAGAGCTGCCTTGGGGTAAGCCCCATGAGCAAAGCGGGCTAATTCCTGAATCTTCCGAATTATGCTTATAATTCTGTCTTCAATAGGGCTCTTCTTGGTTGCTCATTAGGAGCATAACTGGCTTTTTGTTGTTAGGTCTCCTTTCTCCTCTTTCCATTTTTCCTCCCTCTCCTTTGTGTACCATCTCTCTCTTCTTCCTCACCAAAAGAAAAAAAATCTCTGCTAAAGTTTCTGAGCTGTGAATGGCACACAGTTACAAATTTGTTTTCTGTATCATTCCTGGCAAACTCATTACAAAGTAATCGTGGCCCACACTGGAGTGCACTTCCTTTGGGACCAATAGCTGTAAATAAGGAGGCTCTGTAAGCTGGCTGATAAGTTGTTGTTCTGAAGATAGCAGTGCCTTTTAGCAGAATGTTTGACCTCTTTTTTTTTATATTGCCTCAGGCCTGTCAAAGACCCTCAAGGTCTATTTCTCATCTTAAAAACCCCCTGTAGGAAAACACAGTGTGTGGCTTAAGAAGACCTTCAGATTGCTTAACGTCTGTCTTTCTTTCTGTGCCCTTTTCTTCCTAATAATTATAATTATGCTGCGTAATCTCCTTATCATTTTGCAAAATGGATTTTCCGTCTTCCAGTAACAGATACTTTTTATTGACATTGGAAGCAACATGTTGAATATTTTATGAAGACTAAATGTATAGGGAAGGAGAGGTAAAAGTACTTTCATATATATGGAGAGAAAGAATATTTTATACAACTTTAAAATTACTTTGGAACTAATAAAACCCTCAAGCTTTATTATTTATTCTTGCAGCAAGGTAATTGTCAGCTCTGATTTGAGTGGCTATGCAAAACCCAATCCTTAATATATTTTTATTCTTTGCTGTTGCAGTAAATATCAAATTGAACCACAAAATAGTTTCAGGAAACATCATTTCACCGTGGGGAATATGGTTGTAGATACTAAGAAGTCCAAATGTTTAAGTCTACTTATTGGAACCGCTGTAGAGTCATATATTTGGGTTTTTTTAAAATGTACTTGCAAATTGTTTCAGAAGATTTGGGTTATTGGTTTCCAAGATGGATTCAACCAAATTGTCTGTTAGTGAGCAGAGCTTCTGATACTCTGAGAAAGTAGGGACTTTCATGAGTTTATAAATCTCTGTGACTAATTGCAATCAGGACAGCAGGTCCTCTTATGTTTGTTAGATACCTATTATATTGTATGAACCTAAGATGCAGCATTGTTTTGCTCTTTTATAAAAGTTGCTGACCATATGCATTTCAGGAAATACTTTTGAAATCTCAAATTGGCTCAAATTTTTGACAAAATATGTTCAGAAACTCCTAGAACATAATTTTCAAGTAGTATTTATTATGGAAAGAGAACTTCTATGGATTTAAATTGCTCTTATTTCAGATAAAGAAATGAAATTTTAGATTTTTTCTAAATCATGAATTGTGATTATTATGTACATTCTATTGTATATAGTTTCAATCTTGTGCAAAGAAAAAAATTAGTGGCTATTGAATATTTTATTTTGCTGATTCAGGGATATCCCTAACTTGACATTTAAAATATTGCCTTCATATGTTCTTCTGTTTCTGTACCACCTATTATAGTTAATTCATTACTAATCTACTCATCAAGCTGGAACTCTCAACTACTTACCCTCAGCCAGTTCCTTATTTCCTTTGTGGTTGATACAAATGGATGTGCTGCCTGGTTGCTATATGTTCACCTACTTCCCCTACTGATAACAGATTATATTCCTTTGACTATGGGTGTCAGTGCGTAACTAGTATGAGTTACAGTATCCTGGCCACTGACTGGTTGTGGGGTATGTAACCAATCAGAACCTTCCTCAAGAGCTTTTCATTTTTAAAGTTATTGTAAATAGGGGGGCACTTTCTTGCCTTTAGGATCTTGTAGGTGGAAGAAAGTGATTTGGGGGCTTTCTGTGACCATGTTGCTGCTATATGTGGCATAAGCTCAACTGCGGTGGGAGAGAACTGAGTGAACTAACATTGATGAGAGAGGGAGAAAGAGTGCAAACAGCATTTAAATTTCATGTACCTATCCCTGGGTCCTTAGAGTTGTGCTGGTTTCTGAAGTTTATCTTTTGTTCCTGAGAACTTCTAGTTTTTGCTGAAGTTAACTGGAGTTGAGTTTCTGTCACTTGCAGCTCAGAAAGAATTGACCTTTGCATTCATTCAACCAAAAATGTAAGTTAATTATATTTATAAGTCTGCTAATATTCCATTCTTTTCATTTACACTGCAGCAACTACTTTGGTGTAGGCCTCTGTCATCTCATACTTGGACTCTGCCTGCCGCTCCCAACCTGACCCTGCCAGTTATTCTTCTACTTAATTAAGTGTAATTCTAACGATTTTAACACATTATTTTCCTGTTTAATTTTCTTTGATCACCTCAGTACAAATTTCTGGTCTGACTTACACATTTCTTTAAAAGCTGACTGCTTCATCTCCTGTCATTTTTTTCCTGTATATTCTATGCACTAGCCATACAAATAAATTGCCACTTTTTACCTATGCCAGTCTACTATCTGTGATTTTGTACACATTTTCTTTACTGCCTAGAATTCTGCATTCCCTGAGTCACAACTATATCGATCTGGTAACCTTCTACTACCCTTTAGAGCTCAAATGTTCTTACATAGAATTAATCATTTTCTCATTGATATTATACTTCACTTTATTTATATTAATTTCCTTATGTGTCTCTCAGTCTTTATCAGCTTCCACATCATGAGCTATGACTATGAAACTGTCTTAGTTATCATTATGTTCCAAGCACCCAGTAGGTTACTTAGTTTCCTTCCTCACTTAGAGATGCCTTACCTAGGTTATTGTCCAGCAAATATTTATTTCTTTCACCTGCTGACTATAGGTGGGGTATATTTTCCTGCTTTTTGATTTATGGCTTTGTAACTTGATTTTCTTTGGTCACTTGGAATGTTAACGAACAGAGGCTTTAAATGCACTTGGTCTAGTTTGCTTGGCTTTAGCATGCTGGTGATTTGCCATCAGAACAGGTAGATGAAAGATATGTGAACGTATCTTGATGTAACTTCAGACTAAAGCCAAGCCCATCCTACCTGCACCCAAAAGCAGAGCTGTCCAACTCAGTGTAGATCAACCTAAACACAACCTGCAAACCTATGAACTTAAAAATAAATGTTAATTGTTGTAAACCAATAAAGAATTGGGGTAATTTATTTTGCTATTACCTTAGTGATAATTTTTTTTTTTCATTTTATAGATTTTAAAAGACCTGTAGCCAGAAAGTTGTGACATGAACTCTACAAGCATTTATTAACATTTGCTAAGCTTAAAGTGCTCTACTAAATGTTATGGGAGTGGCAAAGATTAATTCAGAGAAATACATATATTAACATAGATACATCTTGTAGGGTAAACTAAGCATTAGACTAGAGCCTCATATACAGGAGCTTCACATGATGAAGTCCATTATATTTAGAAGGAGGAGAAAATGTTACTTTGCTGGGAAAATAGTAAGACCGAGTGTTTCTTCCCCCATCTTTTTTTATTTTAAGTGTCTTAGTTTACTGAGGCTACCATAACCAAACACTCACTGACTGCATGGCTTAAACAATAGAACTCTATTTTCTCACCATTTTGGAGGTTGTGAAGCCCAGATCAAGAGTTCCAAAGTTCCAGCAGTATTCAGTCTCTGGTGAAAGGCTTCTTCCTGGCTTGCAGATGTTCCCTTCTCACTGTGTCCTCACATTGTCATTCCTTGGTGCTTGTGCACAAAGAGAGAGGGAGGGAGGGGGAGGGGGGACAGCAAATGCTCTAGCTCTGTGCTGTCTCTTCCTATAAGGATATTAATCATATCATATCAGGGTCCCACTCTTATACCTCATTTAACCTTAAGTACCTTCTTATAGGAGCTGTCTCCAAGTACAGACATGTTGGGGGATTGGTTTTCAACATATGAATTCAGCAGAGTGGGGGCACAAACATTCAGTACATGACCCTAAGTATAAAAATTTCCCACTTTTATTCCATAAACGACATTAAGTCCTCCTATTGTATGATTGATTCTATGATACTAGGGATATATCTCTTCTTCCTAACACTTATCATACTTGAAGTAATTCAATTAATGTCTATATTCACTGTGAGAGCATAAGAATCCTAGGGTAGGGACTTTGTATTGCTCACTGTCATAACCATAACAATAATTTTATGTTGACCTGTAACTTTTTCTCAGTAAATATCTAATTGAATGTTTCATTGAAGATAGAAGTTGGTTAGTTAACTTTCCAAACAACAGAATTAAGACATTCCATATATAACTTTTACCTACTTTCAGGAAGTACTTCTTGAACATTTACATTCAAAATAAGAACAAAAGAGAGTAACTCACAGTGTTTTGGGTCTAGCATGGAATTTCTTTTATGAATCATACCATTCATTCCTCCTCCTTTTTTAAGGCTACTTGCTGACAATACCAAAGTTCCAAAGAAAAAAAAATCAAATGGGAAGCTAAATGTTGCCTTATTACTAGTTGCGAAAACCAATAAGCAATCTCTTGCTCCCCATTTCTACTCTACCCTCACTCCACTGACTGACAGTAACTGAACTTCTCTGGCAAGCACAGTTGACTCTGAGGCTTAGACATGGGAGCCTGATGGGTTATACTGCTTCCTCTTCACTGAATTTCTGCTGGTTTCCATGCACGTAGATGACACCTTATACATATGGTCTACTTAGTAAATGGAAGTTGAATTTCAAGGTTAATTTGCTTTCCCAGCCCTGGTTGGTGTGGTTCAGCGAATTGAGCTCTGGCCTGTGAACCAAAGTGTCGCTGGTTCAATTTGCAGTCAAGGGCTTATACCTGGGTTGCAGGCCAGTTCCTCGGTTGGAGGGTGCATGATAGGCAACCATACATTGATATTTATCTCCCTCTCTTTCTTCCTCTCTTCCCCTTTCTCTACACATAAATAAAATCTTTTTAAAAATTACTTTCCCAAAGTTACACAGCTTAGTGAGGGATAGAGCAAAGACTTGAAACTGTATCTGTCTGATTCACTGTTAGAGTCCTCAACCACTTTATCATGTGATGGTCAATGTAAGTGAGGAATAAAGAAAGTGATATGAGAAGATGATAGTGAAAGGTTAATTTTTAAAAATCATCTTGGAAGAGGTTGTGGTTGAGCAAGGCCCTGGAGGCTTCAGTGAAAAGTCATAGATGATGAGAGGGCTCCAAACTATGGGAATAGCTTAAGTAAACGTGCCAAGACATTATGGTTGTTGAACAATGAATGTCTGTGTGTTAAAAAAACAGAAACTCCAACAGATGAAGTTGCACAGGTAAAAAAGGGCCAAATTATAGAGACTTTTTTTTTTTTTTGTGGCAGGCTGATTTTGCATTTCATTCTTTAGGTGGTAGAAAAACCATGAAAGGCAGCTCTGTGGAAATTAGACCATATGAGAGTGGGGTCTTGATGAAGATCACTTAGAAGTTTGCTGCTATAGACTAAGAGATTAATTGAGAAGCAAGAGAATGTGATGTGAGAATCCTTTAGAGTTACAGGAGACAGTAATCCTGTCATCAGCCCAAGGTCACAAATGTAATCAATGATAGATCCAGAGCTATAACCAGGTCTTCTGACTGCCATTCTAATCAATCCACTTAAAAATATGGGCCAGAAAGCATTTTTAATTTTTGAAGAATGACATTAAAAATGTCACCCAACCTTCAAATCTCTATTTTTATTCATCATTGAACAGTGAGATATAAAGCATTAATTATTCATCATGTGTTCAATGTTTAATTGCTGGTTAATAGCTCCTAATATATTTCAAGGAAATCATCTTGTTTATTTACTTGGAAAATCAATTTTTGTAGATGAAAATGAAAAATATGCTCTCAACTTTATGAGTCATTCTACAACTTAATTTCCTAATGCCGCAGAAACCCAGGGCTGGAAGAAAGGACTGTCCTAAGTTTGGTGTGGCCTGAAGCTTATATAATTTCAGAGGATCTTCTTTAAGAAAAATTGCACAAAACTATGAATATAAAGTTTTACCTTCAGAATAAGAAAGGATATCACAATAAATTACTGGCACCTTGGGGATTCAGGTCCCTTTCTACTGAAATCTTTTTGGCTGTTTACCAGAAATGTTTCAGACAAGTGTAGCCTTGCTTTTCCTTTATACTGTACTCTCTGCAATGCCCAGCCTTCATAAGGGCTTGTGCATGAGGAAGCTTCAAGCTTAAGCTTTATTTGCTTAACAGTAAATTCACCTCTGTTTGGAAGGAACCTTTGATTCTGTAGTGCAAACCTTTCAACCCTTTGGATGCTAAATCATTGTCCAACCCTTTTTCTAAGTTCTGTGTTGATGATGAACTTACATCTAAGATGGGCTCACTGTGTTTTTTTGTTTTGTTTTTTTGCTGAAAGGAAATTTTGGTATTACTATTTTTCATAAATGTGACTGTTTTGCCCCTTCTCCATGAAAGTTAATCAAATGCTTACATAAAATTATCATGTGGGAGAGAAGAGTTTATTCCTTAACATAGACCCATGGATTCCTTCCTCTCACCGCTTCCTGTGCTTCTTAATCAATTCTTGCTTGATCCATTGCAATATATTTCTTTGTATTATCCCTGCTTCTGCCTCAATTATACAAGTGGTTCATATTATCTTTATACTACTCCTACCTAAATCTTTTTAAAATGAGATTTAATGTGCTACTTGTTTCCTTAAAATCTTCAATGTCTCCCCATTTCCTTACCCTAATCTACCTCTTTAGCCTCATGACCGGACACTCCTTGCATCATTATTGGACCCTTACCATACTGGCAATTTCCTGGCCTAAACTTCCTGCCTCATTGCTCTGTGCTTGTTCACTTAATGCTCTTTCTGTCTTCTGTCATTTGACATTTGGAGGTCTCCTGCTCATCCTTCAAGTATAACTTCTCTCACTTCTGTTGACTCTTTGCCAGCCTTGCAACCCCAAGTAGGGCTAGGCTTTTCGCTTCTATATCCCTATAGCACTTCTTGCATATCTTGACTATTATTCTTACCCTGTCTTATCATAACTACTTGTTCATTAGTGTCCCTCTGTTGATTGATAGCCTCTTTTATCCCTATTCAGTACTTCTATGCACCAAGAATTGTTCTCACCCCTCTGCATGCATCATCTCATTTAATCCTTAAAACAACTTTATGAGTTTACAGTTGGAACATTTGAGCCACAATATCTAGCCCAAGGTCACACAGCTAGTACAGAGTTAGGGCTGTGATGTGAACCCAGGCAGTCTTATTCCAAAGTCTGTGCTTTTAATACCTATTCTATACTAGCATATTAGGATTTCTAGTGAATAGCAGAATTCCTGGTATGTAACAAGGGCTCAGTGAACATTTGGTGATTGAACCAGAGGCTCATAAGATTTCTTTAACTTCTTTTGGTAGCCAGAATGTATGATTGCAGTACTGTATTGGGAGTACTTACTGCTGGGTTCAGTATATCTTTCATTTTTTATTTTTTTCTTAGAGGCTGTGTAGTTCTTAGGATATCCATGCAATAAAATGCATTTTTCAAACTTTTTCTTACTTTCAGCCTTTTCTGGAGGAAGGGCTAATTACAATTCTGCATTGTTGGTGATTATTTAAACGTAGGGGCAGCAGTCATGTAAGATGGCTGCATTGATGTCTGTCTTCTTGCCTTCCCAGGCTTTTGATCAGGCAAATGCACAGCTTTAAATATCTCTCTCTCTCTCCACCCCTGTCCCTCTCCTTCTCCCTGTTTTATCCCTCTCCCCTCTCCCCTCTCCCCCACCTTCTCCCTCTTTCTCTCTCAACGGTGATCCAAGATGACAAACATGTTCCCAGGAAGAAATGGATTTACCAAGGAGAGAGAGAATAACTCATTTAGGGAAGCAGACACTATTTGGTAAATTGCCCTGACCATGGCTCTAAATTATATCCAGAAAGATGTTATTTCTCTCACAGGGATGAGCACTTTGTTTTCTGAGAAGGTCTTCCCAGCCTGACTACTTGAATCAGTTACTTTTCTGTGGAAGGTGAAGTTTTGGAAATGAATGGACTGGACAGAATGGGAAAGTCATATGACCTTTGCTAATTTTCCAGCATATTGAAATTCTGATTTTCCTTTCTTATTTCCAGGGGCCCCTCATCTTTAATATTCCAGTGTTACTTGTATGATTTGAGTTTTCTTTTTTTTAAAGAATCATATAACAAATAGGCTGCAGAGGGTCAGTTGCAAGGGCACCTGAATCTCAATTCACCAGTTTCAGTGGGCATGTTAATTCAGAATAGTAGTTATAATTTGTTCCTTGTCTACTTCCTAGATAATTTAAGATATTTTTCAGTTTAAAATTTCTTGTGTAAGACAAGAAATCTGAATAAAAAATAAATTAATAAAAAGCCAGTTAGAAAGCAGATAGCAGAATGCATTTATTTTTGCATACAGTTTTTTTCTTCTTTTTCAAAACAGAAAGCTCAAATATTTCTCTGTAGAGGGGGATTTTTGAGGGGGAGCTTCTTTATATTCCTGGAATACAGAAGAAAATTTGGCCAAAATAAAACAGGAAAATAAATACCTCATTATTCTGGAAAATCAGGTGAACATAAGTTTTATATAAAGAAAATAAGCCAACATTTAGAGGTTACATACATAGGCTGTTTACATTGACTGACTTCTTAAAATAACCTTCAATGGACAAACACAGAAAAATAACTTTTTAAATAATTTTAAAGATCCATTGTTGGAATTCTTGTGGGTTTCTTTTTTGGACCAGTTTGTTTCTCTATTGTAGATGTAACAGTAACTCCATTTTGCACAACACCCTATGATGTTCTTCTGGGGATTTTTCCATCAGAGCCCTCGATGCTTTGAATTTAAATGATCTACTTGTATATTTATCACTCTAGCTTGAATATAAGCTCCATGAAAGCAGGGACTAATTTTTTAATGTTTGTATTCCCAGGGCCCAGAACAAGGCCTGGAGCAGAATATACTTTCAAAATGTTGCCATGATTACTCTATTTATATTACTTAACAACTTTGGGAGCCTGCTATTATTTATACATTTATTCAACAGATGTTTATTGAATACCTAATTTGGGCTCGATACAGTGACAGGTGCTGGGTGTACAATAGTAGACAAGACAGAAATATATTTTTGGACTTACATTCTTAGCAGAGGGCCCCAAAATAAATAATACTTATAGTAAATAAGTTATTCTTTTGCTTGAATGTGGTGAGTGCTGTGGGAAAATTAGTGAGTGACAGGTGAGAGGAATCAGGAATGTGGGAAAATAGTATTTTGCAATATTAATCTGGTGGTCAGGTTGGGCTCATTGAAGAAGTAAAATTTGACCAACAATGTGAAGGAGGTTGAGGAGTCATCTGTGTTGAAATGTGTGAGACAGAAGTTTAGGAGAGGAAATAGCTATTGGAAATACATTAAAGTGGTGTGCCTGACATATAACAGGAATAGTAAGAAAACCAAGTGGTGAGAGCATAGTAAGAGATGAGGTCAGACAGCTGAAAGGGAGAGACAGATTATATAGAATCTTTTAAAAACTTGGAGTTTTACTCTGAATGAAATGCTAAACCTCTTCAGGAGTTTGAAAAATGTGCAACATGATTTCTCATGCTTTGGAAAGATTATTTTGGCTGTTGTGTTGAGAATAGAATGTAGAGGGACAAACAAGGAGAACAGAGAGTAATAACCCAGGGGGGAACAGAGTGGTATCTGTGGAGGTCATAAGGAGTGGCTGAATTCTAGATGTATTTGAAAGTACTCATGAATGGATTAATTATTCAGTATGACAGTAAGAGAAGACTCAAGGTTGAATCCAGTATTTTTTGGCTTAAAGCACTAAGAAATTGATATACATGATCTCACTTAATCTTTAATGATACAATACACAAAAATATTTTTATCTTGTTTTGACAAACAAGAAAACTGAGGTCTAGAATTTAGGAGATTTGTCTCCAAATTTCAAAATTAGTAAGTGGCAGTATGAGGGTTCAAATCTTTGAGGCTTATGATCTTTCCAATTCATAACAGTAGAATAGATGGTCTCTCCTAAAATTTCCATATGTTGCTTGACTCAGTGCCACCCTCCCAAAATGAAAAATTGATATGAGAAGTAGTTACAGGCTGGATATAATCCTGGAATGCCTGAAAGAACCTAATGCGGAACTCCAAAACCACTGCGTGGTCATGCCCTTGATACTGACAGCACAGTGGTTTTTACAGGTAAAGCTCCAATATAGGTAAGCTTAAATCAAAAATTATAAAATACACAAGGGAACAGTATTGTATGCATGGAAGATAGCAAACTCAATTAATGCTAGGATTAAAGACATGAATCACCAGATTAAGGAAGTACAATTCTTGAAAAAAATAAGTGGAACTAAATCCTTCACTTCTCCTCGATATGTAGTAGTGAAACTAGAATACTGTAGGTAAAGAAAAGTCCTCAGAATCAATGAGGGAAAAGTAATATTTTTATTTTTAAAAAAATTTTTATTGTATTTTTTTCATTAACATTTAGTCCCCTTATACCAGCTCTGCCCTGCCATCAATCACCACAGTGTTTTCCGTGTCCATTAGTCAGGGGAAAAAGAATACTTGAAGAGGCGTAGTGGTCCTAAGGTTCATGAATTTTGAGGAGAAGTAGGTAGAGATATTTATATTTATACTTTTTATGCCAACTATTGATCTTAAAAAATTTAAGAATAATAACTACTATAACATAAATAAAATTGAAACTTCCAAACTGGTAGAGAGGAAGAATAGAAATAAAAAAAAAAAACCAATTTAGTGGAAGAAAAGATAAAAGAATCATAACAAGCATAAAATAATTATGAAAAACAAGATGATAAAAACTCACAAATTGCAATAAATGTAAATGGACTTTTATTTCCCAGTTAAAATACAAAGATATCAGATTGGATTAAAATATCAACTACTGCTCTGGCTGGTGTGGCTCAGTGGATTGAGTGCTGGCCTGCAAACCAAGAGTTTGCTGGTTTGATTCCCAATCAGAGCACATGCCTGGGTTGTGAGCTAGGTCCCCACTTGGGGGTGTGGGAGAGGCAACCACACATCTATGTTTCTCTCCCTCTCTTTCTCCCTTCCCCCTCTCTAAAAGTAAATAAATAAATAAATAATATCAACTGTGGTATGGTGAATAAAATCAAATGCAACCTGGACTACTTGGGTTCACAGCCAGGCTCTAAGAATTACTTAGCTTTATGAGCTTAAGTAATTTACTTATTTTTATATCTCAGTTTAATCACAGTAAAATAAGATTGATAATAGAACTGCCTTCTAAGGGTGTGATGATGTTTAAATGAGTTAACATAGTTTGGTAATCTGATGAGTATTTGTCACATAGTAAAAAGTGTGTAATAATTAGCTGTTAATATCAATTTAGAATTAAATGAGCAGACATTTCTAAGCAGAAATTTTACATTGTTTCTTCTTTATACATGAATTTATGTTTTCTTTTTTACTTTTCCCACAGATTTATCCTAAAGTTCTATATATCTATTTCTTGAAATTCTTTTATTGATGATTTTATTATGTCTCTGCTCTCTATATGTAAATATTAAAAAGACTTATTTCCCATTACTTAAAAGCTACATATTAAGCTATATATTATGCTATTTTAATAATTATTAAATGTAAAATTAAAATTATCAGTATGTCTCTCAGTTAAATGAATTAAACTATCCTTCCTTTTTTTGTAGCCATTCTATTGGTATGTAGTGGTATTTCATTATGGTTTTAATTTGTATTTCCTTGATGGTGGTGTTTAGCATCTTCTATATGCTTTTTAGTCACATATCCTTTATTCAGTGTCAGTTCAAACCTATGGCTCATTTTCTGATGATGTTGTTAGTATTGAGCTCTTTGTATATTCTGAATGCGAGTTCTTTGCTAGCATGACAGATATATTCTCCCAATGTGTTGCTTTGCTTTTCATTTTTTTAGTGGTGCCTTTCAAATAGCTAAAGTTTTTGAAAAAATTTCATTGAACAATTTTTCTTTAATATTTTATATTTTCTGTGTTTTATATAAGAAATCTTTGCTTTCTTAAAGGCCATAAAGACTTTTCTCTCATGATTTCTTCTATAAGTTTATAATTTTAGGTTTTACATTTGGATTTGTGATTCATTTTGAGTTAATTTTTGTATATGATTTTAACTAATGGTTGATGTTCACTTTTAGCACAATTTTTTGATAAGACTTACTTCCTCATTTAATTGCTTTGCAGATCAATTACTTATTTATGTGTGGTTCTATTTCTGGACTCTATTCTGTTTCATTGACGTATATGTCTATCTTTCTGAATACCAAACTATCTTGATTACTGTAATATTTTAGCATATTTTTCTTTATTAAAATTGTTTTGATTATACTAAGTTCTTTGTATTTTCATATATGATTAGAATAAGCTAGTCAATTTCTAACAAAAGGTTTTTTGGACTTGATAATGATTCTATTGAATATCTATATATGTCTCAATTTGGGATAACTGACATCTTTTTTTCAGCATTTTTTTATTGTTGTTCAAGTCTGGTTGTCTCCATTTTCATCCCACCGTGCCCCTGCCCCACCCTTCCCCACCTCCCACCCTCGATCCTATCCCCCT